>WPIO01000070.1:877500-1205000 GCA_009760855.2 Cristatella mucedo | reverse complement strand
CTACTGTTTATCGGATAGGCACGTTTGCTGCGAAACAAATGAGACTGTCGAATTAGCTAACTTTTAGTTTTTTTTTATCGTCTCCTTGTGCGTAAGGTCTTCCGCGGACAACAGATGCGCAGTTTCACTTCTGACAAAAACCGTTGGCACCAAAAGTTTCTGCTCTGCAAATCCCAGCGCAGTGGAACTCGTTTTCGCAATTATTTCGTAGCACCTCCTTCTTCCCTGCTGCTAACGCTGGCAGATCCTTACCAGATTTCCTTCTCTGCTACATTTATGCTACTCGCTTCCTGACTCTGCTATGCTTCTCAATTTCTCTTTATTTCGTAAGATGGAGTGTGTTGGCTTCATACTCGCACAGAAAGCTGCTTAGGCTCTAGGTAGACTATAGAAAAGTCTCTAGTTAAACCCACTTCGCCGTTACGGCCTTCCACAAGATTGATTGATCGATTCAAGCCATTACCCAGCGGCCCCGTCAGAGGATATCCGGTGCCTCGTTTGATCTTTATATCATGGGACAAACGAGCCAACATGCAGAGGTCAATCGCCGTGCCGAGCCTCAATGACTTGCCCACTGCCTCGCGTAGTTGGGTAGAGAGCTACTGGAAATTGGGCCATCTTGAGTACGCGCACACGCACGCTCGCATACTATCATTCATGTTCTTCCCCGTGCTATGCATGCACGATGGTGAGAGGTCCGATGAGAGAGCGAGCGATGCCCACATGCGTAAGCAAGCACTGAACTGTGATTCTAAGGAGGCGTTCGCACTAGCAAGGACAGACATTCATAGAGTGACGGCACCAGCATGTCCGTCCATGAGGCGTCAGCTAGTTGACTCATGATGGTAGTGCTGTTGCGTGTCTGTTGCCTTCACAAGCTACGCGGGGAATGGCCGAAGGTGCGCTTTTGCTCATGGGTAGCTTAAGTCTTGCTAGATTTTTCAGTCTAGCTAACGTGTATGAAGCCAGCATGTAAGCCTTACTTCTTGCGATTGCAGCGTTATAATGAATTTTCATTTTAGCGGATTGTCGCGGCAAGATGGCCGCTGGTCAAGGTTCAACCATATCTTTCCATGACATCAGGTATGAAGTCAATGTCAAAAGCGGCTGCTGCAAGACAGCACCAAAAGTCATTTTAAACGGAGTCAGGTAAGTCAATTATTGCTTCGAGGTTGTCTATTTATCTTCCATCTCGAAAGTTTGCTTCAGGGCATCGTACTGTAGCAGGACTTCATGCACCCTGTCAGTCCGATCAGCTGGCAGAGAACTGAAGCCAGCAGACCTGATCTAGGAGGCTAACAGCCACATTGTCTCGCACATAAAATTTTTGGCAGGGTAATAGCACTGAGGATACGTGCTAAACTCGCACTATTACTTTACTCAGAGGAACACTGTCATCAGACCGTTTCCTAATCAAGAAGCTGCCAAGAAGAAGATCGTCGGTCTCAGATAGCGCCTTAGAAATTGAAGGCGGGTTTCCTTATATTTGCTTTTATTTTATATTGATTCTGGACAGAGAAGTGCCTGGTTTGAATCATCATGTCGTTCCTAGTCAGTTGTTAAACCGCAACGCAGCCTTAGTGGTTGCAGTCAGGCACCAGATTGGTACTAGAAACATGCACATGAGCATATCCCGACAACTTGATCGCGTGGTCATATGACGTCAAGGCTTCAAGCTCTTCCTGGTGGGTGGTGGAGCAATAGTTTCCATAGCTTAACCGTTAGGGTGCTAGACAAGACAGCCAGGGGTGGCGGGATCGCTCCCTTGCAAAGCAACATTTGTCTGGTTCCTTTTCAATAACATGCGACCCTCGGTCTTTCGGCATGAAGCATTCAAATTACCAGGCTATCAAAACATGTCTGGAAGTTTTGGAAGAGCACGTTCGAATTTTAATCGAAAAAATTTTTGCACGTTGCTACGTATTCGCAAGTAGAAAAGGCTTCGATTACAAAAATTTCACAGCAACAATTTAGTAGATCAACCTCACAAAGAAAACAGTCGATAATGGAGCCGCTTTATATATTTTTAGATTGAAATTTGCATTCCGAGTTCTATCTTTGGTGCATGGTCAGTGTAGGCCCGACGAAAGAATGCTGAACTATTTTACCACCTCTCACCCGTGACTAGAATTCTTGTATCTGCTTTCTCTATTGTGCGAATGCTGGCTGCTCAAACCGAGTGCCCTAAGCCACTGTGCATGCGTCCTGGCTAGACTTTAGGGTTGGCTGACCTAAAGCCGCACTGCGCATGCGCCTTGGCTACGTAGCCGCGTTGTTAGGTGGCCGATCCATAGCCACTGTGCAATGTACCTGGCCCAGACATGATGGCCGAGGCATGTTCAGGTATCTCCAGGTATGTCCAGGTATGGTATAGGTATTCGGTGCTAGGGGCGCAGGTTCTTCTTTTGCATAAAGTATTTATGCGGCTGTGATGGTATGGCATTTGTTCATTGTGCTCTTAAATATATATTTTTTTTTACTTCTTTAGTGGGATCTTTTTGCCCGGAACTATGAATGCGATCATGGGACCTACCGGATGTGGAAAGTCATCGTGAGTATTGCCCGATACAATTGCTCTAATTGTACTAAAAGTACTTTGCACTAGTACAATTACATATAATCACACGCACATATACAATTCATAAATATATAATTCCAATGATTAAAAAAATATGAGTTCAATAACTAGTTACAGTTAATTTCTATTACTTTATTCGTATGCCAGGAGGCATATACCTCAGTCTTGACAATGTGCGAATCCCGTTTGCCCGGTGACAGGGATTTTGTGGCAATAATATCGTCTTGTTTGCCGCAAATTTAATGTCGCGCACCAGATTGCCTACTGTCTCTTTGTGATGTGGTTATAATTTTTAATTACGTATTGATAACCATTGGGTACTGATTCTCTTGCAGGTATTTTTAAAGAGGACTAGATAGAGAGAAAGCTCTCTCAGGAGGCTGTACAATTGACCTTATTACTGTTATCCTTATTATTATTTTATTATTTTATTTTATATTTCCTTATTATTATTTCATTCATTCCTGTAAAGCTAGAGAGTTTCGCTGCATGATCGCTGTACGCGCCTTCAGACAGAGTTAACATCTGGGGTCTCTTCGCGCTATTTTTCAAGACCAAGATTTGACCCATTACTTGGGCGGCTGGCTAGTCTTCACTAATAATAATAATAAAAATAATAATAATACACTTGAAAAAGCGCCCTCAAGAGAACTCAATCTCTTTCTAGGCGCTTTACATTTGATGCAAAGGGAAATGCAATTGAATGGTGAGTAATTTCATGCTTGATAAACAACACGAATAACACGGTTAGTGGTGACATGCACAGGGCCACCATGCAAGTGTGGTTAGTGGCAGTATGCACAGTGTCAGCACGCACAAGCACATTAAGGACGAATCACAGGGACCAACTAAATCCTGTCCTAAACAAGTGTGTTTTTAAGTTCTTTTTAAATATAGTCAAGTCTGGGGATGTTCTCACGCAAGTCGGGAGGGAGTTCCAGGCTTTGGGAGCATACGAAAAGGTGGCTGATGCAAGCAATTAAAACGAGCTGCAAGCCGTAGAGAGAATCTTGATACTGATTCCATGCTTGATAGGAAGCAAATGAAGCCAGAATGATGTGATATTACTCACCATATAATCGCGTTTCCCTTTACAGCAAATGTAGAGCGCCTAGAAAGAGATTGAGCTCTCTGAGGGCGCTTTATCAAGTGCATTATTATTATTATTATTATTATTATTATATAACTTTGGCCACAGACCAAACGAACCGTCGAGTTTTGAAATTATTGTAGACACTTAAGACCAAATGCCGGAAGCAAGGAAATTGCAACAATCTAGACGCGATGACACAATCGCATGAACTATTGTGGTAGTCGTACTCTTTCCTAAGAAAGCCCTGATTTGGTGCTTTCGAAATTGATTTTACTCGTGGCCTGAGATCTATGCATTTTAGGACTATTAATTTTAAGAGTTGCCTAGCTTCATATGACTTTCGTTACTGTGAATCAAATTCCTGCCTTTTCAGGGAGCGGAACATTAAAATGATGGACAAATGGATGGACAAATAGCGTTCAATTTTTATACCTGCTTAAGCAGGTTTAAATTTTGGATACGTTACGTAGATGAAAGTAGGCAATCAGATTTAGCCTCGGAGCTGAATTGGTCTTCTAGTGAGCCGTGATGGCACACTAAGTAAGGTGGTTGGTTTTCACGACCTCGGTCCAGGAGTCGTGGGTTCGAATCTTGCGGTGGATGAGTCTTTGTCGCAGCTTCAAGCGTTGGTGATAGCAGTAAAGGCCCTTTTGTCGCTATACAAAAGAGGCTGTTAAATCAGCTAGTATTTATTTTCTAGTGCAAGGTCACTTTGGAACGGGACACCCATATGTCATGCAGATGCCACAGGAAATGGGCTGTGCAAACTCATTTTAAGAGATGGATTTTTCAGTTTTTGAATAATAAATGATTTTTTGCAAACAGTAAGCTGGGTTTATTTATATTTAATCGGAGAGTTTTTGGTGCCCCTCAAATTTGGATACTTACTTATGTATATGCATAAGCTTTCCGACTCATCCGTTAGGCTGTGAGGAAATTATGTATGTATGCCGAGAAACGGCATCCGTTTCCCCATTTTCTATGCATTTAGATTTAATGTTCAATCAGAAAGTGTGGGTGCTATTGTTTGCTTCCCTGCTCAGATGCCGTCAGATTACCTTGGTGCAACGAGGTAGCATTTGCAACTCTGTAACCGTGCTTCGAGGCTCAGGTGTAACCCCTGCATCTGTCACAAGTAGGAGCGCTGTGTTTGTGGTGAAAGTACTCTAGCAAAGATGCCGCTACAGTGCTCATGTAACAAAACACCAATTCAATTAATTGTAGAAAATTGAATAGATCCTATTGGATACTTGAGCTTTCCTATTGAGAATCTTTTCGTTAAAATGATCTTGTGCAAATTATTAGGCTTATTATTGTTAAAGTATATTATTGTTTAAAGCAGAAGTATATTACACCAAGTTTCAAGATTGAAGCAGCGGGATAGTTTAGAAATTCTCTCATAAATTTGGGATGAGGATCGCGCTACATGAATTGGATGAAATGTCAATGCAAGATCATTGCTGCTAGCGGAGTCTTTTCTATCCGGCGAGGCATGAGATCCTAAACAACGAAAAATGAGATCTCCGTTTTCAAATTGAGTTTAAATGTCGTGCATGATTCATCACGGTCTCGAAGATACGTTAATGAATACGTTAATGAACGTTATTGTACGTTAATGAATGAATCCGATTTGAATGACCTCCGATTTATCAATTTACTCTGAATGCATGCATTTTATCAGAATTATGATCGGCAGCAATATTAGTACATTGATTTGAGAAGCGAGCCTTCATTACGGTGTATTATTAAAATGCTAGACACTTCTTGAGAAGTACGATTGTCGTTACACAAGTGTTTCTGGAAGAGCTCATACTTGACTGAAGCGTTTGCGGTACAAAGCTTTCTATTGAGCGCTGCCAGCATCTACTTCAGGTCAGTATCTATTGAGAGCTGCCACACAAGTGACCATAGAAGCGAACGGCCTCTGTATTATGAGCTGCACGCTGCAGGGTAGAGCACACAGACGATGCGACTTTACAGCAATCATTTCAATGTGATAACGCGTCGCCAGAGTATTTTCATATTCCTACAAGAAATGTTTCCTTTTTCTGTATGCACGCACAGGCTCCTTGACATCCTAGCCGGCCGTAAGGACTCTACGGGACTATCGGGTATGGTACTTGTTGACGGTTATCGTCAACCAGAGAACTTCAAGCTTCTCGCCGGCTACGTGCAACAGGTGACGTATTCAGTTAATAATATTAATAATAATAATGTACTTGATAAAGCGCCCTCAGAGAACTTAATCTCTTTCTAGGCGCTTTACATTTGCTGCAAAGGAAATGCGATCGAATGGTGAGTGGTATCAAGCTCGATAAACAACATGAATAACATAGTTAGGGGTGACATGCACAAGGTCAACGTGCAAATGTCGTTAGTGGCAGCATGAACAGTGTCAGCACGCATAAGCACGTGAAGGACGAATCATAGGGACCAACTAAATGCTGTCCTAAATAGGTGTGTTTTTAAGTTCCTTTTAAATGTGGTCAGGTCAGGGGATGTTCTGACGCAGGTTGGAAGGAAGTTCCAGGCTTTGGGAGCATACGAACTAAATGCACGGTCTCCAAAAGATTTGAGGTTTGTACGAGGTATTTGTAGACTGTTGGATTCCAAAAAGCGGGCAGTACGATGCTTGGCCTGATGGGGGAGTATGTCGGAGAGATAGGCTGGAGCCATAGAATGAAGGGACCTAAAAGTGAGCGACAAGACCTTGAAGTCAATCCGTTGCTTGACTGGCAGCCGGTGCAGGTCGGCGAGAAGTGGAGTAATGTGGCAACTGCGATGCTCACGACAGACTAGCCTAGCCGCGGAGTTTTGCACCAGCTACAATCGCCTGATCGCACATGCTGGTAGGCCAGTAAGCAGTGAGTTGCAGAAGTCGAGACGAGATGTCACGAATGCATGGACCAACTTAGACGTGGTATCCTTATCTAAACAAGTCCGAATTTTAGCAATGTTATGAAGCTGAAAATAGGCAGATTTGACTATGGAGCTGATATGGTTGTCTAACGAGAGGTCGCTTTGGAATATGACACCTAGATTTCGAGCTGATTTGACAGGAGATATGCTGGCAGAGCCAATTTTGAGAGACAGCCTTTCCAATCTCTGAATCACACTGGGTTTGCCCATAACTAGTAAGTTAGTTTTATCATCGTTTAGTTTTAGAAAATTTGCTGCCATCCATGTGCGGATGTCATCAATGCATGCAGCAAGTGAGTTAAGAGAATTTGAGGTGCTCGAAGGCTGGGAGGGATCAAAGCAAAGGTACAACTGAGTGTCATCCGCATAGAAGTGAAAGCCTAGATTGTGCTTGGCAATCACATCAGCAAGAGGCAGAGTATAAACCGTGAAAAGAACCGGACCTAGCACTGAGCCCTGAGGTACTCCATATTTCAGAGGTACTTCAGATGATCTTTGTCCATTCACGTCAATACTCTGGAGTCTCCCACTGAGATAGGATCTGAACCACTGCAGAGCAGTGCCAGTGATGCCCAGGCGAGATGAGAGGCGCTCTAGAAGAACTTTGTGATCGATGGTGTCAAAAGCTGCCGAAAGATGGAGCAAAACAAGCAGAGACACTCTACCCATGTCTGCATTCCTAAGTAGGTCGTTGTATACCCTAAGCAATGCTGACTCTATGGAGTGATTAGCTCTAAAGCCAGACTGGAACTTACTAGCAAGGTGTGAGGTTTCGATATATGAGCTCAGCTGGTCTGCCACGACCCGTTCCAGTGTCATTGATAGGAATGGTAGAAGGGAGACTGGGCGGTAGTTGGCTGACCAAGGCCGAGCAACGGGTAAAGGGACGGGCTCAGAAAGGGTCTGTGCGAGAGAGGGGGCTCAGATGGTATTGCTTAATGTGGCAACTGGAGCTTTCTAAGTTTCTCAGGCCCGCAAGCATCAATTTAAAGCCTTCTACAGGGATGGAAATAACCTATGGCCGGAAACGCTCGTTGGATACCGATTGGCACACAGCGATAGCCGCCTGGTCATAGACAGCTCTACCAAAAACGCTCCAACAAAGCAGTCAGTTAGTCCTAACGGCATAGTAAAGTTGTGCTCCAGATACTCGTAATTGTATGCGAGAAGAATGTGCAGTAAAGGGACGGAGAGAAAGAAGGCGAGAGGAGAGAGATATTGATAACTGTATACTATACAAATATACTGAGTCCTATACAAATGAATTACATAAGTCTGATTGCAACAAGCACTTATACAGCAGACTTAGGTGTTCAAGATTATGTATTGCTATTATGTTGAGCAAGATACAGGTTTTAATTGTCAATAAACACAATCTAATTATAAGAATCCGTGTTACGAAGCTGTTGCCGTTGACTCTGTTGACCCGTTGATTCGTGAGATAAAGTGTCGTCGTGGTTGCTTACACAGTAGCGACGAAGTGGTGTGCATGGCTTAATGGCGCGGGGCTTCGGTAGCTTAGGTCCACATCTATGGGTTAAAGTGTGACCATATCCTAAACTGTTTTTAAGGTTGCAAGCGACAGTACTAGCAGCAATATCTCAGTCTTGCTTTTAAGAGATCAAAGTCATACGTTTGGCTTGATCGATGGGACTTGTGAAATTATTCCCAAATTAGGCGGGGGTTTCCAAAGTCGGTTCGCACCCTAGAGATGGGTTATGTGCACAAGTCCACATGCTAGAGGTAGGCTAAGGTTCAAAGGTTCGCATGCTAGGGCCAGGCTTAGGTAATAATAATAATAATAATAATAATATTGCACTTGATAAAGCGCCCTCAGAGAACTTAATCTCTTTCTAGGCGCTTTACATTTGCTGCAAAGTGATACGCAATAGAATAGTAAGTAAAATCATGCTTGAAAAACAAACAAAATGAATAACATGGTTGGGGGTTACATGCACTGGGTCAGCATGCAAATATGGTTAGTGGCAGCATGAACAGTGTCAGCACGCATAAGCACATCGAGGACGAATCACAAGGACCCACTAAATGCTGTCCTAAATAGGTATGTTTTTAAGTTTCTTTTAAATGTGGTCAGGTCAGGGGATGTTCTGATGCAGGTCGGGAGGGAGTTCCAGGCTGTGGGAGCATACGAGCTAAATGCACGGTCTCCAAAGGATTTAAGGTTTGTACGAGGTATTTCTAGACTGTTGGATTCCGAAAAGCGAGTGGTACGATGCTTTGCCTGATGGGGTAGTATATCTGAAAGATAGGCTGGAGCCATAGAATGAAGAGATCTAAAAGTGAGCGACAAAACCTTGAAGTCAATCCGTTGCTTGACTGGTAACCAGTGCAGGTCGGCGAGAAGTGGAGTAATGTGGCAACTGCGACGCTCACGACAGACAAGCCTAGCTGCAGAGTTTTGCACCAGCTGCAATCGCCTGATCGCACATGCTGGTAGGCCAGTAAGCAGTGAGTTGCAGAAGTCGAGACGAGATGTCACGAATGAATGGACCAACTTGGACGTGGTATCCTTATCTAAACAAGTCCGAATTTTAGCAATGTTGTGAAGCTGAAAATAGGCTGATTTGACTGTGGAGCTGATGTGGTCGTCTAACGAGAGGTCGCCTTGGAATATGACACCTAGATTTCGAGCTGATGCAACTGGAGATATGCTGGCAGAGCCAATTTTGAAAGTCAGCCTTTCCAATTTCTGAATAACACTAGGTTTGCCCATAACTAGTAAGTTAGTTTTATCATCGTTTAGTTTTAGAAAATTTGCTGCCATCCATGTGCGGATGTCATCAATGCATGCAGCAAGTGAGTTGAAAGAATTTGAGGTGCTCGAAGGCTGGGAGGGATCAAAGCAAAGGTACAACTGAGTGTCATCCGCATAGAAGTGAAAGCCTAGATTGTGCTTGGCAATCACATCAGCGAGAGGGAGAGTATAAACGGTGAAAAGGACCGGACCTAGCACAGAGCCCTGAGGTACTCCATATTTTAGAGGTACTTCAGATGATCTTTGTCCATTCACGTCAACACTCTGGATGCACATGTTCACATGCTAGTGTGAAGCTGTGTACTTCAGCACCTTTCAAAATAAATGCATTCAGGCCACTACTCAATGTTCTGCTCGCTCGTTCGGAAGCTTTTTGATACAATCGATCACTGAGTCCTTCTTGAGAGCCTTTCATATCGCCTGGGTATCACTGGCACTGCACTGCAATAGTCCAGGTGGGCCGGTTCTATTCACGGTTTATACTCTCCCTCTAGCCGATATGATCGCCAGGCACAATCTAGGCTTTCACTTCCATGAAGATAACTCAACTCAGTTGTAAGTTTCTTTTGATCCCTCCCAGCCCTCGAGCATATCCGATTCTCTCGACTACCTTGCTGGATGTATTGATGACATCTACACTTGGATGGCAGCAAATTTTTTTAAAATTGAATGATGATCAAACCAACCTACTAGTTATGGGCAAACCAAATGTGATTCAGAAATTAGGAAATCTAACGCTCAAATAGGCTCTGCCAGCATATCTCCTGTTGAATCTACATACAATCTAAATGTCTTATTCCAAAGTGCCATGTCATAAGACGACCGCATCAGTTCCACAGTCAAGTCTGCCTACTCTCAACTACACAACAATGCTAAATTTGGGCTTGTTTAGACAGGGAGACTACATAAAAATTAGTCCATGCATTTGCGACATCCCGTCTCGACTGAAGTAACTCACACCATGCTGTTCTACAAGCCTGTGCAATCAAGCGCTTACAGCTGGCGAAAAACTCAGCTGCTATAGGCTTGTCTGTAGCGAGCATCACAGTTGCCACATCACACCATTTCTCACTGACCTGCACTGCGTCTCAGTCAAGCAACGCACCGACTTCAAGGTTCTGTCACTCACTTTTAGCTCCCTTCATTATTTGGCTCAAGCCTATGTGTGTCTACGTATTTACGTGTTTACTCCGTCTGTAACTCCACAAAGCCACAAAGACTATGCAGGTGTTACGCAGGAGAGTTTTGTACTTCACTCATAGCCTAAGGGGCTTTTGGCATGCATTCGGTAGCCAACACACTTCATCTCACGACAAAAAGAGAAAGTGGGAAGCATAGCAGAGTCAAGAGAGCAGCTGATGTAGTGAGTAACATGGAAGTAGCAGCTCAGGACGGCTGGAAAGGGTATGCCATAGTCGGCAGCAGGAGAGTAGTTATCGTTGCATAAGAATCGTGGATGTGAGTTCCATAGTCTAGGACCTGCAGAGCAAAACATTTGATTTCCAACGGTCTTTAGGCAGAGGAAAGCAACAGCTAATTTATTTCTTGCCAATACAGGACCTGAAGACACGAGGAAGCGAAATCTGGTGCAGCAGTTCAGCTCCGTACAGAGGAGCCAAGTCGTGGCCTTGGCCTTGTGGGTCAGCGTAGGAACTTTGCTCTGCATCCGTTGATCGACAGTAGTCATCATTTATTAAAGGAGACACGTGGTCAAACCTCTGGGGTTTGCAAACATTTGCTCAACTCGCCTTGCAGCCATACTCATAGCCTGCAGTGGCCCTTCCAGCTCCTTTTTCCGGTACCCCAGCCAAAAGGGAATTAAAATAATCTAGTCGAGACAGAACCAAGGGGCTAGTTATATATTTTGCAAGCCACCGTGGAAGGCTACCGATCAGAACTACTCACCCACTAGGCTAGGCATCGTACCCGCCCTTTTCGGAATCTAATCGTTTACCTATATCTTGCACAAACCTCAAATCCTTTGTAGACCGTGCCTTTAGTTAGAATTCTCACAAAGCCCGAAACTCACTTCCGACTGGCAACATATCATTCACCGACTTGATCACATTTAAAAAGAAGCTAAAACGCATCTATTACCACAGAATTTAGTCGATCGATGTGATAAGTCCTTTGTGTGATTATTCGTACTGACACTGTGAATGCTACTACTAGCCTTATTTGAATGCTGAATCTGTGCATGTCACATCTAACTATGTTTTGCTTGTTATTAGTGAGCATGTTACCACTAACCATTTGGTCATGATTCCTTTGCAGCAAATTTAAAGTGCCCAGGAAGAGGTTATAATAATAATAATAATAATAATAAGGCACTTGATAAAGCACCCTCAGAGAACTCAATCTCTTCCTAGGCGTTTTACATTTGCTGCAAAGGGAAACGCGATTGAATCGTGAGTAACATCACTTGATAAACAACATGAAAAACGTGGCTAGGGGTGACATGCACAAGGTCAGCATGCAAATGTGATTAGTAGCAGCATGCACAGTGTCAGCACGCATAAGCACAGGAAGGACGAATCACAGGGACCCACTAAATGCTGTCCTAAATAGGTGTGCTTTTAAGTTCTTTTTAAATGTTGTCAGGTCAGGGGATGTTCTGACGCAGGTCGGGAGGCAGTTCCAGGCTTTGGGAGCATACGAACTAAATGCACGGTCTCCAAAGGATTGGAGGTTTGTACGAGGGATTGGTAGACTGTTGGATTCCGAAAAGCGGGCAGTACGATGCTTGGCCTGATGGGGGAGTATATCTGAGAGGTAGGCTGGAGCCAAAGAATGAAGTGACCTTAAAGTGAGCGACAAAACCTTGAAGTCAATCCGTTGCTTGACTGGTAGCCAGTGCAGGTCGGCGAGAAGTGGAGTAATGTGGCAACTGCGACGCTCACGACAGACAAGCCTAGCTGCGGCGTTTTGCACCAGCTGCAATCGCCTGATCGCACATGCTGGTAGGCCAGCAAGCAGTGAGTTGCAGAAGTCGAGACGGGATGGGTTCTCGTAGGGCGCTACAACAGATGTATTGTTAATATTATTATTGGCGAGGTCAAGGTGAGAGCAGATCGGAGGCTGCTGGAGGCGTCTATTACAGAAAGAATGCTATTGTTGCAGGATGACGTCATCATGGGTACATTGACAGTGAGGGAGAACTTGATGTTCTCAGCAACTCTGAGACTACCTGCTTCAATCAGCTCCAAAGACAAGACTGCAAGGGTTCATACCATTGTCAAAGAGCTCGGCTTAGAAAAGTGCGCCGATACCAAGGTAAGGAGGCTACATGTGCTGCCACGTTCCATTATGTTGGTGATTATATACTGCGTGCTGGACGGTCTTGTGTAACCAAGCAGCTATGCATTGCCAATGATATTATTGCCAAACTAATCAAAGTTATAATAAATAAACTAGAGCAGGTTTCGCCGCTGGTCTTAGCCAAGTGGCGAGGTGCTCGCACTGCACGACCTGGACGTGGATTTGAGTACTGCTGCAGGAAATTCTGTACTGCAAGCTGCAGGCCGCTAGAGTGACAGCTAGTCAGGCTGTCTTGCTGTCACACAAATAAAGCTGTCATACAAATAAAGCCAGTTAAATCCGCTAACCTTAAATTTTTTGTAGCACCTTTAGAGAATCAAATGTCAGTCCAGGTACTTGGAATAGGCTAGAAAAGAAGCATCGTATCAACCTGACATGTCACATGACATGTCACATGACATGACATTTCAACCTGACAACTTGATTGGTTGGTTGGGTGGCTGGTTAGCCGTTGGAGGTGGAGGGCGGTTGGTGGCACAACTCAACGAAGATGTCCCACGAATAACTGGAATATACTGCGATGCAGCTGCTACTCAAATAAGCCGGTTTGGTCCAGCGGTTAAGTTGTTCGCTTTGACCAAGGTTTGTCTGAGGTCGTCGGCTCAAGCCCCGTGGCGTGTGTGAAGCGCCTGAATAGAGATCAAGTTCTCTTGGGGCGCAATACAAATGAATTATATAATAATTATTATTATTTTATTTATGCAATAAGCGTCACGAAATGGCGGTTTTTGTTTCATCTAATACAGAATGGGTTCCACCAAATTTCGTTGGATTGCGCGTGAGCATTCTCAAACTATGGCCTGCAATGGCCCGGCCGAGCGAGCCTCCCTAAATTGAACTGCGATACAGCTGCCATATCTACAATAAGCTTCGCGAAACTGCTGTTTTTTATTCTAAATTATAGTCAACAGTGTTTCAGGTTATCCAATGATTTAATTCGATCGCGAATGAGCGTTTTCGAACAATGGCCTCCGATGGCACGGCCCAGAGGGCCGCGTTTAATATTTGAACTGCGATGAATTTTCTGACATCTCAAAAAAATCACCTGGAGCCGAAAAACGAGTGGAGTGTAAATTGCATGGGAGGCGAGAGCAGTATTTGATATTGGCCGGAGCAAAACAATGAAAGGACCTGAAATTCAATTAGCCACCTTCAAGTCGATACGCTTTTACTAATAACAGTAAGACATTTTAAATCCTCCCTAAGAGAACCGAATCTCTTTCTAGGCCCCTAGGCCATCTACGCCTGAAAGGAAGCGTGTCAACTGGCTTTCGATAACATGCACAGTGTCAGCACACACAGGAACGTCAATCGGATCCTCGAAAAGGCGGGGTGTGGAACGGATGGGGTATTGGGGCTTCCGCTTCACATTTCGTCATGTCAGCGGACAGGTCTAGACATCAATCGGGAGCGAGTTAATGCTTTGGGAGCATGTGAATGCAGTTTCCAAAGAATTTTAGATTGGCGAGACACATAGCTAAGCGACTTGAGCAGCGCAAAACGGACAAAAGCCGGTGGTACGGGACCTAAATAGGCAAGGAAGTAGTTCTGATAGGGAGGCCCGAGCAACATAATTGGCTGACCTAAAGGTGGGTGACACAACCTTTAAGTCGCTGATATACTGCTCGATGGTGAGCCACGTCAAAGGTCAAAGGTGAGAATGCTCGACGGTGAGCCACGTCAAAGGTCAAAGGTGAGAATGCTCGATGGTGAGCCACGTCAAAGGTGAGAATGCAGATCAAAGGTGAGAACTGTTGCAATATGGAAATGACGACGTGAGCTACTACTGACTAGATAGCTGCAAAGTTTGCTTCAACAGCGAGAGTCTTATCACACAGGCAGGAGGACCTGCAAGTAACGAGTTTCAGAAATCGAGACGGAATGTCACAACGTGTGGACCAGTTTGGCTATGGTATCCTTTTCGAATCAGGCGCTAATTTGTGTATTGCACGTACCCAGCAGACTCGACCGTGCAGCTTTAGTGGTTTTCTAGAGAAAGGTTTCTGTGGAGCAAGACATCTAAAATGTTTGCAGATTCTATGGAAGATGCGGTACTGGAGGAACCCATTTTGAGAGTTACGTTTTCCGATTTTCTAAGTAACACCCGAATATAACAAGCTTTCTAAAGGACTCCTTCCGGTTCGTCGAGCAATAATGAGACAGATTCTTACACTGACCCACATGGCCCTCCGCCACGGCTTGGCTTTTTCATATCTAGCTGAACTTCTGCACCAGTTTCAGCCTCCTCGTGCCCTAAGGTTCTCTACATACAATAAATTAGCTTTTCTATTCATACACTTTAAGGCTAATGGCGACAGAAGATTTTGCTCTGCACGTCCTGGACTGTAAAACTCTTTTCCATAATTCTTACGCAAGGACATCTATTCTGCCGCTGACTGTAGCACATCCTTTCAAGCCGTCCCGAGCTGCTACTTCCATGCTACTCAATTAATCGACTGAGCTGTGTTGGTTAATCTGGAAACTAGCCCCAAAGCAGTTACATAACAGTCTTGACGTCAGTATACATGTTTCATCCCGTGCAATAAGGCGCTTAAAAGTAGTTCATAAATTGGCAAATGAACACCTCTGTCCTGAACGTTGGTGCTATCATACCAAGACCGTTGGCGACAAGCGATGTCTTGTCACTTTCATTTTCGGACTGATGCTCCAGCCATTCTCCATTTGAAATTCTTTGCTAATTGTTTTACTCTCAACTTTCTTCCAATTTCTGCTCTGATTAGCTTCTTTAAAGGCTCACGGCCATCGCCTGACTTAGGAAGCCGCCAGCGGAGGGCAAAACAACCAGGCTCTTCAGGAAAACAATATCCTGTGTGAAAGTATAGAGAAATAGACGCAGATGCTTATCAAACAGTCAGTCTAATTTGGCATTAAGAACGAGATGCAAAGAAAGATTTACAAGAGCTACGTTTTAAAAGTCGCAAGTCAAGTCAAAGTCATCAACACCTTGGAAAGGAAATGACGAGTCTGTGATTGTCAAAGTAGCTATGGCAATTATCCGACAATCACGCACGAGAAAATGAAATATAACTCGTAAATTCAATTTTGTACAATATGTCATAAGTTACATACCATGCAGAAAGTAAAAAGGGTCAATGAATTGAGAAGAAAAAGAAGTGTCGCAGATGACGACGAAAGTTTCACTACAAACAGGTTGAAAAAGTAATGTAACTAGCTCATGGTAGTGAGCTTTTTCAGCCCTCTCTTCGTTCACCTTTATTTTGTTTAGAAGAACAACAATTTTCCGCCAATATTAGGGGAAGCTTGTGAAATAAGTCTACTGAAGATAAAAAGAAATACTAGCTGATTAAACAGCCTCTTTTGTATAGCGACAGAAGAGCCTTTACGGCTATCATCACCGCTTGCAGCGACAATAAAGGATTGCTTACCACAGGATTCGAACATGTGACCTCGGAAACGAGATCGTGAAAAGCGACCGCCTTACCTAGTGTGCCATTACGGCTCACCGAGGACGTTTAACTGACATCAACTCAACTCGCAGGGAAAACGAGATAGCTGATTTTCCTCTCATTTGCTGCCCAAGCGCAGCGATGCACGATGTGTGGGCATGCTCATGCACACACATGCACGCTTTAGCACACACTCTGCCAGGCTAATGCAGTGCGTGGGATTGTTACAAAATTTTGACCATAAAACAAGCCATCTGGCGTTGGGTGCGGGTGGCCACCGCCGCAGGCGTGCTACCATTGAGACCGTACGGCTGTGGCATCGCTCTGCAGGTAGGGAACGAATTTATTCGAGGAGTTTCCGGCGGCGAAAGGAAGCGCACGAGCATCGGGATGGAGCTGGTCACGTGTCCTGGAGTTCTGTTCCTGGATGAGCCCACAACAGGCTTGGACGCGAGCACAGCAAACTCTGTCATGTCTCTCTTGAAAAGGTAAGTGAGAGCATCGAACGATGTAATGCATCTCCGTCTGTAACTCCACAAAGTCATAAAGACCATGTGGGTGTTACGCAGGAGAGTTTTTTGTATAGCGCACTCACAGCCTAAGTGGCTTTCGGCACGCATTCGGTAGCCAACAGACTTCGTCTCACGCAACAAAGAGAAAGTGGAAAGCATAGCAGTCAGGAGAGCAGTTGAGGTAGTGAGTATCGTGGAAATAGCAGCTCAGGACCGCTGAAAAGGATGAGCCATAGTCGGAAACAGGAGAGTAGTTGTCGCTGCGTAAGAATCATGGAAGCAAGTTCTACAGTCTGGGGCCTGCAGAGCTAAAGCGTCTGTCGCCAACGGTCTTTAAGTGGGGGAATGGAACAGCTAATTTATTGTCCACACAGGACCTGAGGGCGCGAACAGGCTGAAACTGATGCAGCAGTTTAGCTAGGTACGAAGGAGCCAAGCCGTGGCGAGCCTTGTGGGTCACCATAAGAACTTTGCTCTGTTTCCGTTGCTCAACCAGCATCCATCCTAGGTCTTTTAGCAAAGGAGACACGTGACCAAACGTCTGGGACTTGAAAACTAGCCTTGCAGCCATATTCATAGTCAGCTGCAGTGGCCTAATAGCTTTCTTTGGTAGCCCAGCCAAAAGGGAATTACAATAATCAAGCCGAGACAGAACTAAGGAGCTAGTTATATTTTTTACAAGGAACTGTGGGAGACAGCTCCTAATCTTGGATAGTGATCGGACATGATAGCTAGCTGTAGAAGCAGTCTTCTGAATGAAGCTTTTAAAATTGAGGCTGCTGTCAAAAACGACACCTAAATTTCGAGCAACGATGTACGTTTGTTTTCATGATGATTTTACAGCATAGAGTACCAAGTACCGGGTGAATTTGGGCTGAAAAAATACATTCAGAGTGCGCAAAATTTGTTACCGACTCTTCTGCTCTTGAATGATAAGCTTTACGAAAGGCTGAACTAAACCTTCGCCAGAATACATAGATATATAGATGCTTCGCGATGGCCGTTGCAGCGAAGAAAGTGAGGACTCGCTATTTTTTAGTCTCCGGCCGTTAAGCTCATTTTTTTTGGCCAGATATGGAAGTACTAAAAGCTTATCCATACGTCCAAAAAGCAAGTACTTCGGTTGCCGAGTTATTGGGAATTATTCTTTGCCGAAAAGAATTTGGCACCATTATTCACCAGCAACATTCAGGCCATTGGAGCGTGCAGCTAATCAGTTCCATTTGAGAACTACTAGATATTTGAGGGGCAGTTCATACTGATGCAGCTGTCAAGTACATCAGGTACACCAGCCTATACACGAGGACTATAATTTATATGAATAATCACTTCTATTTAGGGATGACAAAAGAAACTACCGATCGTGTCTTTGAATTACTTAGCGAACCCTTTGTAGCCTCATCCCTGAATCCGTACGTCCTATTCCAAAATGGCTTTTCACCAGATGAGAAAATCACCTCCACACAGTTCGCATCCTTCCAAAGCCTTTAAATCATTCCTGACTTACGTCACACAATTCCCTGACTTGGTAATTAAAAAAAAGCTAAAAGCGCACCTATTAATCATAGCATTTAGTGTGTCTTTGTGATTCGTCCTTTGCGTGCTTCTGTGGGCTGTGATTTAGTATCTCCGTCAAAGAAAGCACTCATTTTTGCAATGCTACATAGCTGAAAGTAGGCAGACTTGACTGAGGAGTCTTTTGATGTAACCATAGCTGTCATGTTGATCTTCTGATAACCTGTAATAGTCAAAATCACATGTTCGAGGATCTAGGGGCATGTGCAGCTATCCTTACGGTACCGACAGCCATAATAATAATGATATATTTATATAGCGCTCTTGGAGAGCTGAATGTCTCTGCAAGCACTTTACAGATGCTGCATAGAAAGCATTTCAAAATGTTTGGTGGTAACGTCCGCAAGCTACAGGTATAGTATCAGCAGGTACATGCACACGAAGGACGAATTACAAAGACCAACCAAACGCTGTAATCAAGAGGTGCGTTTTAAGCTTCTCTATAAATGTCGTCATGTCAGGGGACGTTGTGACGTGCTCCGGTAGTGAGTTATAGGCTTTGAGAGCAAAGTAACTAAAGGCACGGACTCCGACGGTTTTGAGGTTCGTACGAGGTATGGCTAAACGATTCGAGTCAGACTAGCGGTCTGTATGATTCTTCGCCTAGTGTGGGAGTAGTTCTGATAGGTAGGCTGAAGCCAGAGAATGAGGAGACCTAAAAGTAGGTGACGGAACATTCAAGTCGATGCGCTGCTTGACTGGGAGCCAGTGCAAGTCGGCAAAAAGTGGTGTAATAAATAATAATAATAACAATGCATTTCATTTTATATAGCACCATAAGAGAACTAAATCTTTTTCTAAGCATTTCAAATTTGCTGCAAAAAAGCGCAATCGAATGGTTAGTGGTTATGGTTAGTGGAATAGTTAGTGGTAGTAGTAAGCATGCTCGATGACAACAAGCATAGCTAAGGTTCGGGATGACGCGCACAGGGTCATAATACAGATATTGTTAGTGGCAGCATGCACAGTGTCAACACGCATATGCACGTAAAAACGAATTGCATGGAGAAGCCACTAAATGCTGGGATAAATAGATGCTTTCAGTTTCTTTTTGAATGTGGTCAAGTCAGAAGATGTCGTGACGCAAGTCGGGAGTGAGTTTCGGGCTTTGGGATGATACGAACTAAAGACACGGTCTCCATAAGATTTGAGGCTCGCACGAGGTATAGGTTAACGGTTAGATTGCATGTGTCATATCTCCGATAATAGCGATTCGATCAATTTAAAATTTGGAATACACAATTTTTAATGCGTTTTAATTAATTTAATTTAATTACCTTCATTTTAATTTAGCTTAATGCGTATTAATATCATGATTATTATTAGGGCATCCTAGTACTGTTTAGTCGTCATTCAGTCGAAGATTTTTGCCTTGATATTGCGGTAGATATTTTCCAAGGAGTACATCACAAGTGCCTATGCATACAGCTACCTCTTCTTCTACTTCACTATTTTAATATTTACCCTTCTTCAACCGAGTTAATAAAAAAATACCATAAACTGAACCAGAACATACCGTGCTGCTGCTCAAACTTGCAGTCGCTGCGTATTCTCGACATTTTACATAGCCACAATTTTGCTTACTAAATTGGAAAATGCTCAACTTGAAGTGATCACAAGTTTTTTCAGAAACTAATAAACCTAAACCAACCATTAGAAGCCTAAGCCCTAAACCCTAGAATTCAAACACGCACGCTGTGTAATGTAATGTGTCTCCGTCTAACTCTACAAAACCACATAGACTATGTGGGTGTTACGCAGGAGAACTTTGTGTAGTGCACTCACAGCCTCAGCAGCTTTTGGTACGCATTCGGTAGCCAACTGACTTATAAGCATAAACTTAGGTTGTGCTTGACGAGATCAAATTGGCGAGAAAGGAATACTGATTGCTAAAATTTATGGACCTACAGCAGATTTTCCGGTATCCCTTACTTACACACTCATCGTATGACCTTGACTGGATGACCGCCTTCCGTTGACTAGAGCGACTCTGTGGGGCTTGCAGGCAACGGGAGGCCTCTCACTGGTGGGAACTGGAAGTCTGTGTATCCGAAGCAGGATGCCTCTCACCGGCGGAAGGTGGAGAATAGAGTTCTTTTAATGTGCAGCAAGCTGAATCCCACTGGTCTGAAATGTTCGTTTTATCTGAGACAAGAATTGTAGTCACATATCTAGGAGAAAACTGCTTCATATACGACTCTAATGATTGAATTCTTTTGCCAGAAATACAATCCTTGTTGTGCTGCAGTGCTGCAATAAATGTAACTACTCGCATCGCTGTGTCGGAAACCCTGAGAGCTGAGAGGGAGCTTGGCTACTCGCTGACGAAATGGCTACTCTCCTATCATCAGGCATCCTTGCACTCACGCACACAGACAATAATATCGCAAAAACATGCGGTAGCGAAAGGCTGCGCAAGGATGCGTGTACGAGAGCTCAGACACCATCTGTCGTTCTAGATCGTTCTGAATTGTATCGAAATTCGTTATAATATGTTGCCTACTTCAGGTGCTATTAAATAAATAATAATAATGCCGAGCTGGTATGGTCCAGTGGTTAAGGTGCTCGCCCCGACCAAGGTCTGGCTGAGGTCCCGGGCTCGAGCCCCGTGGCATATGTGAAGCACCTGAATAGAGATTAAGTTCTCTTGGGGCGCTATACAAATGAATTATATTTATTTATTTATTTATAATAATACATTTGATATAGCATCCTCAGAGAACTCAATCTCTTTCTAGGCGCATTACAATTTCTGCAAAGGAAGCACGATCGAATTGTTAGTGCTGGTTTGGTCTAGTGGTTAAGATGCTCGCCCCGACCAAGGTCTGACTGAGGTCGTGGGCTCGAGCCCCGAGGCATATGTGAAGCGCCTGAATAAAGATTAAGTTCTCTTGGGGCGCTATATAAATGAATTATATTATATTTTTATATTTAGTGCTTGCAATCTCAATATACAGCAAGAATAACATGGTTAAAGATGACATGCACAGAGTCAGCATGCAAGGATGGTTAGTGGCAGCATGCACAGTGTCAGCACGCATAAGCACACAAGGACGAATCACAGCGACCCTCTAAATTCTATCTTAAATATATGCGTTTTTAGTTTCTTTTTAAATTTGGACAAGTCAAGAGATGTCTTGACTCAAGTCGAGAGTGAGTTCCAGGGTTTGGAAGAATACGAACTAAAAGTATGGTCTCCAAAGGATTTGAGGTTTTTAAGAGGTATAGGTAAAGAGTTAAGATTCCGAAAAGCGGGTAATACGATGACTAGCTTGAAATATAAAATTAAGGTTAGCTGATTCGACAGTCTCACTTATCTCTGGATGTAGTAGCGGCAGAAGAGCCTTTACGGCTATCGCCACTGCTTTAAGAAGGCAATTAAGGATCGCCCACTGTAGGGCTCGAACCCTCTACCTGGGTCGTGAACAATGATCACCTCACCCCTAGGCTAAGGCTTAGATTCGCATACCAAATGAAAGATTTCAAATTTTCTTTTACAGATTGTCTAGTGAAGGAAGTACTATAATCTTTTCAATACATCAGCCTCGCTATTCAATCTGCAAGTTGTTTGACAAACTGGCTCTGCTCGCTAACGGCGAGACAGTCTTCCACGGGCCAGCGATAGACGGCCTCGAGTTCTTCACCTCGCTTGGTAAGACGGATAGAGCTCCTCACTTGCAGCACTGGCACATCCGTGTGCATATGCGCTGGTGCACCCGAATCCAATCCGACGGGTCAAACTCTAGACCTATAGCAGCAGCGTGATGCTAGTAATTGAAGCGACGACTGCAGGGTTCCAACTACAGAGGTGCATGGCTAGTTTGGCGAGACGCGTCACACAAAGCAAGTGCGCGTGTGAATTCAGCGTGTGTTATTCGCCAGAGTTTACCTTTGGCCACGAGAGTACTCAAGATTGCTTTAGAATGCTAGTCTGAGTAAGATACTTGTTTGCATTTGCGCGGTTGATGTCATTCATGTCTAACCATTAGCTGTTGATTTTCTAGCTGCGAGATGTAAAGTACACGGACCGAGAATTAGTTCTTTTAGGTCCGCTGTAGGAACAAGCTTATAGAATTATTGCTATAAACGTTGACAGTAACGAGTCTTTAGCACAGCGCCATGAGAAAACTGAATATCTATTCAGAGGCTTTAAAATCGCTGCAAGAGAAACAATTAATAATAGTTAATAAAAAAGTTGTTAGTGAAATTACAGTTAATGGAAGTTAAATAGTTAATGAAAAGTATCAGGCATCGTGCTTAGGCAAGCCTGCAAAAGCGTGCAAAAGTTCAAAGCTTTGACACATTCATACACACCCGCAAAACGACACTCACGTCCGCTAGCTAGTAGGGCTAAAATTGTTAGTCTTTTTCTACTCGTAGGTTATAAGATTGAATCTTTTGAAAATCCAACCGACTTCTACTTGGACATCATCAATGGCGATTGCCTTCCGGAGGGAAAGACAGAGACGCTCGAGCAGGCAACAGACGGAGACAAACTCGAGATGGGGCTCAAAGTTAAGGGTCTGTTTGCTTAGTGCTACTTCGTAACGCAAGCTAAACCGAGTCACTAATGTTGTAGGGCGAATGATTGTAGCAGTCAAGCCAGGGACAGAATGTCGAGTGAGGGAGGATAAATATGAGTGCAATTAACGCTATAAACTATTGTATTGTGCATGTTTTATTATAGTCACAGTTATTGTTATTATTATATAGTGCTCGGATCTAGAATCTTACCTCCAGCCTATTCACTTGCTGTGAGGTACATCTTGTCTTCTTGTAGTGACATCTTCTTTCAGTAAGAATGACATCGAAGCTACGCGACTGAGAGTGCAGAGGTTAACACAGAGCTTCAAACAGTCGCAGTGGTACAGAAGGTAAGATATCGTCTACTTCCTGTCTGCTGACGAATAAGTTAAATTTACTCACGTTTGATGTTGCTGGGACCCAAATTACTGTAGTTAAACTGCACCGCTCTTTGAGGATTAGATAGATTTGAAATCTGTTCAAAATTAAGCGTCGCAAGCTCAATCAACCTGAGAAAAGTAATGCAGTGATTTTGACCTATAGACGAGTGCAAGCTACGAAACAGAATAGCGTCACAACAATCTAACCACCTAAGTAGTTATGGAGATGGCATCTTGGATTTTTGGAACGGAATACAAATATGCTGATTTTATACGGATTAGTAATTTGTAAAAATTTGTTGGTCAAATAGTATACAGATAAACCAATGTTCGTACATTTATTCACTCATGCAAGTTAATAGCAATGAGTTTTTAGTACAGATCCCTAGGTGAATCAAATCCATTACAATGCGATTTAGGATTATAGCCGAAAGCATTTAAAATTATTAGTGATAATGACTTGCAAAGTTTCAGCTCTTATGAAGTAAACTTCACAAGGACAAAACAATGCTGCGAGGAAAAGCTCACCTTATTATAACTTACTTAAAATATAGTGAAGTCAGGGAATGTTGTAGTGTTAGTTTATAGCAAGTTCCAAGCTTAGGAGCATAACAACTGAACCCAATGTATCTTAAGGATCTCAGGTTGCGTAGAAACACCTAGACGATCAACATTAGACAAGTGGGCGCTACAATATGAAGCCTGCAGAGTAATATTTGAGATATTTAAGCCTGAGCAAGAGTGCGTAACGATACAAAAGTGAGTGACATGGCTGCGAAATTGATGTGATATGTGGCGAGGAGCCAAATCAGTTTAGTAAGATGCGACGTAATGTGACGCCGCGACGTTTGTAATTTAGTGTCATGTATCTCTGCCGGTAACTGCTACGAATCCACAAGGACAAAGTGGGTGTTACGCTAAACAGTTTTCTATATGGCACTCAAAGCCAAAGCAGCTTTTGGTGCGCATACGGCTGCCAGCAGACTTCATCTTACAATATATAAGAGGATCTGAGAATCATAGCCGAGTATGGCAGTGAGTAGCATGGAAGTAGCAGCTCAGGTTGGCTGGAAAAGATGTGCAGCATTCGGCAATAGGAGAAAAGATGTAGTTGCATGAGAATTGTGTCCGTGAGTTTCGCAGTCTAGAATCTGCAAACAGAATGCCTACAGAATTTGGTGGGTCTATACGATTCGTTCTTCTTGTGCATTTACCTGCTTACACTATGCCTGCTGCTTTCTGACGTTACCACCAAAAATTTGGTAATGCTTTATATGCAGTATCTGTAAAGTGCCTAGGCAGAGATTCATTTCTCTGAGGGCGCTATACAAGTGCATTATTATTTTTATAATTGTGCTGGGAGGATGACCGACAAGTTTAAGGCCAAAGATGTTGGGACGGGATCCCAAATATGCTCGCACTAGCTTTGCGGTGACGCCTCTATCTCAGTAACCCGGGTCTTGCATTGTTTATAACTGCAAGTGGGTACACTTGACTATGAAGATGATATTTTCATCTAGCGAGAAGTTACTTTGAAACGAATGCTGATTTTGTACAGGAGATGAATTATGTTGGCTACTGTATTCGTACCAAAGGCCGCTTAGGCTTTGAGTTCGCTATAGAAAACTCTCCTTCATAACAACCCCAGCTAGTTCTCGTGGAATTGTGGAGTAACAGACGGAGGTACATTACATTACACTACGACTACTTCCAAGCAGCTAATCATAGGCGTAATCAGCATTCCTGTCTTTCTGTCACAGGAGCTTGTACATTTCTCCAGACGTTAGAGTGAATCACGGCTGCACGGAGTCTCGAGTGAAACAGAATGATCTATAATAAAGCCACAGTTTAAGAAATTTAAAAATCCCACCAATAATGTATCCTGGTTGCTGAAAAAAATTAAATTGTGCATCACTATTTTACATTATGGAATACTTGTTAAGGAGTTCCAAGCTGCATTGTTGCATCTTGTCTTACTTAATTCGGTTGCGCTATCTCATGCTATGTAAACATTCTCCGGATTTTTATACTGTTTAATAAAAGCCTATAAAGTGCATTTAAACTAGATATTTTTACGCCGCTAAAGACTTACAAAATTTAGATATCCGATTAAAATATAAACTGTGAAAAGCTGTTAGATTTTTTTATTGAATTTGCAATGGGATTTAGAAAAAAATTCCAGTTTCACTTAGAAGTTTTTACTTTATTGCCTTCATGCAAGTCATTCAAACACTGTTCCCATTTGAGTGACTATGGGCAAAGATCAGTTGAGGCTGATTAAGGCTCGATTAAGTGTCGTTTAAATCGTGCGACTAATAATTAAAAATCGTGCTGCTAATAATTCGACACGCACCCAACTGATTGAGTTCAGTCCATGTCACGTTACTGACGGAATCCTCGCTTGCCACACTCCTTAAGTGTATACCCTTGTTCCTGTCTTCTTTATTTTAATAGCCTCAAATCCTTTGGAGACAGTGCCTTTAGTTCGTATGCTCCCAAAGCCTGGAACTCACTCCCGACTTGCGTCACTACACCACCTGATTTGATCACATTTAAAAAGAAACTAAAACGCACAAATTTATCACAGCATTCAGTGTGTCCCTATGATTTGTCCTTTATGTGCTTATGCGTGCTGACACTGTGCATGCTATCACTAACCACACTTACATGCTGACCCTGTGCATGTCATCCCTAACCATGTTATTCTTGTTGCTTATTGAGCATGCTACCACTGACCGTTTGATCGTGTTTCCTTTGTAGTAAATGTAAAGCGCCTAGAGAGAAATTGAGTTCTCCGAGGGCGCTTTATCGAGTGTATTATTATTATTCCAATAATTATTATTAGCCTGCCGATTTCAGTCGCACTTATGAACAATAAGCAAGTCGTTGCTTCTTCGTTTTTGGTAACGATGAAGGTATCGGAAAAATTTGGCACTTTGTCTTTTTAATCGGTGGTAACGTTCGAGAACATTACTTTTAGTACTCAAAATCGGGGCATCAAATTTGATGACTACAGGATTTTGCTAAGTAGGGATGCTTGCCGCAATATCCCGGATCGCTGGAGTTTTTTTCCATCATTCCTGATCACTAGTTGTATCACGGCTGATGCCTAGTGCTACTCTCTTCCTGCTTCCGGCACGCGAAACGCGTTTCGCGGTCGCGGTCCTCAATATGGCTTTAAGACTGTTAATTTAATCAAAGAACGGTCGCGTTTCAATATCTCTGAAAGAATTTGGGTAGCACCCGTTAAAGCCGTGAAATGGTTAACGCGGTCGAAATTCTTAATTTGACTAGCAATTGTCCCCTCTGCTAAGTTCTCCAATATGTGGTTGAGCGGCTGCAGCATCATTTTGCACCATCTTCTTGCATCTTCAGTTATTTTCTTCAGGCCCAAATTATTCGGAAATTTTTTAAATACTGTTAACAAACGAGGCTCAAGCCGCGAGTCTCAGAATGGAGCTCCCAATTCTTCCGATTCTTTCAGACATTTCTCCTCCAGCTGCCAATTCTTGCACGCACTTACTTCAACGAATCTTCCTCCAGTGCTACTTGCATATTACTTAATTCTTCAGCTTTTCTCCTATTAAAATTAATCGTATTTCCGCTAAGCATCTCACATTTTTTGTTGCCTATGGTGAAGGAAACTGGCTACTCATTTTACACCGTTAAACCGCTTATGCATTGAGTGCTCATTTAAAAAGTCGTCAATATAAGATGCACTTTAGATAAAATAGCGCCCTAAGAAAGGTAAGTCTCTATCCATGCTCTGCACAGATGCTTCAGGGCAAGAGCCCGCGACTTTGGTCGTCAAAGTGAGCACCTTAACCCCTAAGGGGAAACAGGTTAGTACTTTTTTATCATCATAGCTTTTTCGGGATTAAAGTTGACGAAATATTTTACTGTCTAATGCCTTTGTTTATACTATGCCTGTAGTTATGGCAAGTTAGAGACCGCTGTGGGAATAGAGAGGTGGAACCAAAAAGCTGGCGGTGGTGCAAATAACTTTTATAATCGCAGACTTAAAGAGCTTTATTTTGACAGCTAAACACCTTAGCTCTCGAGGACATAAATAATAAGCATCGATGTTAAGGCATGAACTTGACACTCTTATCTTTTGGCTCAGATAGATATCTTTTTGAAAGCCATTAAGCAAGGGATGCGAGGCGTAGACACTTTCTTGCTACTCTTGCCGGCTGTGCAGTAAAGTAAAGCCTTGCCTATGCGCAGTTTACAGGCAAGCGTACAGTTTTCACGTACAGTGGTAGTTTTGCTGCTGCCATGTTTTGCTTAGCTACTATAGCTGTCTCCCTTCGTTTTTCAACACTTTGTCGGGTTCAGAAAAAATGCTAACTAGTGGCTAAGAGTATTGGTAGATTTGCTCACTTTAGCCTCGCAGTAGGCAGTTCATTTCCGTAGCCCCAACGTGGATATAATATGCTGCATTGTGTCTGCTGCAGGCTTCGTGAAGAGCTAGAGCCGATCAAGGAAGGACTCGACGAGAAAATGCATGATACCAGCACTGCCTCTGTCGGCGCCAAGTTCAAGAGCTTGAAGTATCAAGCATCTTTTCTGAAACAAGTAATTTCCCAAAAAAAGCCACCGATTGTTTTTTTTAAATGAAGTCTTGCATGGTACTACCTGGCGAAATGCAATACTAGAAAGATCTTTATATGAAGTTTGCAGTGCTCTGCGGAAGGACCCTTAAAAATGTCCTTCGAAACCCGCGTACATCGTTTGTGCAGGTATGCTTGCGTGCAGGCATGCTTGCGACGCTACGGTCGCGCTCCCTATCATGCATAGGTTAAGAGGCACTGGTATGTCCGAATATTGTGTCCAAGCCTTTGTGTGTTTCGGGTAACATTGTGACTTGAGTGATGAAGTGAAAGTAATTAAGAGAAATAAGTGAGAGCACGCACCCACTTGGGATTATCTGCTCTTGCAGTTGGGGACAGTGGTGCTGTTTGCTCTCATCGCGGGAACCATATTCTACGGCGTCAGCATGAACTGCGCATCTGCAATTCAGAACAGGTATGCACAACTACACCTGTATGGTGTGACACCTGTGTGCGCCCAGTGCTGCACTAGAGCAGGTACATTTTGATTTGCCAAGTGCTGTTTTGAAATCTCACTACAAGAAGCTGAAATTGGAATCCTAGAAAATTGTTTCTAATCGCTGATTGTCTCGGGAAGCCAGAGTAAAAAAGACGTAGCGTGCTTCATCGGGGGTTTCAAATTTTGCTATTTTTGCTGTGCAATAAAAATTCTATATGCATGTTGTTCCTTGACAGGGTTGGAGCACTATTCTTCATCGTGATGAACACCAACTTCAGTAATATGTCCGCCGTCGATCTTTTTATCTATGAGAGGATTTTATTCATGCAAGTATTCTCGTTGATGCGAATTTGTGAAAGCTGCTACAGAAAATTAGGGAGCATCGCTGCTTTACTGTGTTCGCCTTTAGAGTTGGCCTTTTCCAAATCTTCATTATTTATATATTCATTATTTATATATTTTAATATTTTTATTATAATATATATTCATTATTTATATATTTTCCAAATTCTTCATTATTTATATAGAAATTTTGGAAGTTTTCAGTTTGCTATAGTATATTTTTGTGCACTAGTCCACTCAGAGACCTAAATAACCCATGGAAGCCGCACCAATAGATACCTACATACGTTATCTAGGCAATCGCTTGGAAATCCTGTCATTGGCAACCAGAAAAATACCATCGGATGATCCTGCTGTTGCATATATTAGCCATGTTTGCAGCATGGTTGCACGTTTCCATGGTTGAAGCATGGGTGCTTGTTTTCATGGTTTCAGCATGGTCTGAGGTTTTGTAGGTGCACCTCTCAATCGCAGTTGCAGTTGTTCCTAAGTCTTTCGAATCGACCGTAGTTCGACCGAAACTTAAGAAAGGTTGGATTGAATTCAAAAGTCCTTGCAAAGTTTGGCCAGTTTCTCTTCCTTTTTCGTCAATAATTTACGAAAAGATGATTGGCAAGCAGCTAGTAGCACACATTAAAAGTAATTAATTGTTAGACAAATTTCAGTAGTGATTCAAAAAAATATATAAATACAATTAGTAGCTTGTATAGCACACTAAGAGAACTGAATCTCTATCCAGGCGCTTCACATATGCCGCAGGGCTCGAGCCCTCGACCTCGGTCGTATGGACGAGCATTTTGACCTCGGTCATAAAAGGCGAGCACCTTAAACCCTGGGCTAAACCAGGTCGGCAAGTGACACTGCTAAACTGAAACTGTTCTCCTCCGTGCCGTGTAACCGATGACATCCTACGCAGCAATGATTATTGGAATGTCGCCGCCCTGGCCCTCCTAGATCTATCATCTGCGTTTGACACTATTGGTCACAATATCCTACTTGAACTATATTGAGAACGATGATTGATCTGGCAGATGAGGCACTGGCGTGTTTTAAATTAATTTTTATTGTCCGATCGTTTCCAATAAGTTTAGTTTGAGGGGTCAGGTCTCATCCACCAGACCAGTCACCTGTGGAGTCCCTCAAAGGTCCGTCCTCGGTCCCTTGATGTTCTTCATTTATACTCAACTGCTGGGAAAAGTCATTCTGGTCCACAGAACTGGCTAGCACTTCTATGCTGATGAAGCTAAGCTGCATTGCTTATGCGTGCTGACAATGTGCATACTGACCCTAACCATACTTGCATGCTGACCCTATGCGTATCGCCCTAACCATGTTAATCTCGTTGTTCATTAAGCTTGCTACCACTAACCATTCGATCGTGCTTCCTTAGCAGCAAATGTAAAGTTCCGAGAAAGAGATTGGGTTCTCTAAGGGCGCTATATCAAATGTATTATAATTATTATTACATTAGCAATGAATGCTTTGTAGAAAACTCTTCTGCGTCACACACAATTAGTCTTTGTTTCTTTGTGGAGTTATAGATGGAGTTGCATCACATTGCAAAAGGATACAGTTATTCAGTCTGGTGCTCTTACCTGTGGCTTTTAGCGTGTGCCATCATTTAGATGAATTAGGTGGACAACCTACCGATTTTTCCAAAATGAAATCCCAAATCGAGTAACTTCACCAAACCATGCTAGTTCTATAACTTCCAATAAAAAATTAAAGCAGTACTTGGTTAATGAGTTCACCACCAATACAAAGGTCTGGTGAATTGAAAGAAGCCCAGTCTCAGCTATTATCAGTCTTAAAATTTATATAATAAAATTGACGTAATCAAGCTGTTGAAGCAGCTAATTAGTGAGTCAGAATAAAGAAGCGCCGATAAAAGCTTCACCTGATTCAGCTTTGCCTCACAAAGTTTGGTATTCAAAAAATGCTGCGCAGCCTTTTATCGATCGACGTCATGCCGCAAGTCGTGCATTCGTCGAAATAAATACCCATTAAAAGGCTCTTTATGCGTTTAGGTACAAATAAGAAATCCTCCCGTTCCTGGAAAGGCACACGACTTTAACTATTGGCTACTAGATTGTTCTAGTTCTGCAATAGTTTTCTACACAAGCTATGCCATTGATGCGTAGTTTTGGAAAATTGTGCAGAAATGCAAAGTAATATACGTTTCATACTGACTGGCCTCATCAAGTTCAAACTCTGAAGCTTAATCAATTTTCACTTGCAGAGACAAATTGATCTGGATTTTTGTTTCAGATATGAAAACGCCAGCGGATACTACAGAGTGTCGAGCTACTTCCTTGCCAAGGTCATCTGTGACGTAGTGCCCAACCGTGCACTGCCGGTAATTGCGTACAGTGCAATTGGGTACTGGATGATAGGTAACAGTTTCTCGATCAAAGCAATTATTTTTGAAACTGAAGAACTTTAATAATACGGTGTGCAGGATTTGAATAAATAATATCAAACGGGACAGATGTTTAGTCCTCTTGGTCATATTTCGAGGCCGGGATATTGCAACATTATCAACTAAGGAAGCTAGCCCTATTAGACATTAATTCTAACTTCGTCCGAACTGCAAGTTTTCATATGTGATTCCTGTTGGTAAGAGCAGACTAGCAGTGTCAACAGAGGCTATCTCCAAAATTATTTTAGGCTAGGATAAGGATCACATGGTGCATGCTGCATAATGACACATGAACGCAACGTAATGAGCCAGGAAAGTGGTTAGTTTTAAAGTTAGTTAGCAAGTTAACAAGTTAGTCTTGACACAGCTATTTTTGTAATAATAAAATATCAAAATGTATCTCTTCAGACGAAATAAAGAGGCGGCTAAATTTTAGCTGCTTGAGCTGAGATAGTTGTTGATACTATTAGATATAGTGATTGCGAATCAAAGAGCAGTCAGCCTGTTAAAATAAAAGCACTCGTATGAACGTCCGAGGGACCGCGTGTATGTCTGAAAACGCTTTGAAGTGTACGGATTTCAGCTTTTGACTATTAGCGTCAAGAATACGAAATCTGGATTACAGGTGGAAAAGAGTAAGTAAGGCGCCACACCATACAGCAACATGGGCCTACATACACCACACAGCGATTTGATGTTGAAAAGGAAGGTCGGCAGTAGAGCTATTCGTCGGAAAAAAGTTTCGGTTCCTGCCAGGCTTCGCGCACGGAGTGAGGCCGGCTAGAGCTACGTCAGAGTTTCCGGATGTCGATGTCTCGCCATCGACATCCGGAAGTTTGACTGCGCTTCTGGCCTTCCAGATAGATGCTGCTGTCTGTCGCAGACCCAGTTCCGAGTGGCTTCTGGATTGACGCTTTTGCTCTACGGGAAGCCGACACTGCTTGACCTGATTAGCAAGCGGATCTGGCGGCCATGCTTTGGCAATGACAGGCGGCTCGTGAGCACCAGCCGCCCCTCGATTCCCCAGGCGGCGCCATGCTGTTCCGCTCTAACGCCGTGCGGTGTAACGTATTGCGGTCTGTAACTCAACGAAGCCGTACGGAGTAAGTGGATGTTACGCTGGAGAGTTTTCTATTGCGAACTCAAACGCCTAAGCGACTGTCAGTTCGCATTCGGCAGCCAGCAAACGCAACGAAGATAAAGCGAGCAGCTTAGCTGAGTTAGGAGGACAGTCGAAGAAGTGAGTGGCATGGAAGTAGCAGCTCCGTCGGCTGGACAGCTGATGCCTCGCAGTCGGCAGCGATCAAGATGGTGGATGTCGTTGCTTAGCAATTGTTGAAGCTCGTTTCACCGTCTAGGACATGCAGAGCAAAGGCGTTGGCCACCAACAGTCTTTAGGCGTGGGTGTCGAGTAGCTAATTTGTTTTCCTCAGAGCACTTCGGGCGTAGGGAGGCTGAAATTGGCGCAGCAGCTCAACTCTGTATAGAAGAGCGAAGCCATGACCTTGTGGGTCAGTCATAGTAGCAGTTTTGCTCTGCGTCCACTGATCGACTGATGAGTCATCGCTGCTCACCCGGCGAAGGAGTCGCATGGCGGAACCCTCTGGGAAAAGGGGAGGAAAGGTTGGCCGAGGCGACTCTGCTCGAGTCAAACTTTCGAGGTGACAGGTGAAACTCACCGTGGCCTCTTGGTTAGTACCACCTCTACGAAACAATCTCTACTCGTTGTAGAGGGCATTGTAGGAGTCCATACAGTTCATTGTCAAATTCCAGCCCTATTCACCAGAGACCATGTAGCTCCATTTCGCATTAGAGCTACAGGATCTAAACCATCCGTTGAGCTAATTAATACAAGTATTTTTTGGATCGGTTCATTGATTCGACACTGAATGGGTTACTGCATCCGTAAGTCTTGATTATTACTCAGTAGTTACTATTGGTAATAGCTTTATGTGCTTACGAGCATCATTAGTAATTTCTTTTTATTGTAAACGTGCACTGTCTTACAGAAGTAGTGTTTAGCAAGCTACGTAAATATGGACGCTTAAAATAATAATACGTTTGATAAAGTGCTCTCAGAGAACTCAATCTCTTTCTCGGCACTTTACAATTGCTGCAAAGAAAGCACGAATCGAATGGTCAGTGGTAGCATGCTCAATAAACAACAAGAATAACATGGTTAGGGGTTACATGCACAGGGTCAGCACGCAAGTGTGGCTAGTGGCAGCGTGCACAGTGGCAGCGTGCATAGTGTTAGCACGCATAAGCGCTTCTTTATGAGAATGCGCAAACGGTTTGCCATCTGCTGCCTTCACCCCGAGCCGCAGTGCGTATATACATATATACATATATATATATATATATATATATATATATGTATATACGTATATACACGCCCTTTTTCACTGGCTTCGCTGTGCGAAAACGTCCCCCCATCGGCACAACAGCCGTCGGCCGAACCTGGTCATTAGACTGTGAGTTATATGATGCCCCAATATAATGCTGTCGAATAGATTTTGATAGCTGTAGTCATTGTACTCTCGCTAGTACACTTTGCAAGTGGTTGAGGGTTCTCCTCATCTTGGATTTGTGCGAACCTAAAATTCATTCCTTATTTAACGTGTTCACAACAAAAGCTCGCGTTAGCAGAATGGGGGACAGATACAACACAAAGTCTTATTTGAACCGTTAAAGTGCTCATACGGTGATCCGTTCCCGATTCTGATGCTACGAAGGAAGCGATAGGTCAGCGATACAGGTGTACGCAGTACATATACAGGTGTTCGCAGGACATATACAGGTGTACGCAGTGCGAGCATGCATAAGCATACAAAGAACGATTCGCCCGGACGGAGCAGATTTGGGGAGGAGTAGCTTGGTTTTCTAGCTCCTTTAAAAGAAATGTGGTCAAGTCAGGCACTGTTTTGACACCAGTCTGGACCGTGATCCAGGATTTGGGAACATGTACTCTGAAGGCGTGGTTTCTCAAAGATTTGGGAACGCACGCATTCAAGGCGAGATTTCCCAAAGATTTGAAGTTATTGGGGCGTCACAGCTGAACGACTTGAGTCAGAAGAGCAGCTGTCTCCGCGGGTCCTGAGCTGAAAGAAATGCGAATAGATATTCTTCCACATTACATTTTTAGTGTGCTTAAAAGAGTGCTTTTGCGAATTTTATTGTTAGCACTGACGCTATTGCTTGTAGGTTTTGACCCGGATGTAATTAAATTCCTGAAGTTCACGCTGACGTTATTGCTTGTATCCATCTCCTCCAGCGGAATGGCGTTCGCCATCAGTTCCGGCGTCTCAAAGCAGGCGATTGCGTCACTTCTGATAGCCCTTTGTTACGTCTTCATGATGGTAAGCAGTATTCTGTCTATTTTTGCACTATTGGCATAAACCTGCCACCCATTGCATTGGCATGGCCCTACCTATCAGCGGCGCATTTTTTTCTAGGGGAAACAAGCGAATGTATGCTAACCCTTTTTGCAAAAACACTAGAAAGCACATTTTAAGCCAGCGATTCATCAACGAATTTTGTTCATCGTTTTCTGCATTGGAATAATGACTAATTAAATTTCGAATAAATTTGGTATCCGTTGAGATTAATTTGTGGCATCACCTTGTAAAGCGAAGCATTTTTATGCGAAATAGAAATACGGCCTTTTGGTTGGTCTTGAAAGTTGACTCTAAGTGTCCAGCTGAACGTGAAGGTCTGACTCGCTTACGCTCCTTGATTATGAAAAACCTAATCTAATGATAGTAATAATAATAATAATAATACACTTGATAAAGCGCCCTCAAAGAACTTAATCTCTTTCTAGGCACTTTACATTCAGACAATAAGCTTGAGCAGAGCCTTATTGGTCATCAATGAAAATGCATTTTAAGTAGTGTTTTGAATCTACGTAGGTGTCGCATTTAGCTCCGTTGTGTCCGAAATAATTCGCGTGCACACTTGTTCCTTACTACGTACTACGCACGCATTACGCGCGTCTTGAATTGCAGATATTCAGTGGCCTTCTCGTTAATATCGACAGTCTAGGATCTTGGATTAAATGGATCGAGTGGTTGAGCATCTTCAGATACTCGCTTAAGGTAAACATTTTGATGCTATTAATGTATTTTAAAATGAGGCGCTACAGTGAGAGAACTGAAAATATTGCTAAAATTTGTCGCATATTTGTCTACCTGACAGTGTCTTCTAGCAGGCTTTGACAGTACAACTGAGTATTGTCAAATGTTCATACATTATATTACTGTATCAAAATTTAAAAGCTTTATTAAAATTTTCTGTCTATATTCATCTGACCCAGTTTAACGCTGAGGCAGGTATGTCTCTTTGGATCAATAAAAAATATATGTATATATATAGTTTAGGCATTTGGCACAGGTGTCAGCCTCGGGGTTGAAAGGGCGAGCAAGTGTGAGCCGTATGTATCGGGCAAGCACGTGCACCTTCCCCCCCCCGTTGGATATGTGAGCAAGCAAGAAGCTGCAGTTAGACAGGGCAAGTAACCGCTAACAGTGACAGGACAAGTAAGCGTGAAACGCTAATATTGAGAGCACACGCCCCCCACGGATATGGCCAAAATGTGCCATGAACAGGGAGGAAAAATCGATCGAGTGCCCCTACAAACGGGACAGGAGTCTATGGCCGCCCACAGCCCGTGCAATTATTAGACTTAAGATAAGATTACTATTCTAAAAAGTAGGTATTCGCACTGTATAACCGTAAATATTAAAGTAGCAAAGTATACCGATGCAGGCAAGTAAAAAAAAATAACTAGGGATTTTGAAGACGGAAATAATGCTTTGTAATGACTCTCCATCGGCAATTCCACTTCCATTGTATCCAATTCCAATTCTATTGTATCCAATAAGCTGACTAAGCGGGCGCTACCCAGGATAGCTTTCTACAGTGCACTCGAAGCCTGAGCGGCCCTTGGTGCGCATACGGTAGCCAGAAGACTTCATCTCACGCAACGAAGAAAAAATTGAGAAACATAGCTGAGTCAGTCAGAAAGGCAGTCGAAGAAGTGAGCAGCATGGACGAAGCAGCTCACGACGGCTGGAAGAAAATGCGCTGCAGTCAGCAGCAGTAGAGTCTTATCGTTACATGCGAATCGGTCAATCGACTACTTGCACCTGGAGATTAAAGAAAATATATTTCATGATCGGGTTAATGAAGATTTAGACAATAATCATTAATATAAAGAGTAAAGACCTATATTTAACTGTTTATGGCAGGACTTATATAAATTTATTTTTCCTTTAATGAATAGCGTTCGTTGACCCGGTTCAGAGAGAGCCAACGATTGAGAGCAGTTTTTGCCAGTCAGCAGTTTGGCTTTACATTGCAATACTAAATTTTTTGTTGGTAGATTAGTTTTGATTCTCTGTACAAAAAACAATTGCATCGATGAGTCCAGTCTGAAATATGAAAAATGACAATGCAATGTTTTTAAGGAGACCAAAGACAACTTCTTTCTATTCACTTTCGTTACGCTGAAAATGAGGTTACGCCGAAAGGGTCGGTCATCGAATGAAACAGGAACACAAAGAACGATTCTCGACGGGTGAAGCTTGGACTGCGAGGAGCAAGTGCTTTTTAGGATCGTTTAAGCAAGTCAGTAGATAACGGCACGTCAACAGGTAGCGAGCTCCTTGCCTTCGGAGCTCCAAGGAACTGAAACAAGGTCAAGGTCTCCAAGGGATTTGAGATTCTTTGGAGGCAAACATGAAATACCAGAGTGAGAAAAGTGCTTGACTTGACACGAAAAGCCTGATTAGAAAAATTGTTGGATAGTATAGAACTTAGGATAGGAATCAGATAAGACAGAGCCTAGGAAAGGACTCAGATTGTAAAACGCCTAGAAAGAGATTGATTTTTCTGAGGACGCTTTATCAAATGTATTGTTGTTGTAGAGCTTAAGATAGGAATCGGATAGGATAGAGCTTAGGATAGGACTCCGATAAGATCTGCTGGAGCGCGAGGCTGAGGTACGTAAAGGTGAGGGACAGAACTTTGAAGTCAAAAGGCTGCTTGATGGGAAGCTTGATAAAGATCGATGAGAAGTGGCTTGAAGCTGCAACGTTAGCGACAGACAAGCTTGTCAAGCTTATTAGTTTGGTGACCACTGTAGGCAGCTTATTTCACAGGCAGGAAGACCTACAACTATGAGTTGTAGATGTCTGGACATGATATCGCGAATACAGGGGCCAGCATTTATTTTGTCTTGTATTATTAAATGTAACATAATGCAATGCAATGTTTCTTCGTCTGCATTTCCACATAGCCACAAGCACCCAGTGGGTATTATGCAGGAGAGCTGTCTGTTGCAAACTCAAAGGCCGTAGAGGCTTCTGGCGTTAAAGCGGTAGCGAACAGACTTCGTCTTACAAAATAAACTGAAAGTAAGCTGCATAGCTGAGTCAGCAGGATAGTCAAGAAAGTGACTATCATTGAACTAGCATTGAAGTAGAAAATCAGGTCGGCTGGAAATGATATGCCGCAGTCAGCAGCAGATGAATATATGCCGCTACCTGGCAAGAGCACAGTATTGCTACCGCTTCGTAGGCACTGCGTCTATTACGCGGTCGAAAGCATCGAAAGTCCAAACCAACTTGGAGAGATTACTTGAAATGATCAAAACCCAGCGCATTCAAATTGGAATTTAAAAAATGTCACAATTCATAATTAATCTAAAGTACACAGAAGTTGCCTTTGAGCTATTTCAGTATTTCGTAATTCACCGTGCTGTAATGTTACGTAATGCACGCGTAGCTACCATTCTTCCTGCTGTTGCAGTTCTGTATTCGCAAAATCTCTAAAATTTTAGGCTCTGCAAATAAACGAGCTAAAGGACAAGCAATTTTACACGCTAACAACATCGAATAAGACAAGGGAATATCCCAGTATCTGGTAAGTAGGGCAATTGCGGTGCCGTGCAGCGAAACATGGCGGACTTGCAATTCAAATGCTGCTGGGAAGCTGATTCCGACTTGCGTCACGTCATCTCCCGACTTGACCACGTTAAAAAAAAAATATAAAAACGCACCTGTTTATGACAGCATTTAGTGGGTCAACGTGATTCGTCCTTTACTTTCTTATAGGCATTGTGCATGCTGCCGCTATTCATATTTGCATGCTGACCTTGTGCACGTCACCTCTAACCATGTTATGCTTGTTGCCATTGAGCATGCATGCTACCACTAACCATTCGATCATGCTTCCTTTGCAGCAAATGTAAAGTGCCTAGAAAGCCACTGAGTTCTCTGAGGGCTTTACATCAAGTGTGATATTATTATTTGCCATTTATCACCTCCTTCATTGTGTGCTTGTGGACAAACCAGTCAATGCATAGTTTGGTTTGAGGTCTAGCACTGGCTTGCGCCGACGCGCTGTGCGGCGGTTTGAGGTCCATTGGCTGCCGCGGTCCGATGAAGCCAGGTGCCAGGTTCACCGGTCCGTTCTTATAAAGATCAGGAGCAGCTGCATTTGCCTCTGCATTTTGAGCTGCCGGCGCGTTCATGGTGTGAATCTAGCTAGAAGTTTGTTTTGGCAATGTACAAATAAGATCTTTGCATTTTAGCTCAGGGAATACCTACTTGGAGCAGCAGGGAGCATCATACGCGGAACCGTGGGATTTCTGGAGCAATCAGCTAGCGCTCGCTGTAGCGGCTATCGCTTTTGGAATTATCACCTACGTGCAGCTGCGGCGAACGAGGAAGTTAAAATGAAAGAGCTGAAATGTTGGAAAAACAATGCAGCCGAGCTAAGCCACCGCGGTGTCAATTTTTCCAGAAGCTACTACCTCAGACTTACCAGCTGTGCCAGCATAGAAATATAAAAAAGCACCGACGACCAGCATTGCGGCGAGCGTTGTCGTTTGCGGCAAGCGTTGCATTCTGACGCCGTGACACTGACGCCGTGCGCTCGACGGCATTAGGGTCAAGGTCCATGCTCCTTTTAAGCCCTGGTTTGGCCCAGGGGCAAGGTGCTAGCCTTTGACGACCGAAGTCACGGGCTAGAACCAAGCCGCCGTATTAAAATGTCGCCCGGTTAGAGATTAAGTTCTCGAAGGGCACTACACAAATGAAGTATATTAATAATAATAATATTATTATTATCAATGGCACAGTCGCAGGCTCATTTCTCAGTGACGTGTCTGCGATCTCCCAAGTAGTTCTACAGAGGATGCTGGCTATTGAACTGCCCTATTCCAATTTGCTGATCCCAGCCCAGTTACATCCATCCAAGAGGCGTCGCTACTATGCCTATATCCGAGTATCGGTGCTGTACTGTTTGATGACATTTGGCAAACGAAGTAAGACCCGCGTGCTGTGCTTCAAATTTGATCTCCGAGTCTAAATTAGGGACTCGAGTCCTCAGCGCTGGCTGCTCAGTGCTGCTGCTGAGAAGGTGAACCGTGCGCGCCGCGTCCGAGTGCGCGTGTCCGCGTACGAGTGTGCGAGCAGCTGGCGCCCATCGAGCTCGCGCACACAGATCATCCAACAGATCATCCACAGATCATCCAACATCCAACATCTCCAGCCCAGTCGATCTCGTTTGACTCCTACGGGCCATTCCATGGCTCCCACAATCATTAGGTTGGTCCTACTGTCGTCAGGCTTCGGTATTCTGGCCAACGTCCAAGTGAGTGTTAGGTCAAAGAAGGAGTTGAGCGAGCCGTTGCTGCTGAGCAAGAGTGCGAAGTGTCGAAGGGCGGGTAGAGCTGAGTGTCGTCGGCGTGGCTATGAAAGCCGAGGCGACGACTGACCGGCGCTCAATTGCAATTTGCTCCAGAATTTGAAAAGTTTCGATCGTTGACGTCTTTTATTTCGAAGCCCACATTTTGGCAGAGCGAGAAGCAACTTCAGTTTACAACACGGTACATCCGGTTGTATTCATATTTTGGTTTACGCTAACTAAACGCTGTTTAGGTGCCTCAAACTTCGACGAGACCACGCGGAAGACAGGCCGGCTATCTTTAATAAGCCGCGAAGTCGCAAAGTAGCAAGATGCGACTACGGGCACAACTGGAGCCGCTATTTTAGCGCGCAGCCAGGAGGTCGCCGCGCTGACGTCTCTGGCAGACCGCGGAGGAACTTCTGTAGCATCTCGCGCTGCTGCATTTGAGATCCAGTCAGCCGCTCGACGTGGTTAAAATAGCTTGCATTAGGCAGCGTCAAATGCGCGGTGCTCCAATCGTACACACAGTTTCGAGAGGATTTTCGCAAACTGCGATTAGTGGGTTCTCAGCTCGCGCTTAGGGGGAGGGGAGGGGAGGGGAGGGAAACCCGGTAGCCCGCGTGACCTCTTACGTCACAGAACCCGGCTGCCCCTACCTGCAGCATCCGTTGCACGCCGCAGCACTCGACCGGCGTCCGCTGCCATCTGACGCCGCCTACGGAGAGCGCACATGGAGCGCGATACAGAAACTGTGAGTTCTTTGCCTTTAAATGCAACATCGAGGCCTGCAGGACGCTGTCGCTGTCATCGTTCGCGTCGTGCGTGGACCCGAGGGTTGTTAGCGCGCGCTGAGAGGCCGCGAGACGACGCGCCTCCGATAGGCGCGCGCCTGCACGCGCCTATCGGAGCGAGGTGGCGCGACCGCTCGGCGACCGCGTGTAATCGCCAGCGTGTCGTACGCTTCTGCGACACGGCGTGCACTTTCATCGTCGCAGTGCGCTCCTGCGCCTAGGGCGCGGCGTCGTAGCTTCGTCGCGACTGCTCTGCTGCTGTGACGGCGCTGTTTTGAGGCGTCCGCTTTGCTGCCGCCGGCACTTGGGCCGGCGGGATATGACGCTGCGTTCTGCGACACGAGAATCTCGCTCGAACCGAGAGTTCTTGCGCGGGCGCATGGCCGGCCGCGCGCGCGCTAGGAGCGGGCGCTTCTTCGTGCCGCAGGCGTGCTCACGCTTCGCGTTCCCCGGGGTTACCGCAGCACCGGTTCGGTCAGCTTCGCCGCCGCCTGCTATCTGCAGTCACGTGAACTCCGTCCCTTTTACGACTCGTCCTTATCGCTATCCTGAGAGCGTGCTGCTCCTGCTGCTGCTCCGCCATTTATTCGGCGCCGCCCCTCGCATTAGCTTGCGCCAGCAGTAGTAGTAGCAGCAGCAGCAGCAGCAGCGGCGGCGGCGGCAGTGCTTCGGACAGCGAAGAGTCGTTGTCAGGAGGTAAGGGCTGCAGACTCGGGATATCGGCTATCGGTGCGTTGCCTGGAGCTGTCGCGATGCGATGGGATAATTTCGATAGCATTCCTACTAGATAGTGACTTTAGCTACGAATGCTTTCATTCATCCAGCGGGATCTGCGTCTCTCTCTCTCTCTCTCTCTATTTTTATCTCTCTCACTCTCTGTGCCTCGATTGTCGTGCAAATGTGAAGCAAGGCTCTGTGGCCCTAAAAGGCACCCGAGTACTTGCAAGAGAGCCTGCCGCTGATTAGCATGTGCCGTGAATCTTCACGAAACTACGGCACTCTATCCAAGACCGGTTATTATTATTATTATTATCATTGTTATTATTATTATTTTATTGTTATTATTATTATTATTTTACCTTGGGAAGATGCCGGCGAAGCATGCAGCGAACGACTGTAGCCATGCGAGGGGTGTGGCTGGAAGAACTTACATAAGGCAGCTGCAGGCAGGTTGAAAGGTCATAAATGCTACAGCTGTTCAAACTGCCACTTCGTGCTCATCACGGAGTCCCATTGGCTAGCTTATACAAGACCCGCATGGCGCCCACGCCCATTGGCTAGTTTATGCAAGCCCTGCATGATGCAAACACTGTCGCTAGCTTATGTAAGCCGGCACGGTGCACGTGGCCTCTTAGCCTGGTGAAGCAGGTCAATGTGAAGGTGAAGAAGCCACAGCCACAGCAGCAGCAGCCACTGCAGTTTAACTAACAGGACTGACCTGCACGACTGCCTCACTGGCGGCATCACCTCGTGGAAGATTACTTAATTATGTGGATGCTTCTTATGGCTGCTCCCTTACCTTCTGGCCGTGTCCCACTAGTTGGTCTTCGGAAATGCAGCCGCCCCCAGGGCCGGCTAGCGCTGGGTTAAAGGTCAGCTGACGACAGTTCTCGCTAGCAGTTCTGAAGAGGAATGTAAGGTATCTCTGTAACTCCACAAAGCCACCAAGACTAAGTGGATGTTGCTTGGACTTTATGCGCTTGCCTATCACCCAATGCCCTATGCCCTATGCCCTTGCCTACCAGCCACCGGCTTTATTGTCTTGGTTGAGGGGTAGGGGTTGCAGCAACTGCAGCAGCAGCAGCAGCAGCAGAGCCGATGGTCTAGCCGACCTAGTCTGGGCTGTTGCAGAGATCTAATCGATTAATCGCGTCAGGGCTCTGAGAAATTTACAGCAAGCGTTGATTCGTTGATCAATACTTGACCTTCGTTCGGTAGCATGACCTTCGGCACTTGCAGTGGTGAGTGGCTGCATCTGCTGCATGCGTTCGAGTCACCGTCGGGGCCACACTGCCGGATCGGGCCACCTGACTGTGCTACCGGACCGTGCAGCAGTTCGGCTGCTGTTATGGCTGCAGCCCTGCACTATCCTGTTGTCCGCCAGCAATGCAGCAGTTTGGCTGCTGCTGGGGCAGAGTGCCGAGCTCCGTGGGCCCACCGCCAGGCAACTCGTTAGCTCGTGCAAGTACGGGCAGCAGCGAAGACGCTGAATCCGAAAGTGTGAGTAGTCCAGGACTCATGATTTCGTGCGTTTCCTTTGTTGCTGTATCATGCAGAATGCTGGCCGGCGATTGAGCTCTGACAGCCACGTAGGTGCAGAGCACTTTCCAGCAAAGCAAATGCTAAGTTGTCGTGGTTTGGTCGGGTTAGAGATATGAGACGCACGTGACCGTGTTTGGTCTAGCGGATAAGGTGCTCACCCCGACCAAGGTCTGACTGAGGTCGTGGACTCGAGCCCCAAGGCATATGTGAAGCGCCTGAATAGAGATTAAGTTCTCTTGGGGTGCTATATAAATGAATTATATATACATATATATAAGTTTCTTTTTAAATGTTGTCATGTCATGGGATGTAGTGACGCAGTCGATAGTGAGTTCCAGGCTGAAGTCGAGGCAGGATGTTATCAATGCATTGACCGGTTTTGATCTAGTATCGCTGTCTAAGCAAGCCAAATTTTAGCAATGTTAAGCGGCTGAAAGTAGGCAGCCTTGACTGTGGAGCTGATGTGGTCATCTAGTGAAAGGTCACTTTGGAGCAGGACACCTTGATTACGTGCAGATGCAACAGGAGATGTACTGGCAGAGCCGATTTTAAGCTATAATCTTTCCCAGTTTCTGAGTCACACTTGGTTTGCCCATAACTAGCAAGTTGGTTTTATTTTGAGAAAGTTTGCTGCAATCTATGTGTGGATGTCAGCAATAGAAACAGGGAGAGAACCAACAAGCCCTGGCCTTGACCCTTGGCCTGACTCGAAGGTATGTGCTGGGCAGCAGCCAAGCTATCTGTCTCATGCCCAGTCTTTCCATGAAAGGCAGCTTCTGGAAAGCGAGGCTGCACCCTCCTTAGCTTAATCACGGCTGCACCCATAGATAATAAGGTTGGCCTGTATCTTTGCAAAGGCCCAGGTTTTATTTTGTATTATTCAATACAGTGCCTGGTATCATGAAAATGTTTGTACTGTCAGATCTTCAGCATAATAATAATATAATAATAATGCACTTGATAAAGCGCCCTCAGAGAACTCAATCTCTTTCTAGGTGCTTTACATTTGCTGCAAAGGGAACCGCGATTGAATGGTGAGTAATATCATGCCCGATAAACAACATGAATAACATGGTTAGGGGTGACATGCACAGGGTCAGCATGCAAATGTGGTTAGTGGCAGCATGCTCAGTGTCAGCATGCATCAGCACATGAAGGACGAATCACAGGGACCCACTAAATGCTGTCCTAAATAGGTGTGTTTTAAGTTCTGTTTAAATGTGGTCATGTCAGGGGATGTTGTGATGCAAGTCGGGAGTGAGTTCCAGGCTTTGGGAGCATGCAAACTAAATGCACGATCTCCAAAGGATTTGAGGTTTGTACGAGGTATTGGTAAACTGTTGGATTCCGAAAAGCGGGTGGTACGATGCTTGGCCTGATGGGGGAGTAGATCTGAGGCTGGAGCCAAAGAATGAAGTGACCTAAAAGTGAGCAACAAAACCTTGAAGTCAATCCGTTGCTTGACTGGGAGCCAGTGCAGGTCGGCGAGAAGTGGTGCGACATGGCAACTGCGACGCTGACGACAGACAAGCCTAGCTGCTTTGTTTTGCACCAGCTGTAATCGCCTGATTGCACATGCCGGTAGGCCAGCAAGCAGTAAGTTAGAGAAGTCAAGACGGGATGTCACAAATGCATGGACCAACTTAGACATGGTATCCCTATCTAAACAAGCCCGAATTTTACACTGTAGTAACTGCTTTACTGCAAAGCTATGACGAGGCAACTTGACTTTTGTGGCTCGTGGGCTCATGGCCGATTACTTAGCCTTTCCTAGGAGCATGCTCACTAACATCATGACAAGAAACAGACTTCAGTATATATTAGGCTTGCATTCTCCTTTCATCTCCTTCTCTTACTCCCTCTCTCTCCCCCTCTCTCTCCTCTCTATGTTGTGTGTGTATGCACATGTGTGTGTGTGTGTGTGTGTGTGTGTGTTGTGTTTGTTGCTGTAGTGGCATGCACCCACTCACCATATGCTAATGGGCACCTGTTTTTTGTCAGTGGAAACTAGGGGTTGACAACGCACACACACGGATCAACTACTGTGAGCAAAAATGTTGAAGATATGCTCGAAGGGCACCAGTAGTTTATTTAAAAAACTTGTATATAAAAAGTTTAATTCAAAGCTGCAGCGCCCCTGACTTACGTTATCTGTGAAACAAGGAAAGATCTGGCTACCAGCTCTCCAAGTTTGTCTTGTGCGATGCACTGCAGTTTCCCAAAGTCTACTTACGAAAATTAGTGGCCACGGTTCAGCGCATTTGTGTGCCGTGTAGGCCAACAAATAAATTAGACAATCGCACTGTGTTATCATTGTAGCTTTGTTGCATGTGTTCGTTGGATAATAACGTGTTCGTTGGATAATAGCGTGCTCGATGACGTATCACACACGAGTTCATGCTCCCCATCGGCCTTGTTCGCAATGCCCGTGTCGGTGTGCTGCTGCATCAGCACGTGGACTAGGTTTGATTAGACAAGATTAGATGCCACCGGCCTCTTCTTCTATTCATCGGCGGCCTCTGCGGCCTTAGCGGCTTTCTTGGCTCACTTCGAGCTAACATAAGAAATCATCATAATTAGTGGCATAGTTAATTGATGCAGGAGATACTAACATTCACGTTGGTAACTCTTTGCAACAGTAATTTCTTGACGATTGGGGAATTTTGGTCAAGTCCAAAACGTTTGTCACGAAACTCGTATTGATGGCTGTATTCTGGATCTAGTGATCACAGAGGATGTCGGTCCCACCGACCTTGTTGCTCTTGACCTTCCACCTCGGATCATCATTCAATCTCGTTTGCCGGTCCTGTTTTCCTTCAGATGAGCATAGCAGTATTGAGATTGTTCAGTTATTTATAAATCTTTAAATACTTGAAAAGCCCTGATGCAGAGATCTTTTCTTAAGTTGCTTGCAATGGCTCTCTTTTTGATCTGCATCTAAATATCTATTTACTTATACCAAAATAACTTCAAAAATGTGCTTTATAAAGCAGAGGCTTGAAGTTTGCTTGAGGAGTCTTGGACTCTGCTCTGTGTGCGTGTGTGCACGTGTGTGTGTGTGTGTGTGTGTGCGCGCGCGTGTGTATGTGCGTGCATGCACGTGCGCGTGCGTGTGCGTGTGTGTGTGTGTGTGTGTGTGTGTGTGTGCGTGCGTGTGTGTTTGTGTGTCTTGGCAATTGCTTGCATCATCTGGCAGCAGTTCAGTTAATCTCGTGGCAGCACCAGAGTCTGAAGTACAGCCATGCTGCTTATCAGGGACGAACAGCCCTTCCTCTGGATCATTCGTATGGTCACGAGTCATTACCACGGCATTACCCTACCAGCTGGTGACTATGAGTAGTGTGTCTCTGTATGTGTGATCGATGCACTTTCAGTAGGTATTTGACCGATTGGAAAATTCCTGTGGTGTGGTCACTCATGGATCTGCTGTTGCTGCTTCTCCAGGCACAGCATTGGAAATGAGTGGCCTAAGGCTAACCTCGGGGTCTGTGGCCGTGCCTAGGCAAGCAGCTTGCTTCTGCTGCCACCGTGTTTGCACCGTGTAGCAGCACTGGCAGCAGCAGGAGTAGCAGCAGCGGCCGCAGCACTAGCAGCATTAGCACTAGCAGCACTAGCAGCAGCATTAGCTGCTGCACGGCGGTCTGCTCTGCTTCGCTTCTTCCGTGTAGCAGCGACGTCTGTTGCACGTTTAGACTGGGAAGAGCTAATATTCAATATAGCGTTTTGTTTCATGTAATATTCAATCTTGCATCTCGTGTGACGAAATCGTCTATTGATAGCAAATGCCAACCAAGAGTAATGCAATTACAGACTTGTGCTATTAGTTGTGGTATCATTTTGTAATAAGTCTTTGCAGTAGAAAGTGAGCCATGACATATAAGAAATTTATTCGATAGGGTAAATCGTATGGACATGGAATTTAACAGCAATGCTATGTAATAGCACCCCCCCTGAGGACACAAATGTATTTTTAATAGGCACTTTAAAGTGGCTTGAAAGGAGGCGAAAAGAACAGATTAGTGATTATAACATCCACGATTGCAGTGCATAGGTACAAAAGGATGATTAGCATGGACCTAGCTGATGCTATTAGGAACTGGCTAGTTTTTTGCTTTGTGTGAAAGCCGTCAAGGAAAGAGGATATCGTGATTTCAGTCACTAGAAAGTTCTTTGCTTTAGATGTTGGAAAGGATGTCGGATGGATAATTCAATGCACCAGATGGCAAACGACTTGTTGAGTGAGAGTAAGAGAGCCGAGAGAAGACGATCTGTCCAGCGGGAGAGAAGTGAAGTGTGCAAGCAACCGACAGTCGCACGTGAATCAGTCTGACACTGCCTAGCTAGGAGAGGTAGGGCTGAGGCTTACGTCAGCTCAGCCTGCTAATTGATTGATGTGAGTATAGTTGCAAGCTGAGAGCTGGAATGCCGGTGGCAGCTTCGGCTGTACATTGATGTTCGTTGAGCGGCCGATGGCTGCTACAGGTGCACCGGAACTAAGGGTGCAGGTAGCGAAACATTAGAAGTTGGCTTGTGGAGCAGCTAAATAGGCAGAGTCAGAGGAGCCAGAGCTCTCTTGTAAAGGAGAGCCTAGGGAATAAGTGTTCTAGACCGCCAGGCCAGAGCAAGTGGCCTATACGTGAGTTACAGGACCTTTAAATCTGTGCGACGATGCTTGACAGTACTTGACAGTAAGCCCACGCAAGTCGTCGAGAATTGGTATAAACGTGGTTGCTGTGATGCTTATGGCAGCTGAGCCTAACTGCCTTTTTTGCACTGACACAAAGACCTGCAAGTTAGGAGTTACAGGAGTCTAATGTGTAATTATAAAATTCATTTGTAGAATGCCCTAAGAGAACTTAATCTCTATTCAGGTGCTTCCCTAGGGCTTGAGCCAGCAACCTCGGGCGTCAAAGGCGAGCACCTTAACCCCTGAGCCAAACAAAGGTAGCAGGGTTTAGGGTTTAGGTAGATGTTTCGTCACACATATATAGACTAACTTTGCTGCAGTATCATTATCTAGGCTAGCTTAGATTTTTTGCAATATTACATGTCAGAAACTAGGTCTGCTTGACTGTGGAGCCAGTGCAGTCAACTTGCACAAGGTCATCTTGAACCGGACATCCAAATTCGGGCAGATGCTGCACGTGCTGCTTCATGGAGACATGACCACCAATGCAGTGGTTTGATAATTGACATTTTCGGCTACGTTTTCGATTGCCACCTTGCTCAAAGGGCCACAACTCCAGAAACTCCACAACGCCAGGGCTGCAAGCAACTTCCTTCCCGTTTAAAAGTATGGTGTTGATCTCGACTAGCAAAAAGTCGTACTGACAGCCGTCAGTCGGTTCGTATGCCTGACCTCAATCGTCCCGAGTCTGTGATACTGGACCTCCTGGCAGCTGAGATAGTGAAAAATAGGAAGCATCTTAGCGGAGAGAAGGTGAAAGATCGTTGTTGGCCCACACTCGATCCTCCAGCTGGTCGATGTCTAGGCTGCGGAGGCCAATGGTCGGCCGCCACGGTGGGGACGATGCCTCTCACCCCTATCTTTGAGAACGACGCCTCTCATCCCGCCGTCTTTGCAGTTTGCGTAGGCCTCTACCCCTTGCTCCCCCCCACTACTTACTGCTGTCCCTGGCCTCCCGTGTTATTTAGCCCATGTATCTAATCCGGTGCCGTGCTCTCATGCTCGAGTCTATTGGTTGCAGGAGCCTATCCTTGGCACCATGAGCCAGAAGTACGGGACGAGTAGCCAGTCCGTGCAGCACGACATCGAGAATAGTGGCAGCCATGTGTCCACGGCCTACCGAGGCTCTGTCGTCTCCTTTCACGACATCCATTACACCGTGGCAGTCAAGACTGGGCCGTGTAAGGGAGCCGTGCCCAAGGTGATCCTGGACGGGGTGAGGTGAGTTGCAGAGAAGACACCACAATCCTGCCTGCTATTTGACCCATAGCAGCTTAACTTGACCTTGGCCCTGCCCAAGGGGTTTGCTTAGTTGGGGGGGGGGAGGGTTGGTTAATGGTTTACAAGAGTAATGCCGTTTACGTACTCACATGATGATGATCTAGTTGTGATACTGTGCCTGTGAATAAGCAAAGAGTAATGTGTACTAGTGTAGCTGGCAACTGCTCACAGATCAGCTCAGAGATCTCGATGAGCTCAGAGCTAAGAGAGCTCGATGAGCTCAGAGATCGCGATGAGCTCAGAGATGAGCTCAGAGATCGCGATCAGCTCAGAGCTCAGAGAGATCGATGAGCTCAGAGCTCAGAGATGAGCTCAGAGCTCTGAGAGCTCGATGAGCTCAGAGAGCGAGATCAGCTAAGAGAGCTCGAGGATGAAGGGACCCAAAAGTGAGTGCAAGAGGCTTGTGGTCGATACGCTGCTTATTCGGCTGCCAGTTTAGGTCGGCAAGAAATGGTGTAATTTTGCAGTTGCAACGTTCAGACCTTCAGAGGCCTGACTGCCACGTTATGCACCAGCTGTACGCATCTGTTTGTGCAGATAGGAGTGCCTGCAGGAACAGAGTTACATAAGTCTAGTTGGATGGACCGCATTGGCTGTATTATCCTTTTTCTAAGAAAGGAGAATTTTTTCAATATCAAGTCGCGGAAATTACACCGACGTGATTGTGGAGCAGCTAGTCATTTAGCAAATGGTCAGCATGTGGAACATAGCACCCAGATTCCATGCAAACGCTCTAAGCTATACTGGCTAAGTTTGAGGGCTAGGCTTGCTGGTTAATGAGGCATACTACAATCGTCTTTCAATCATCATCTAATCGTCATTTATTGTCTTATAACCATTCAATTTGAGGAAGTTTGCTGGCTGCTTAGTGCAAACGCTAGCTATATGAGTTGCGAGTGAATTGGGAGAATTGATGGTTTTAGAAGGTAAAGAAGGTGCAAAGTAAAGTACAAGGATAATTCCATTGGCAAAATGGAATGCAGGCACTCGAGAAAGAATCCCACCCTTCCCGGCCTTTTCGGCTGCTGGCCGGGTGACTGCTGAGATGCTTCAGGTATGCTCAGAAATCTCCAACTCAAACAGGACCTAAGCCATTGCAGTGCGAGGCCTCTGATGCCCACGCGTCAGATGGCCGAACTGCACTCAAGACTGACTCTGTGACCAATGGTAATATCGAAGAACTGCTAAGAGATACTCTTCGGAGATACTCTTCGGAGATACTCTGGTGTTAATTGTATTTTATTATTTTTGTGTAATTATTGCAATTATGGTACATTTATCTAGCGCCCTCAGAGAACTAAATTTCTTTTGTAGGCACTTTGCATATGCTATACCCTACGGGATGCATAGACATCTGCAATTGTACAAAGAATATTTGTAGGCTTGGTAGGAGGCACCACTCTCATTTATAATAATATACTCAGTTTTGCTAGGTCCAGTGACACTGAGTCAGCCAGGAGGGATATAGATTTACAGTTGCTAATGTTTCAAAGGCCTGCTTAATCTGCCAAGTTTAGACAAATAGAGGAGGTCACACGTTATTGCACTCGAGAGCAATTGGCAGCCGTTGGCATGCGTGAGGTCTGCTGGTAGGGTGCGGTAGTGTGTGGTAGTGTGTGCCATGGCAAGTTGTTAAACCATGTGACGACAGCAAGGACTTTCGGGCTTGCTCTTGTCACAATGCTATCGGCAAATCCAAGAAAACAACGTGCACACAACTGGCCCGTGTGCAAAATCCAAAGGTAATCAAATTTCTGATGTTGTCAAAAGATTGAGCAGGTTCTCAAAGGCTGGGATCGAGTCTGATGAGTGACAAACTCACGAGCCCCAGCTGTGCCCTAGCATATTGCATGAACAAGAAAGGTAACGGGTTTAGGACGCAATTACGGACGTAAAGTGGGAAACTATCGTGGCAGCTGCAGTTGCAGTCCAAATACTTTTGTGATCGAGTGCATAATGGGTGTGCATTGTGTACACTCTGCAAAGAAAAACGAGCTATGTTTGCCTGCTTGTCAAAGTGCCTCGGCAGTATTACTGTAGCATTCTAGGTGGCACAGCACCTGTGTTGCTCTGCCTAGAAAGCAAATAAAACAGCTACAGCACATTTACCTACAAACCGTTGCAGCGGAGTGTTTCGTCCTGGAACGATGAGCGCCATCATGGGGCCAACCGGAAGTGGAAAGACGTCGTAAGTATACACGTGGCATAGATAGATGGACAGAAACAGAGAGAGAGAGAGAGTGAGAGAGAGAGAGAGAGAGAAAGAGAAAGAGAGGGAATGGAGAGTGCCTCTTATGATCTCTCCCAAGCAACCCTTTTGATTTTTGTACCGTAATCTTGTACACTGTTTAGTGGATTGTGTAGGAATTTGGTGTAATCAGGCTTTGCCTCGTGCAGTTGTACCTACTAGCTGAATTCCGCCTTCTGTTACAGCCTGCTTGACATCCTTGCCGGCAGGAAGGATCCGTCCGGACTGCAGGGCCTCGTGCTCATTGACGGCGCCCCGCAACCGGCCAACTTCAAGCTCATGTCCGGCTATGTCGTGCAGGTAGCAATCGATGCTTTACTGTGACTGCAGCAACGGCAATAGCAGAAGCATTATTGCCGTTATTATGATTACTGTAAACATTGCCGTTGTTATGATTACTGTAAAAAGGTCATCAACCTCATTTATTAATCGGCAGAAAAGCCTTAGTGGCTTTCACTAGTAATAAAAATAATAATGGTAATGATCATGACAATCAAGCATTTGTGCAGCACCCTAAAAGAACTGTATCTCTTTCTTGACACTTTATGCATGCTGGAAAGGAAGCATGTCAATTGTTTATTGATCGCATGCATCGAGTTAATGTAATGTAATGTATCTCCGTCTGTAACTCCGAAAAGCCATACAGACTAAATAGGTGTTACACAGGAGAGTTTTGTATAGCGCACCCACAGCCTGAGTGGCTTTCAGGACACATTCGGTAGCCAAAAGACTTCATCTCACGAAGCAAAGAGAAAGTGGGAGGTATAGCAGAGTCAGGGGAGCAGTCGAGGTAGCAGTGAGTAACATGGAAGTAGCAGCTCAGGACTGCTGAAAGGATGAGCCATAGTCGGCAGCAGGAGAGTAGTTGTCGTTGCGTAAGAATTGTGCATAGGCTGTCTCGTGCTAGCTGAGTCAACTTATTAACCCGGCAGAATATCTTGAAGTGGATTTGATCCTTGATTGGGGATATCGTCTAAGCTTAACTTTAACACATGTGAAATACCGCCGTGATATCGTTCATGTCATTCGTGCCAGAGATTACAGACGACCGTCGTATATATTTATGATGCCTATACACCTGAATGACTGCAGTCTGGTAATCTCTGGTTAATGGGCCTTTATGCTTCTTCAATTCGTGCCAAACTCGATAGTAGTTAGTATAGGGAATCAAGCTCGGATCTTTATTATAGAAGTCGGCTGTGTGGGTCCGGGTGGCTGACTCATGTACTTGCATAGTCGACATAGTTTGATCCAGGACTTGTGCTGCAGCTGCTGACTCTTTTGGCTGTTGCTGAATACTCTACGCTTTCAGCGAAAGTTCAAGACCCACTTTTAACTATGCCACATTTTCTGTCAAAATTTTGAAATAATGTAATCAGATTTGGTTTTTAAATTAGCTGATTTTACTGCTTCATTTATATAGCAGCAGAATATTCTAGGAGTCTATGCATATATATATATATATATATATATATATATATATATATATATATATATGTGTATATATATATATATACTGGGACTGCAAACCTGCTAGGTCTCTTAGATTCTGAGGGCCCAGCCGACTACCTAGTTTCTCTGCATTCAGAGGTTGTGGCTCCAACTCCCAAGGATGATGCAAAGCTCTGCTGGGGTGTTTGGTGCCATGTAAATCCACACTGATGCTTCAACTACAGAGATCGAGGTAGAATAGCTTACAATTAGAAATATTTGTATTTGCTGCAATTCTCATTAATTAGTTACCATTACTTAGTTTCCAAAAATGAAAATTGTTTAGCCTAGAAACCTAACAAAAGTCTGTTAGCAAGTCGGCTGGAAGTCGCCTGAGTTTATCAGCCCTAATATAAGGCGATCGGTGTGTTTTATTGATACGGTGTTGTTGCTAGTGCTGCATGCAGAATATTGAGTGCTGTGTTTTATCGTCGGCGTATTGCTAGCTTCAGGTCTTTGCACATTGCACTCGTTGTGCCACCACCCGAACTTGTGAGGGTTTCTCGGTCATGACACTTCCGAGTTTTGCCTGAGCTCTGTAAACGCCTCCTTGCTTCTTGCAGGATGACTGTGTAATGGGCACTCTGACGGTGCGAGAGAATCTCATGTTCTCTGCAGCTCTTCGTCTGCCCAGTGAAGTGTCACGTGCAGAAAAAGCCAACCGAGTCGATCAAGTCATAGATCAGCTCAGCTTGCAGAAATGTGCGGACACGCGGGTGAGAAACGATGAGAATGCGACCACCCGCGTGTCACTATTTCTTACTTACTGTTACTTATCTGCAAAACTTGTTGCCTGATTTCTCTTGCCGACGATGCATCTGCTTGAGCGAGTTTTACGCCGGGGCTGTATCTGCTTGTAATATAATGTAATGTATCTTCGTCTGTAACTTCACAAAGCCACAAAGACTATGTGGGTGTTAACTCAGGAGTATTTTGTATAGCCCACTCACAGCCTAAGCGGCTTTCGGTACGCATTCGGTAGCCAACTTACTTCATTTCACGCAACAAAGAGAAAGTGGGAAGCATAGCAGAGGCAGGAGAGCAGTTGAGGTAGTGAGTAGCATTGAAGTAGCAGCTCAGGACCGCTGAAAAGGATGAGGTGTAGTCGGCAACAAGAGAGTAGTCGTCGTTGAATAATTAAGCAAGAGAGTAATCGTCGTTGCGGAATTGTGGAAGCGAGTTCCACAGTCTAGGACCTGCAGAGCTAAAGCTTCTGTCGCCAACGGTCTTTAAGCGGAGGAATGGAGCAGCTAATTTATTGTCCATACAGGACCTGAGGGCACGAAGAGGCTGAGACGGGTGCAGCAGTTCAGTTAGGTATGGAAAAGCCTAGCCTTGGCAGGCCTTGTGAGTCAGCGTAAGAACTTTGCTCTGCATCCGTTGATCAACCGGCAGCCATCCAAGCTCTTTTAGCAAAGGAGACACATGGTCAAACCTCTGGGACTTGAAGAAAACTACCCTTGCAGCCATATTGATAGCCAGCTGCAGTGGCCTAGTTGCTTTTTATTGTAGCCCAGCCAAAAGGGAATTACAATAATCAAGCTGAGATAGAACTAAGGCGCTAGTTAAATATTTTTCAAGCCATTGTGGAAGACAGCTCATAATCTTAGATAGGGATCAGACGTGAGGGTTAGCAGTCTTCTGAATGATGCTTTTAAAATTTAGGCAGCTGTCTAAACGACACCTAAATTTCGAGCACGTGGTGATGGTCGCACAACAGCATTACCTGTTAGAAGAGCAAAGCCTTTTAATCCAGCCACACGCTTAGGATGTCCTATGAGCAGCAGTTCGATTTTATCGTCATTGAGTGTCAAGAGATTTTCGGACATCCAGGATCGAATGTCGGTAAGGCAAGCATTCAGTTTCTCAGTTGCTGCAGCAGATTCCGATGGTTTGAATGACAAATACAGCTGAGTATCGTCAGCATAAAAGTGATATCCTATTCTATGGGCTTTAATCACTTTTCCTAGAGGTTAAGTATAAATGGAGAACAGCAAGGGACCGAGGACGGACCCTTGAGGGACTCCACAGGTGACCCGTCTCGTGGGTGAGACCTGAACCCCACACGACGCGGATTGAACACGATCAGACAAGAAGGATTTAAACCATGCCAGTGCCTCGTCTCCCAGACCGATCGTTGTTCTCAATCGTTTAAGTAGGACATCGGGATCAGTTGTGGCGAAGGCAGCTGATACATCTAGCAGAGCTAGGGCAGTGACATGTCCGTCCTCGTTGCCACATATAATGTCATTGTTAACACAGAGGTGAGCAGTTTCAGTGGAGTGCTGCCTCTTGAACCCTGAGTGAAATTTTTTTGACATTCCATTATTTTCAATAATGTGCAACCAGCTGCTTAGCGACAATTTTTTCAAGAATCTGACAAGAAAGGAAGAAGGGAGACTGGGCGATAGTTGGCAAGTACCTCTGTGTCTAATCCTGGCTTTTTAAGTATCGGTCTAACGATTGCCGATTTGAAGGACTTGGGTACGACCTCTTTTTCCAGAGAAGCTTTACAAATCTTGGTTATGGCAAGGCTAAGTCAATCTGACAGTGAAGACCACAGAGATTAATTAATTAATTAATACAAGCTGATTTAACAGTTTTTTGTATAGCGACAGAAGAGCCTTGACGGCTATCACCACCGCTGGCAGTGGCGATAAAGGATCGCCCACCACAGGATTCGAACCCACGACCTCGGGGATGAGGTCGTGAAAAGCAGCCGGCTTATCTAGTGAGCCATTACGGCTGTATAGGTTCTTCATGAGACGAGCTCTTTTACTAGACCTTATTAAGGTAGCCATATCGCAGGCAGAAACCTCGGATCGATTTTAAGAAAGGTCACAGGTTTTGATTCCACAATTACTTTACTCGGATGGGGCTTTATGGAGGCACGAATATGCACAATTTTTTCAGTAAAGAAGACTGAAAACTTTTTGGCTGAGCCGTTAATATCTGGGGAGTGAGGCCTCTTAGCATTGGCCAGTAAATTGTTTACCGTCTTATAAATCGGTTTTGGGTCTGACTGGCCGCAATTCAGTTTTCGAGTGAAAAAAGAAGCCCTAGATTTTTTAAGCTTCCGGGTGTAAACTCGAAGGAAGTCCTTGAAATTTACTAGATCTGTACCATATCCCAATTTTTTAAAACGACGCCCAAGCCTGCCCTTAACACGGCACATCTTTTGAAGTTTTTTTGTAAATTGAAAGGAATCTCCACGACTCCATACACGGATTGAATGAACGGGAGCATGCTTGTCAAGAGCACTCCTAAGTGTCATGTTCACTGCATCAGTGAGGGTATCAAGGCTGTCAGTCGTGTCTGGGTGCAGATCGATAAGACCTGCATCACAAACAGATTTAAAAAAATGTGTCAATGTCAATGTTTTTAAAGTTACGTTGCTGGACAAGTTTGACATTACCATTACGTACAAGAGAGCAGGAACAGTAAACAAGACCGAACAGTGATCCGAGAGGGTCAGCGGGCACATCACAAGGTCAGTGGAGTGATCAAGTGATCTAGGACCCTCGCAAGGGGCCCTCAGCAAATTTCGTTGCTTGGGCAAAAAATGGTGCTTTCTAGCCAACAATAGAGGCAAAATGTTTGTATAGTCACTCTGATTACTTGCAGCCAACATTTAGTTTCTGTGGCACTTGTGTCGCGATATGAGCGTGTTTCTACTCTGCCAGTTTAGGTTTTGTGAATCGTATTAAGTAGCTTGTGGACATCATGTGTATGTGAAATTGCAGTTGCTAGAGCTCTTTCTAGAGAGTTGTTACATTTGGAAGCCAGATAGTGACATGAATATCTGTCGTGAAAGCTTCTTAACGGCTTCTGATCTATCAACTTGTCAAGTTACAAGTTGGCCAAAAGAATTTCCAGGACTAAATCCTATAGAGCACATTGGGCCAAGTTGTAGCACGTGCCTTATGTACAGTTAGCGCACGGCGTGCATAAAGTGAGCAACCCCAACCTCCACGTGGCGGCATGTGCCTTGTCGCTGTCGCGTTCGCACGAAAAGGTCACGAAAAGGTCACTCGCTGCCCTTTCAGGTGGGCAACGAGTTCATGCGCGGCGTCTCAGGTGGCGAGAGGAAGCGCACCAACATTGGCATGGAGTTGATCACTTCGCCGAGCGTCCTGTTCCTCGACGAACCCACGACCGGGCTGGACGCCAGCACTGCCAACTCTGTCATGCTTCTTCTTAAAAGGTGAAGGTCGAACCGTCCATTTGTATTTGCCAGACGGGTAGGGCGCCCGACGGGCTGATACAGATCGGCGGCCAGTGTCGCACCGAGGGCTCGTGCTCACACGTTGAGCACGAGTGGCTTCGCTTTCGAAAGTAGTCACATCTAGAATCCTTAACTTTGCTTACTCACCTACATAGCTAGCCTCCCTTCCGTGCTCCGGAGCCGAAACGTCTCGTCGTCAACATCATAACTTGTTAAGCTGCAGCCTCGTCTTCATCCGAACGAGTTAAATCAAGTTAAGCTGAAAGGTCAGCCATTTCGTTTTTAGCAACCTAGCACCCAAGAAATGTGGAAGTAGCAGAGAGAAAGCAGAGGATGTCATGCCTTTGGAAGTTGAATTCACGATCGGTGACATCAGAGACTCAATTCCTTGCAACTGACCCACTCACGGCTCGTTCTGCCCTCCCCACGAGTCATGTGTGCTGCTGCCGCTGCACAGCCGGTGTGTGCTTTATTCATACCGGATACGCCGATGCTTCTAGAAACTATCAACGTAGCACCGATATTAGTAACCACTGCGACTTTTCTCAGCACTAGAATTGACCTGAGAAAAGCGTGCGCGCACACACACACACACACACACGCAAACACACAAACACACACACACACACACACACACACACACACACACACACACACACACATATATATATATATATATATATGTGTGTGTAATCTGCTGATGGAGGTTCTTGTAAATAGCACGACAGTGAAAATCATAAGCCCAGCTGGTAGTTTCGAGCATCATACTGTTAGAAACGCTATACAAATGAATTATATTACCAATATTATATTTGTTACTTTGGAATATTTATTTATGTGTAATTTATATTGGGTCTGTAGTGAGCAGCGGTAATGCTGCTCCTCTGTTGCTACTGCTCATGGCCATGGTCTCACGATCCCTATATTAAAACGAACTGAGAGGTTGCCAGCAGAGTCCCAGTGTCCTGATCGACATGGGGTGGGTGCCTTGTTCGCACTCGATTTTTATCGTACTGGGATTTGTGCTCGGATTCACTGCCTATTGCTGTTGCAGCCATGCTTACAACATGCTTGCTTGGTGTGACTACCATGCAGACAGATCGGGCGTCTGACAGCTAGCTAGCCAGACACCCATATGTAGTGCAGAACGGTCTATGTATCCGCGATTTATAGGCTGCTGTGCGCCTTGTAGGCTGGCTCTTTCCGGAAGCACCATAATTTTCTCCATACATCAGCCGCGCTACTCTATATACAAGCTGTGCGACACGCTGATCCTGCTTGGCAACGGTGAGACCATGTACTTCGGACCGGCGTTCGACGGCATCCGCTTCTTCCACTCGCTCGGTGAGTGCAAGTGCATCGTCTGGTGCTTCCACCGGGCACCTGCCCACCCCAGCTAGCATTGCGTAATACCGGGAGCACCGATCGGCAGAGTGCACCGAAGCTGCCTAGGATGCGTGCACATTCATCTATGTGTGGGGCAGCGAGTTTGCTTCACTTCTGCTGCATTTGATTGCTTGCAAGAGTGCAGGCACATGACCAGGTATGCATATGCAACACCACACACAATCGAATCCACCCCGCGAGCACACACAACCCCGCGAGCTCACACACGCACACACACACACACACACACACACACACACACACACACACACACACACACACACACACACACAAACACTCCCAGATGCAAACTTTTATGGATCACAATTTTTGAACGATGAGAAATTGGGGTGGTATCAGATGAGAGTCTCAAGCATGCATGCACAATGGATAAAAGACCGTATGATGCCATGGGCATGTATGCTTAATGGTGGTGCATAATAATAATAATGCTACATGCTCATGAACGTGTGTCTATGGGCTCACTCGTCTTCTCTTTCCTTCTTTTCTCTCTCTCCCACTCTCCCAGCTCACTTTCTCACTCTGTTCCACTCTCTTTCTCTCACACACACTAAATCTCTCTTTGTCTCTCTTTCTCTCCATCTTCCTCTCCCTCAGTCTGTCTGTCTGTCTGTCTCTCTTTCTCTGTGGTAGTCAATGCTAAGCCGGTGGTAGCTGGTAATGCTGGTAGTAGACCATACAAAGTATTACTGTATGCATGTTGTACACACACACACACACACGCACGCACGCACGCACACACACACACACACATATATTTTTTTTCATATATTAATGTACACACATGTATGTCATACGCATGATAAGTATTACTGTATGCATGCTGTATATACATACACACACACACACACACACACACACACACACACACACACACACACACACACACACACACACACACACACACACACACACATATATATATATATATATTCATATATGCATGCACACACTCATGTATGTCATAAGCATGATAAATGGTGTGTGCACGTATCACATGCTCCTACATTATGGAATGTGTATATTTGGTGCAAGCATAATCCATAGCGTACCTGTGGAGCTGTTGCATACTTTTGCTTCTGGTCTCAGTAAATCACATTTCTGCTGACACGAGATGGCATCTGCTTTGCCCCTAGCCCATGAGGCCCGAGGAAAAGATCACAACAACAAACATTCTCTAGAGGTTACCTCTTTGCCAAAGGAGATTCTATAACTCAAACTCGGGTGTTTGTACATATTTCGGCTACCATAGCTATATTTATGCTTGTGATTATTACGATGTGGATCTTTAGCCGCATTCTATCGGTGGCTGCAGCCAACACGAGCTGGAAAATGCTGCTTTTCCAGGCTATGCAATTGAGGAGCATGACAATCCGTCTGACTTCTATCTGGATGTTGTCAATGGAGACAATGACCATGGACCTGTAGCTAACGGTGGTGAGTGCCCTGAGCGATGCACTCATGCTATCTTATCTGAGATCTAATGATAACTTATCTTCCGTTTTTCTTTCTTTTTATCCAGGCGATTTCGTGCATGTTCTGTGTGCCTGTGTGCTCACAAGCATGCCCACTAAGTGTATTCTCCTGTCTCGTGTTCCTAGCTTGCTGGTCGGTGCTTTGCTGTCGCTGCGCACGTACCTCCTAACTTATTCTTCCATACATAGACACTTCGAATAAATATAAATAAATATAATTAATTCGTATAGAGCACCAAGAGAACTTAAACTCTATTAAGGCACTTCACATATACCTCGGGGCTCGCGCCCACGACCTCAGGCAAACCTTGGTTGGGGCGAGCACCTTAGCTACCGGAGCAAAATAGCTCGGCTGAACCGTTCGTAGGATCCGTAACCAGTTGTCACCTCGCAAAAACTCGGATAAATGAACGCTGCATAAACAAATAACTGTTGGCTGAATCGAAAACCTCATTTAAATGTAGCGAGGGAATAGAATTTACAGGAGTTTGGAGTTACAGGAGGTTGCAGGAGTGCTGCTTCAGTAGCTCTCACCCCGAGGTTGCCTGCTGCTGTAAGCCGGCCTTCTAGATTCGAGCCCTTGCGACCTGTGTCTGCTTACGTGCAAGCATTCTGTACCAGGTCCATGGAAGGAAAAGTCTGCCAATAAAAGGCAATAAAAGGCCCTCTCCTCCACAATAGTACTTGCAGTGCGATCTTGGTCTTGAAGTGCAGGTGTCTCACCCAGGGGTTAAGACGATGCTTCTATACTCCATCTAGTGGGGTTGTCGTTACATAAACTGGCAGTTCTGCTTGGAAGTCTATTGTAGGTTGGTGAGCCATGATGGCTCACTAGGTAAGGCGGTTGCTTTTCACGACCTTGGTCCCGAGGTCACGGGTCCGAATCCTGCATTGGGCGATCCTTAATCGCCGCTGCTAGCTGCAGTGGTGATAGCCGTACAGGCTCTTCTGTCGCTATACAAAATAGGCTGTTAAATCAGCTAGCATTCGAATTTCCTCTCGACATGTTCTATTTTGGGTGCCCCTGTAGGTGGCATACTGTCAGCCCCAGATAAGGTAGGAGATGTGTGTGCGTGTGTGTGTATATATATATATATATATATATATATGCATATGTATGTATATATATATATATATATTGCAAAAAGTACACGGTAATCATGCTTGCAAGTCACCATTTTTGTCTTAATTAATCGATCAGCATCCACTGTAGTGCTCTTTGAAAGTGTTTGTACTGCTGAAGGCTGTGAAAGACTCATCTCCTAAACGAGTTCTGAAGCAGTGATGCCTATCTTAATTAGTAGGCTTGTTAAATTGATGGCCTCCTCGATGAGTGCACAACAAATTGAGCGTTAAGCACGTTGGCAGCTCGAAATTCACTTTAGCTTTCCCTCACTCCCTTTCTTACTAGTTCTTACTGATCGTTCAATGTTACGCATTTCTAAGCCCATCCCTCTTGCTAAGTGAATGTGTGCAGTCACGTAGAACTCGGCACTTTGGAAAAATCTGGCATCCTTGTTCGTTTGTAGGAAGTGCGTCCATAGAAGAGAAAACTGTCAGCGTCATTTTCAGCAGTGATGCTGATGGTCCCTCGACAGCCCACACTAAGCGATTTTCTGAAGCCTTCAAGAAATCAGAATGGCATTCCAAGTATACTGATATAAGAATAAGAGTAATAGTAACAATAATAATAATAATAGGTCGTTGATATAGCCTCCTAAGAGAACTTAATTTCTGTCCAGGTACTTTGTAACTCGATAAATGAGATTCGATACAAAAGGATTAGTTATATACATGCTATCAAGCAAGCCAACGAAAATAAATGTGATGTGCTTAGCCGAGCATGCTATAGCAAACATGACATGCTCATAGCAACCGGTTAGTAAAACCTATGGGTGCATAACATGTGCTGAATGTGCTGTACATGTTATACATGTGCTGAATCATGCCCAGGTACACACTCAAAGCACTACCGGAACAAATGAAAAAGCGTTAACTGAAACTAATGCCTCATTGGCGGAGGCTCAAAAGATGCAAGTTTATTGTTGCTAATGACAACAGCTAGTAGCAAGGTCCGAATCTTCGATGCAATCAAGCTGAAGGCTTGATCACCAAAAGATTTCAATTTAGTGCGAGGGATGGCGAGATGACCAGATGCTGACTACCTATTGGTGGCGAGTTTGGTCTCCAGGAGCAAGGGGGTCTGCATCGATAGGCTGGTGCCAGCGAGTTAAGTGACCGGTAAACCCCAGTGAAGATCTTGAAATCGATTCCACGCTTGAGAGGAAGCCAGTGAAGCTCAGACAGAAGTTTCGTGAAGTGGCAGCTACGGTGTTGACGACAAGACCTGAAGGGCCACTGAGGTTTGCAGCAGTTTCAGACGATTTAGGGCACAGGCCGGGAGTCCTGAAAAAAAGGAAATTGCAGTAATCTAGACGCACTGTCACAACTGCATGAACTAGCTTGGTTGTCGTGGTCTCATCAAAGCAGACCCCGATTTTGGCAAGGCTCCATAGCTGAAAGTAGGCAAATAACCTGACAAACAAAGAGATGTAAGCTCATTTGATGGTGATGGCTTGCGCGACCTAGCCGTATGTGAATGTACCTATAAGCAGAATGAAAACGGTTAGTAAGGCAGAGCCTGATATGCGCAATGTGCTGCAGTTTTTTCATAAATCATGCCTGCATAGACACGCCTGGCTCCATTCAAACCAGCTGTTAACCGCACGAGATGTCCAAATAAGCATCGTTACAATAGTGGCCACTCTCGACCGAGGTTTATTATCGACTGAACTGATTATCACGTCAGCGCGGCTTAGTTATATAATGTCGGGGGGGGGGGCATAAAGCTATGATCCACCTGTTGGTCATAATGTCCAACATACAGAGCAGCTAATAAACTCGGATGACAGCCACAGCCTGACAGCTGCGATCAGTAGCAGGCTGCATTTGCCCCTTGACCTTGACCTTGCCCTTGCCCTTGCTCATGTAGGCAGGTAGGCGACTCGATGTGGCTCGCCTTGACCTTCAGGAAAGCAGCATTTCAGTATCCTTTTTCTTTTTATGCAGACTCACCTCTGACTTGGACACTATCTACAAGGAGTACCAGCAGAGGATGGCATACTCATCTAGCCAGTACCCAGCCGCCATTGTCGGACGTCAGCTCACTTACCGGACATCGTTCCTAAAGCAGGTATGTGTACGTGCATGCACCTGGTGTGTCGTCTGAAGTGCATGCTACAATAAGCAAAGTTAAGCATAATTGTGTGCCGCCTGCCTAAACACCGTGTACTCCTATTCATGCCTCCAAGCTGTACCTCCTTCATAACTGCATCTCTTGGTGTCACTTCTATTTTAGTACCCCTATAATAATAATAATGCGCTTGATAAAGCGCCTTCAGAGAACTATCTCTTTCTAGGCGCTTTACATTTGCAGCAAAGGGAAACGCGATTAAATCGTGAGTAATATCTTGCCCGATAAACAACATGAATAACATGGTTAGGGGTGACATGCACAGGGTCAGCATGCAAGTGTGGTTAGTGGCAGCATGCACAGTGTCAGCACGCATAAGCACATCAAGGACGAATCACAGGGACCCACTCAATGCTGTCCTAAATAGGCGTGTTTTTAAGTTCTTTTTAAATGTGGTCAAGTCAGGGGATGTTGTGACTCAAGTCGGGAGAGAGTTCTAAGCTTTGGGAGCATACGAACTAAATGCATGGTCTCCAAAAGATTTGAGGTTTGTACGAGGTATTGGTTAACTGTTGGATTCCAAAAAGCGGGTGGTACGATGCTTGGCCTGGTGGGGATGTAGATCTGAGAGATAGGCTGCTGCTCATAGGACACCCTAAACGTGTGGCTGGATAGGTGATGCTCTTGTGCGACCATCGCCACGTGCTCGAAATTTAGGTGTCGTTTTCGACAGCTGCCTAAATTTCAAAAGCTTCATTCAGAAGATTGCTTCTGCAGCTAGCCATCATGTCCGATCCCTATCCAAGATTAGGAGCTGTATTCTACAGTGGCTTGCAAAAAAATTAACTAGCTCCTTAGTTCTGTCTCAGCTTGATTATTGCAATTCCCTATTTGCTGGGCTACCAAAAAAAGCGATTAGGCCACTGCAGCTGACTATGAATATGGCTGCAAGGCTAGTCTTCAAGTCCCAGAAGTTTGAGCACGTATCTCCTTTGCTAAAAGAGCTAAGATGGATGCCGGTTGACCAACGGATTCAAAGCAAGGTTCTTACGCTGACCCACAAGGCCTGCCACGGCTTGGCTCCTTCGTACCTAGCTGAACTGCTGCATCAGTTTCAGCCTGCTCGCGCCCTCAGGTCCTGCGTGGACAATACATTAGCTGTCCCATTCCTCCGCTTAAAGACAGTTGGCGACAGAAGCTTTAGCTCTGCAGGTCCTAGACTGTGGAACTCGCTTCCACAATTCTTACGAAACGACATCTACTCTCCAACTGCCGACTATGGCACATCTTTTTCAGCGGTCCTGAGCTGCTACTTTCATGCTACTCACTACCTCAACTGCTCTCCTGACTCTTTTATGCTTCCCATTTTCTCTTTGTTGCGTGAGACAAAGTCTATTCGCTACCGATTGCGTACCGAAAGCCGCTTAGGCTGTGAGTGCGCTATACAAAACTCTCCTGCGTAACACCCACGTGGTCTTTATGACTTTGTGGAGTTACAGACGTAGATACATTACATAGGCTGGAGCCAAAGAATGAAGTGACCTAAAAGTGAGCGACTAAACTTTGAAGTCGAACCGTTGCTTGACTGGTTGCCAGTGTAGGTCGGCAAGAAGTGGTGTGATGTGGCAACTGCAATGCTTACGACAGACAAGCCTAGCTGCAGAGTTTTGGACCCGCTGTAAGCGCCTGAATGCACAGGCCGGTAGGCCAGCAAGCAACCCCTGTTCAACATGGGCTAATTGAATGTTACCACGTGCGAGTCGACCATTGCGACGAATTCAGCCGTTCGTTGATGAAATATATACACCTCATTTACATAGCGCCCTAAAAAGAACTTGATGTCTTCCCAGGCGCTTTGCTTATGCTGCAGTGTTCGAGCCCATGATCATTATTGTTAAAGGCAAGCAGGCTGCCTCTGGGCCAGACCTTTGACCCTACGGAAATAATGTGGATTACTCTTGTGTTGAAAAGTTTTTATGTGATTGTCAAGTCGGTTGCATTCGACGATAGTGGGTGGACGACGTATGCTTTTAACATCTAACCGTTTAATCTTAGCACTCCTCGATGTGATTTATCCCTACTTTTCGAACCAGCAGCCAGCAGCTCTTCTTTTGGTCTCGTGTATGGCACCTAGTGGGGGGGGGGACGGGCTAGCAGGGGTGAAGAGGCTAGCAGGCTTTGATGACACTACTGCACTAAATCCCTACATGCCACCACTGTCTGAGAAACCTTTTGTCTGCATAAACATTAAAGGTCACGTCCAAGACCACACCAGAGGTATGCTAGCGGGTTTAGGGTTTTTACACGGTGCCTTGCATTTGGCAATTTCGGAGTCATAGTATGTGCATGTATTTACTTCATTTTACGGTCTGTCATTGTTGCGTTGGCGTTACGGCTGAGTGGGCCCTTTCCTCGTGCAATGGCTATGATTAAAATCCACTTTTAGTTTGGCATCGTCAGCAGCAGGACCGTGAAGAACCTAGTGCGAAATCCGCGGACATCATTTCTGCAGGTACCCATTATAGAGGCTTCGATTTTCTTATCTTTCTGTCTTATCTTTCTGTCTTATCTTTCTGTCTTATCTTTCTGTCTTATCTTTCTGTGGTAGGTGATCGATGAATCGGATCGCTTCTTGTCTGGGCATCGTGTTACCATACTTAATATGAATTGGCCGGGCAGCAGCAGTGTCGCAGCCTCAACGGCAGCATGCCTTGAGGCATGCCAGCTGCACTCTGTCGTAATTTACTGTGCTGACAGCATAGGTCCTTAGAGCTTTGATTTCCTCCTGGTGGTGAGCAGCACATTTCCTACTGTATATGTTCGTGATATGACTTCTTTTAACGGTTGCCAAGACGACAGATACACATTTAGTGAGAGCTCGCTGTGATTCAGGTAATTGGTAATCCTGTTTGCCATCGATGCGTTCATTTAACAACAGGTTTATTTTAAATTGCGGCAAAGGATCATTGACATATCGCTCGGTGTGGGGTTGACGTATCAAATGGTTATGCTCATTCAGAGAAGCCTCATTGGGTGATGCAAACGTCATTGTTATTTTGCCCTGTTTAAATGTGCGCAAGGTAAGCATATTGCCTGTTATTGAGGCACTTTGTAGTACACGGTTGAACAGTGGCCATGTGCACAAAATATAGACCCAGTCTCGAGACAAACGCTTGCATGCAATGCACAACTGCAGTGCCAGTTTCAGCCTTCTCGTAACCTCAGGTCTTGTATCGGCGATTAAATTAAAATTAGATACTTCATTTGTACTGCTCCATAAGAGAGCTTGGTCTCAATTCTCGTGCTTTGCATTTGCCGCTGGGCTCTGGCCCATAACCCTTGCCGTGGAAAGCGAGCACCCGGGCCAAACCAGTTATATCTAGTTGAACTGCTGAACCAGTTTCAGCCTCCTCGTGCCCTCACGTCCTCTGTGTTAAGTAAAGTAGCTCATATATTCCTAATTTTAAAGACAGCTAGCAGCAGAAGCTTTTGTTCTGCAGATGTAGAACTCACTTCCACAATTCCTAGGCAATGACATCTATTCTCCTGCTGCCTACTGAGCCACATCTTTTCCAGCCGTCCTGAGCTGCTACTTCCTCGCTGTGCTGTCCTGAGCTGTGATTTCCACTTACCCGACTGTCCTCCTGACTCAGCGACCCTTCCCTTATTCCTCTTTGTTTCGTGAGATGAATTTTGTTAGCTACAGCTTTCGCACCGAAAGCAGTTCAAGCTGTGAGTGTGCTACAGACAGCTCTCCTGCATAGAATCTATTAGTCCCTGTGGCTGTGTGTAGTTATAGATGGGAGATACAAAAAAAACAGCAACCCAAATGCAGTTTAATCTAGTAAATCACCTTTTCTATTTCACAGCTCCTGCATTTTCGATCCAAATGTGGGGCCAGGAAATTGGCACGAGGGCTCAATCTCAACCTTGAGGGGCATTCCACAAGGTCTTTACTTTGATGTCAGTTCGGAGAGGGTCATTAGCCCCACTACATTTGTTTTTTTAACTTATACTGTTATTTAAATGTTGGCTTTACCTGCTAGTAGAGTTTGTGAAGCATTCTTGCGAGCAGGTAACTCACTGCTAAAGGTTTTCTGCCCAGAAACTTCTTTCAACACTTAAAACAGAGGCTTGCACCATCATTTCATGGGCCTGAAGCTGTAGCTAGAGGACGCTCAGCACTGCTCCTTTAGACCAGGCCAAAGAGAAATACCTCTATAGCAACTCTAAAATGTGATCGTCCTCATAAAAAATGGCAGTCCACTCTTCAGACCAGCCTTGCACTGACCCTTTATCCTGAAAGCACTATTCAAAAACAGCTTTTTTCGCCCTATCTTAAATAATAATAATAATACACTCGATGAAGCACCCTCAGAGAACTCAATCTCTTTCTAGGCACTTTACATTTGCTGCAAAGGAAACACGATCGAGTGGTGAGTGGTATCATGCTTGATAAACAGCATGAATAACATGGTTAGGTGGGACATATAAGAAAGCTGCTAACCTCTTTGCCCCTGGATCTTAGCCCGGAGGAGGTGAGTCATTGTAGAAGTAGTCATAGCATGGTCACGGAAGACAACGCTGTGCCATCTTTTCGCATGGCAGCCGGCTGCATGACATAAGAATGCCATCTTGCCGCATGATGGAAGACTTTCTCACTTTAATTAGTAGAAACAAAATCGAGGCTTTTAATAAGACAACCTTTTTTCGCATGCGCCACTTGAGTCCTCACTCTGAAGAGTGGCAACCCAAAGGCACGGCTCTGTTAACGCTGCCTTCTAATGGTAGCACTCATGTTTTTGTTAGCAGGCCAAAGGCTTAGCAAACAGTGCTTTGTTGGTGCCACGGCGGTGACTCATTTTTAGAGAGGCACCAGAGGCGGCATGGCTGAATGTTAGCGTCCCAATGGGACTTGCTGCGTGCCCGCCCGGAAGTCGGGTTGAGGTTTTGCTGCCCGCAGTGCCGATGTAGAAAGCACAGTTATCGAAACAGAGGTCTGAATTAGAGCCACACGAAATACGTGGCAGCATCCTTTACCCCGCTCTCTCTGTGGCTACTCGTCGAGAAGCGGAGTGCGCCGCCGTGCCGAAGGCACCCTGCCCGACAAGTCTCGTGTGGGGGACTTTGACCACTCAGCCTCTCTCCCAGGGGCACTGGCACAAAGCCGCGGTTAGATTGAGATTAACCTGTATATATCTATTATATATATCTAATATATTATCTATTATATATATCTAATATAGGGTGCTCGTGACTTTCGTCGGCTGGAGGGGGGGAGGTTACCCCGCCTGAATGTGAGATTTACCCCGCCTGAATGTGAATATGAGAGCTCACAGCACTACCCCCCCCCTCGACCGAGTGAGCAATAGTTGAAGCTTCAGCTTAGGGAATGACCCGGCCAAAGTTTTCACAGCTTTCGTGCGAGCGATGGGTCCAGCTCCGTGAGCTGGTCGTCGTCGTCGTCGTCGTAGCGGTGGCATGCTGGACGGGTGGATGGATTTTTCTCGGTCCCTGTGTAAGGATTCCCGGTAGGGGGCAGGGCGCACACTCCTTTGCTGTCTGCCGCTCCGCCTTCTGCCGTTTTTCCTTTCTCATCGTGGCAATGTCACTGTAGGTATTCACTATGTGCATTTTTGCCGCTATCACTGGCGTAATCTACCTGCAAGTAGACGACACGTGCAAAGCTGGTGTTCAGAACAGGTAAGGCATGTGCACTATGAACTCTTGCCCTACGAACCCAGTAAGCATTTGCCAGAACAAGTGAGAGGTATGACATCTGCTCTCAGCTGCGAAAGAGCATGAGCTATTCTCTGCTGCAATCTCGCGCTACGAACTCTGCGCTACGAACTCTGCACTACGAACTCGCTGTGCCTTGGAGCCATCGCATCTAGTTATAATGCCCCCTCACACGTGCTGTGCTGGCATCATCGCTGCAATCGTGCTTAAACGTCATCCTCGTCGTCCTTCTTTTTGCCATCTTGCTCTTTATCGTGGTAGTCTTGGCCTCATCGTTGTCATCATCGCTGATTTCACAGCGTTTGCCAGGCAGGTCTCTACACCGGATGTTAGGTCTTCGTGCAAGCCAGCCTTAGGTCGCCAGCCTTAAGTTGCCAACAATTATGCCAACTGGACGGAAGCAGCTCGTCGTAACGACGAGCTGCTTCCGTCCAGTTGGCACAATCCAGTTGGCAAGAGCTAAAGCAATCTCCCTTAGGGTATTGGGACCTGCTTTTGTTACCTGCTTTGGTCGTTCTCAGTGACCGACCGACCATCGCTTAAGGTTGTACGCCTCGCTTGAGCGAGCACGTGTATGCAGTGCACTAGTGCATTCGCCGAGCATATGCGTGAGCGCTTGAATGCTGCTTGTACTTGCCTGCGCTTGCCTGAGCAGTCAGGCAAGCGCAGGCATTGGGGGCAGCTCTGGCGGCGAGCTATTCCTTACATCGTGTGCTCCCGTTCTTTTCTTGTTCATTCCTTCTTTATTTCCTAATTTTGTCCTTTATTTTGGTCCCTAATGACATCGCGATTGTGTCTATTCATGGCTGCTCGCACGAGGACGAGGGACGATGCGGCTGATAGTAGCTGGTTTGGTCTAGCGGTTAAGGTGCTCGCCCCCCACCAAGGTCTGACTGAGGTCGTGGGCTCGAGCCCCGCGGCATATATGAAGTGCCTGAATAGAGATTAGGTTCTCTTGGGGCGCTAATTATATTATAAATATAAATGAATTATATATTATAGTACTTCCATTGTTTTGCTGTTCCCCTAATCAACCTCTTAACTCTATTTGAGCCCGGTGGTTGCTTCGGTTAGCATTCTCTCAAAGCCTGGTACTCTCTACTGACTGACGTCACGACATTCCCTGACTTGATGACATTTAAAACGAAGCTGTAAGCCCACGTGTACCTTGAGTATTTAATTAGTCAGTGTGCACTGTTCTTTCTGTACATATACGTGCTGAATAACGTGTCCCATCACTAAATGCTATAGATGCTTTCTCCTCTGCATATGTAAAGTACCTAAAACGAGATTTAGTTTTCTTAGGCTTCTGTATAAATTATTACCACTCATAATTATTGTTCTGCCTGGTACCTCTTGCACATTTCATACCTGGACTGCTGATAGTGGTGTTTGCTGCTGCATATATATTAATAATAATACATTTTTATAGCGCCCCAAGAGAACTTAATCTCTTTCTAGGCAAGGCCCGCCATGCGTTGGCTCCGCCATACCTAGCTAAACTGCTGCACCCGTTTCAGCCTCTTGATGCCCTTAGGTCCTGTATGGACAATAAATTAGCTGCTCCATTCTTCCCTTTAAAGACCGTTGGCGATAGAAGCTTTAGTTGTGCAGGTCACTTCCATGCTACTCACTACCTCAACTGCTCTCCTGACTCTGCTATGCTTCCCACTTGCTCTTTGTTGCGTGAGACGAAGTCTTTTGGCTACCGAATGCGTACCGAAAGCAGCTTAGGTTGTGAGTGTGCTATGCAAAACTCTTATGCCTAACACCCACATAGTCTTTATGACTTTGTGGAGTTACAGACGGAGATACATTACGTTACATTTACCTATGCTGTAAATGAAGTAAGGTCAAATAGTTAGTGATAACATTCAAAATGTCAACAGACATAACATGATTAGAGGTAATATGCACATTGGCAGCATGCAAGTGTGGTTAGTGGTAGCATGCACAGAGTCAGCATGCAGAAGCACACAAAGGACGAATCACAAGGATCCAGCAAATGTTGTGGGAAACAGTTGCATTTTAAGCTTCTTCTTTTTAAGTCTCTTCACGACAAGGTATATCGTGACGTCAGTTACGAATGAGGTGCAGGCTTTGGGAGAGGCATCCAAATGATTTGAGGTTGGTTCGAGGCACAGCGTAGTGACTTGAGTCAGACGAAGAGAGGGTGGTACGATGCTTAGCCTGGAAGGGGAGCAGATCCAATAGGTCAAAGGCTAAATCCAGAGAATGAAGACATCTACAAGTGAGCGATTAAACCTTAAAGTCGATACGCTGCTTGATTGGAAGCCAGTGCAGGTCAACGAGAACTGGTGTGGCATGGCAACTGCGACGTTCACGACGGACAAGCCTAACTGCAGAGTTTTGCACCCACCGTAGGCGTCTGATTGCACACGCCGGTAGACCAGCATGCAGTGAGCTACATAGTCGATAGGATGTCACAAATGCACGCACCCATTTGGATGTATTATTCCTGTCTAAGCAGGCCCGAATTAAAAACAAAAGGGGCACTGTATCGAAGGCCACTGCTCTTACGACATGGCAGCACGGGTGTGTTAATTGGAACAATCTTGCTCACTGTGGGCATAGAACTTGTCGCTGACCTCCAGTAGGATATTATTGTCCGGTGCCATCCGATTCGCAGGCTGTTGCATTTTGCGTTCTTATTCTTTAGAGTTGGAGCATTTTTCTTCATCATAATGAACATGATTTTCGGGAACCTCTCTGCAGTTGACCTGTTCATTCAAGAACGAGCTTTGTTCATGTGAGTACGTGATAGCACACACTAATTGCCGACATGCTTAGGTCTTGAACAACAGCTACGACGGCAAGCATGTAAGCATCCTGCAGCCAAGCTCCTTCTTATTTCGGTCAGCTCCCGAGGCCGCCGGTTGCATGAGAGGTGGTGCCATCGCTGGTCTGATATATATGTGGCTGGTGATTTTTTCAGTCATGAAAATGTCAGTGGCTTCTATCGGGTGTCAAGCTACTTTTTATCCAAGGTGACATGTGACTTAATACCAAACAGAACGGTTCCCGTCATATGTTTTGGTGTCATCACTTACTGGATGATCGGTAGGTACTCAATACGGCATCGACGAGTCGCTGATGCTTTAAACAGCAGCTGCTGCTGCCACGTTCACGTAGTCCAGGCGACAGCAATTGAAGTGGGATGTAGCTAATAATAGTAATAATAATAATAATAATAATGTACTTGATAAAGCGCCCTCAGAGAACTTAATCTCTTTCTAGGCGCTTTACATTTGCTGCAAAGGGAAGCGCGATTGAATGGTGAGTGATATCATGCTTGATAAACAATAGGAATAACATGGTTAGGGGTGACATGCACACGGTCAGCATGCAAGTGTGGTTAGTGGCAGCCTGCACAGTGTCTGCACGCATAAGCACATCAAGGACGAATCACGGGCACCCACTCAATGCAGTCCTAAATAGGTGTGTTTTTTATGTTCTTTTTAATGTGGTCAAGTCAGGGGATGTTGTGACGAAAGTCGGGAGTAAGTTCCAGACTTTGGGAGCAAACGAACTAAATGCACGGTCTCCAAAAGTTTTAAGGCTTGTACGAGACATTTGTAGACTGTTGGATTCCGAAAAGCGGGTGGTGCAATGCTTGGCCTGATGGGGGAGTATGTCGGAGAGATAGGCTGGAGCCATAGAATGAAGGGACCTAAAAGTGAGCGACAAAACCTTGAAGTCAATCCGTTGCTTGACTGGTAGCCAGTGCAGGTCGGCGAGAAGTGGAGTAATGTGGCAACTGCGACGCTCACGACAGACAAGCCTAGCTGCAGAGTTTTGCACCAGAAGTAAGCGCCTGATCGCACATGCTGGTAGGCCAGTAAGCTGCTAGTCTCTTGAGTTGCATCTGCTGTCTATCTGCATCTAGTCTATCTTCAGCCTTATTATTTGCCCACATTTGCACACTCTCTCTCTCTCTCTCTCTCCTTCTCTCTCTCTCTCTCTCTCTCTCTCTCTCTCTCTCTCTCTCTCTCTCTCCCTCTCTCTCTCTCTCTCTCTCCCTCTCTCTCCTTCTCTCTCTCTCTCTCTCTCTCTCTCTCCTCTCTCTCTCCTCTCTCTCTCCCTCTCTCTCTCTCCCTCTCTCTCTCCCTCCTCTCTCTCCTCTCTCTCTCTCTCTCTCTCTCTCTCTCTCTCTCTCTCTCTCTCTCTCTCTCTCTCCCTCTCTCTCTCCTTCTCTCTCTCCCCCTCTCTCTCTCCCTCTCTCTTCCTCTCTCTCCCCTCTCTCTCTCCCTCTCTCTCCCTCTCTCCCCCTCTCTCTCTCCTTCTCTCTCTCTCTCTCCTTCTCTCTCTCTCTCCTTCTCTCTCTCTCTCTCCCTCTCTCTCTCTCTCTCTCCTTCTCTCTCTCCCTCTCTCTCTCTCTCTCCATGTCTTTCTCGGCTACTCATTGAGGAGAAGTAGATGTGTTGAGCTTTTAGTAATGTTTTCATTGCTATATCTTGGATGAAGTGTAAATATTTATAAGCTCAGTCCACGGTTTTGAGTTTTTCTGCTGAACGTAAGTTTATTTCTATTATGAATGATTTTAAATAGTTTGGTCAACGTCCAATATCAATCTGCAAGGCAGATATTGAGTCTTGCAATCAGTGTAACAATCAACGACAGCTTTATTTCAGATTGTTTTGATTTCATTTTGATACCGATGCCCATAAATGGATCCTTTCTCGCGCTGAATTATTTTCATGTCAACTTTGTTAATCCAACTGATCCTTTACGTGCCGAGTTTTGAGCACTGCCTGAACCATGTTCTCTCGTGGCTCATGTGCAAGGGGTCACTTATAAGAAAGACCACACTCGATCAAATATTCTCCTGCAATCGCATAGTGGGAACTCCTCTTATTACAAAATCTGCTCATCTTAATCCAAGCAATCCAGCACGTCCAATTCTCTCAACTCCCTTGCTGTATGTATTGATAGCATTCGCACATGAATGGCAGCAAACTTTCTTAAATTGAATGATAATAGAGCCAATTTTAAAGTACCTAGAAAGAGATTGAGTTCTGAGGGCACTTTATCAAATGTATTATTATTACTAGTTATGGGCAAACCAAGTGTGATTCAGAAATTGGAAAGTTTAACCCTCACAATCGGCTCTGCCAGAATATCTTTTGTTGAATGTGCACGAAATCGAGGTGTCCTGTTCCAAAGTGACCCTTTATTAGACGACCACATCAGCTCCACAGTAAAGTCTGCCTACTTTCAGCTACATAACATTGCTAAAATTTGGGCTTTTTGTTTTAGACAGGAATACCGCATCTAAATTGGTCCATGCATTTGTGACATCCCGTCTTGTCTTCTGTAACTCACTGCTTTCTGGTCTACCGGCCTGTGCAATCAGGTGCTTGCAGCTGGTGCAAAACTCTGCAGCTAGGCTTGTTTGTCGTGAGCAGTGCAGTTACCACATCACGCCACTTCTCGCCGACCCACACTTGCTCCCAGTCAATCAATGCATTGACTTCAAGGTTCTGTCACTCACTTTTAGGCCTCTTCATTCTTTGGCTCTAGGCTACCTATCAGATCTTCTCCCCCACCAGGCCAAGCATCTTACCAACCACTTTTCGGAATCTAACCGTTTACCTTTACCTTGTACGAGCCTCACATCCTTTGGAGACCGTGCCTTTAGTTCGTATGCTCCCAAATACTGGAACTCACCTCCGACCTGCGTCACGACATCCCTTGACTTGGCCACATTACAAAAACTATAAATGCATCTATTTATCACAGCATTTAGTGGGTCCATGTGATTCGTCCTTTATGGGCTTATGTGTGCTGACACTGCATACTGCCACTAACCACACATGCATGCTGACCCTGTGCATGTCACCCCTAACCATGTTTATTCATGTTGTTTATCAAGCATGATATTACTCACAATTCAATCGCGCTTCCCTTTGAAGCAAATGTAAAGTGTCTAGAAAGATAATTGAGTTCTCTGAAGGTGCTATATGAAATGCATTGAAACTGCCTGCTTGTAGCAGGTAGTGGGAATAGAAGCCTAAGTGGTGCATTAGTGACATGATGTGTTGGAGTCGTTTTCGTACTGTGCTAAACGTCTTGCTGCTGCCTAATCGTGCTAGTTCTTGCTTTTTTGTTGGCTCCATCACTTCTTGGCACATGCAGATCATCGGTTCTAAATTTCCATGCACGCGCTCGAGCCCAATCGCGATGCTTCTTCTGGTGCTTTGTGGTGCCTATATGAGGCATCCATCCATCTCCCAGTAGATCACGGGGCTCGTACCCATGAACATCTTGTAATTTTTGCCTATTTTTGAACTCGGTGCCAGTTAGTCGCTAGTGCACACTGCAGGAAAGCATTCTTCGTTGAAGGATTCGAAGCTGATGTGTCCAAGTTCTTCTTTTTTGTGCTGAACCTCATCGTCACCACGCTGGCAGCATCGGCGCTGGCGTTTGCCATCAGTGCCAGTGTGCGGATCAACGCCATCGCCAGCCTTCTCATAGCCATGTGCTACGTGTTCATGATGGTACGGTGGGTGACCCCTCCCCCTCTCTCATACACAGTAGCGCCCATAGGCCGGCGCCAGGGAGGATGATTTGCCTCGAGCGCGGGAGAGGTTTGGTTTTTCTAAACCGTTCCCTGTGCAAGAAGGGGTTGACTGCCCAAACGTAGCTTGCCTTAGCTGTGTTTTCTGTGGCTGCAGAAGCGTGTCTCTTGCTCAGATTCTCGCGACCAGCTAAGGCCTCTGCAGGCCTTCGTCACAGTGACATTACCGTACAGCGTCTGATGTCAGACCTGACGAGTCACTCACTCTCTTGATATTAAGCATCTCTACCACAGGCATGGGGAAGGAGCTGTCCCTATGGGTCCCGAGGCCCCACCGACCAGACCGACCTGAGAAGGGATACCGCCGGTTGGTGTGTCTGCTTAACGTCAGCTTCCCAGTGGTGGGGCCAGGATTTACTTCTGAGGGACATGTACAATTTGTATGCAGGGGCGCAAGACCCGAAAGATTTTCTCTCAGTCGGGGCTAGATCTGGGCAATTAATGAAAAATGAGTAGTGCAAAATCACAGTGTTTATTCGACACGAACTCCGCTGTTGTGTGGGTCGAGTGGGATCAAGACATAGTTTAGGCGTTGGTGACGGCCAGCGAAGGGTATAGGAATAAGGGGTGGGCAGCAGCCCAGGTTGCTACTCTGCTGCAGTAGGCCAAATGCCAGAGTCCTGTCTCTCCCTGCTCTACCAATACAGCCTCTCTATTATTAGTGGTTGCCTATAGCAATCTCCTAACCCCTCCTTAGCTTGATTCTGGGTACACTCTCGATGTCTGCCCATTTGGTTTTGTGGACAATTAGTTAATGGTCGAACGCAGCAGGCTGCTATGTGTGCTTGCACATTATTTGGCACATGAGAACTGACACGTCACCTGCTCATTGCTGGCGTCGTTATAGTGATTTCTGATTTACAGATCGCTGTCAGCTTCCAAGTGCATTCTAAAAACAGGGGTTACCTGCAAGGAAAAGAATTTGTATCGAATATGAACAGTACGTGTCGGTGTGCATGAGAGGTTAGGTAATAAGAAAAAGTCACAACTCATTTTAGCCTATGTTCTGTGTGGGAGTGTGAAAAGGTCAGGGTTACGAGTGTATTTATTAATGAGATTAACCACAGCTGCATTACAATTGCTAGCAGGTAAGCTTGTCACTTACAGCTGCCGCTAGGGGGGCTCGCTGTCTCAGCCCTATATTTGTCTGTTCTGGTATTGGCAACTTCAGACGTGCCAAGCATGTGCCGTATAGATAGAATCCCTTCCTTACATCGACAAAGCATGGATGTTATTTTCTCTTGGCATTAAGGGCTTTTGGCCCGGCACGGTCGTTCATGGTCTCCCTGGTAGCGTCTCACCTGCAGCTGGGTCCAAGATGGGAGCTAGTGGCCGAAGCATGGTTCATCGGCACTCTGCAAGATCTGCTGAAGACTTCTGCAACCTAGCCGTCGTTTCGTGCTTGCTCTAGTCGGATGAGTGACATAGATTGAGCTGTCGTTAAGAGCACATGCAAATCATTGCTGCAGCATTGAAATCTCTTCTACAAGGAACGAGTTAAACTCCGACCAAGAAGCCACAAAGGCTTCAAACGAGTCGTGCCCTTTAAGCTTATGCCTCGGGTCACGGTAACCCGACACGTTACGCGTGCCTCATTACCCAGAAACCGGGCTTCAGCAAATCTTAGAAGAGTGTACCTTAAATGCTGCTCATGTGACCGCATTCATAGAGTCTCGCTGTTGGATTTCAATGCCGGAGCAAGATTTTAAAAGTGAAAGTTTGACTGCAGCCAGCGGACAGTCCGAGTCCTCACATACGTCCACCTCGGTATTCATCCACCTCGGTATTCATCCATCCACGTCATGTGACCAGCAGATATCATCAGGTGTCAAAGTCGGGTGTGTTCTATGTGGCACAGATGGCATGCACCTGCAAATCCTCCACAAAGTGTGTCGTTTGGTGATTATCCCAATTGCTCTTTCGGCTGACCCCCCCCCCCCCGATGCTGCTACAACTAGGTAAACGGTGTGCTAGCTGCAGCCATCGATTGCCTGGCACTGCAGCATACTTCGTCGAGAGTGAGAAATGCTGTTACTCCACGAGCAGCACTTTTGTAGGGCTGCTTTGCTGAATCAGATCACTCCAACGTCCGTGCTTCCTATCATCTGCGAATCTGGCGGCCCTAAATTGTAGCTCCAATGCTTGCTGGAGTCCACGTGTGATGCATGTCGAAGGGAGGCCCTTAGCGAGTCCAGATCTGCTGTGGCCAAAAGCTCCCGCTGTGGTGTCCCCGTGCCCCGAAGGCCACACACCAAGTGGTAGCGGAGTAAGGAGCCCAGTTGCACTTGAAAGCCACAATGACACGCTAGCTCTCAGGCAGCAGAGTGGCCTGGTAGTTTCCCCATTCAGGCATTTCCACCCGATTTCTGATATCTCTTATGAAAGCAGGGCTCACAATTTCGACCCCGCCCCCTCGAGAAGATGAGCTGACAGAGCCCTTTTTGTGGATCATATCTATTCAAATTTAGTAATTTTGTGAATGACTTTAAGACAGAAAGGCTGAGCGTTAGAGAGGGAGACAGAGACAGAAAGACAGAGAGAGCGTGGGCTAGAGAGAGAGAGAGAGAGAGAGAGAGAGAGAGAGAGAGAGAGAGAGAGAGAGAGAGAGAGAGAGAGAGAGAGAGAGAGAGAGAGAGAGAGAGAGAGAGAGAGAGAGACAGACAGACAGACAGACAGACAGACAGACAGACAGAGAGGAGGGAGAGGGAGGTAGGGAGAAGTGACACAGCAATAAAACCTAGTGCATTTTGCGTTTACCTGTTTCTAGGACAGATATTGAAGAGGATTCTGCTGATTTGCACAGGCAGTCTGATTCGCGAGGCAGTGGGCAACAGTAGGAATTTCTGAAGCCGCTAGCTACCCATGTGCGGTTTTTCGGACTGCCTGTGTCTGGTGTGTTGACTTCGAAATCGCCTCCATATTCGATTGAGATCATTCTTTGGCACCACGTGACCATTAAGAACTGTGGGGAATAATAATAATGATAATAATTAACTACACGTGTCTCAAGTCAGTAATTTGTAATGGTCTAGCTAGGTCTGTGAGGCTGGGAATGCTTTAGTTGCTTTTGCAAATTGTGATGTTACAATTGCTACTGTGGTGAAACTAATAGAAGTGGCAGTAAAGATAACGATAGAGCTGTCGTGGTGACAATGCCTGGGCCGTGCCAGCAATTAGGTCGTACTGGTAGTTGTGACCAACAGAAATCGTTGGTTGCAGTTACAGTGGTGGCTGTGTGACTGTGTTAGTGAGGGTAGCGGTTTTGCATGATTGTTAAAGTCGTGGTCGGTCAGCGATGTCCATACTGTCGGTCATGGAGAATGTATTCGCATTTTCATTACCATGCTGCTGTGGTATTTCCTAGATAATACCGGCGGGGTGTGCCGACGGATGTCCGGTTGCTGCCGACTTAATATTGCTGTCACTCGTTGTCACTTTCTTATTGCTACCGTTCTGTTGCCGCTATCTTGTTGCTGCTGCAGCATGTCAGCTAGCACGATGTGTGTTCAATAGGGTCCTTCGCCATGCCATACGATCATCCGAAATATGCCGCCCTGTTTCGCTCCTAAGCTGTTCTGTTCAACTGTATAAACCTTTGCTCTCCATACCCTATTTTTGTGTGCCTAGGTTTTCAGTGGCCTACTGGTCAACATCAAGAGCATGGGAGCCTGGCTGAAATGGTTGGAGTGGCTCAGCATATTTAGATACAGCTTGCAGGTATTCATTCACTCCGAGGCCCCTCGTACGCCACCCTTTGGGCTAGCGCCACTGTCTGCGAGTGCGTGTGTGAAATGGTCTGTCTGTAGCCCCACTGGTCGTCTACTGCTGGCTGCTGCTGGCGTCTGCTGCTGCCCACTGGTCGTCTGCTGTTGTCTTAGCTGCCGAGAGAGCAGCTACGACGTGCGCCGGACGCGCTCAGCAAGTGCAGAGAAGTGCCACCGTTGCCTACTACCCAGTGTGTCTGGGGTACCCTGTGGGGCACCTGCTGCTTCTTTCCTGCCTTCCACCTGCTGGTGAATCGGTCTGTCGACCATCACCTCCACCTGTGCAGTGCCACACCCCTCTGTGGGCAGGGCATTGGGATCTACTAAGCTTTTCTTGCTCTTTTCCCTTTTGCCTTCTCCAACGTGCGACCTCCTCCTGCTCCTCCTCCTCCTCCTCCTCCTCCTCCTCCTCCTCCTCCTCCTGCTCCTCCTCCTCCTCCTCCTCCTCCTCCTCCTCCTCCTCCCCCCCCCCCCCCCGAGAACTTGTTATTCTTCTTGCCTGCCACAGCACCGCCCCACTGCACGAGTGGGCTGTGCTGTGGTTTTCCTGTGCTTTACCTCGGTTTCTTGCTTCTTCGGCTGCTATCCCTCAGCGGAGTTATCCCCCCCACCGGAGTTGGGCACGTTGGCACTAGTGATCTGAGAATGGCTTCTTCTTGCCCACTTTCTTATCCCCCTATTCCCCCCCCACCACCGCCTGTATATATATTCGACCAACCTCCCCCCCACCCTGGCTTTCGTAGGGGCATTGCCTGCTTTTGCTGAAAAATGGGTCTTTTTTTCCTTTCCGACCCCTCCCCCTCTGTATTTGGGGATACATTAAGCTTAATTAATTATTAATTAAATTATATAACCTAGGACTTAATTCTAGAATTTAATTAATGTATTCCCTCATTCTAGAATTTGATTAATTTATTAATTAAATCAAGCTTTATCCTAAAAGCTCACTCTTGTTCCCTCCGGGTTGCGAGCCTGAAGAAAATTCATGTCTCGTTCTACTCTGTAGGCACTGTCCATAAATGAACTAAAAGACAAGTACTTCACAAATCCAGTCAACAACAGCCAGACGGAGCGAGTCACGTGGTATGTAGGAATGCATGCTGCCTCGGTTCGTACGAAATGCTCAGTAGCAGAATGCCTTGCTCGGGATCTGTCTGTAGCAAACAGACAATAGCTGCTACACCTCTGCTGCCTGCTGCAGCTCAGCTGTTTTGTACGGAAGTCAGCGATGTAAGTTGACCGTGTGACTGACTGGTAGCTGCAGGGTGGGGTAGCTGGCAGCCATTTGGACCTGCCCTAGGGTATAACACCCGTGTAGTGCAGGGGATGTAGCATGCGTGGCTCTGCAGAGTTTGACCTGACACTGGTCCTTGGCCTTTTGTAGCGGCAACGATTACCTGATTGACCAGGGCACGGCCTACGCTGAGCCATTCGACCTATGGCAGAACGTCGTGGCCCTGGCCGGCATGAGTGTGGTCCTGCTGGTTCTGGCCTACGTGCAGCTTCGACGCATCAAGAAGCTCAAGTAGACGCCCAGGCTCAGCTGATCGATGTACATGTGCCTAAGCAGGTGAGCATCGCTGAGCAGGTGAGCAGGTGAGCAGGCAAGGTGAGCAGCACTGCAGCCTCTGCCTGCTCACCTCGCCTTTGCTTTTCAGCTGCCTTCAGCAGCACTTCGGCCAGTAGCTACGAATCGCTATACGTGCTTGCTGAACGTTTACGTGTAAGCTTATCTGCAGTGAACATATCAATTGCCACAATGACCGGCTAAACTCTTAGATCAAAGCTACTAACCTAGCTAGTAATTACCAGGCAAGTTTTAGAGTTCATCACTCCACAGAATCAGCTTTGCTGCTAATATATAACGACCTTCTCCGAAATGCAGACGTGGTAGAGTCTTTACTTGTCTTGCTTGGTCTTTCCATAGTGTTGGATACCATTGATCATCGAAACCTTTTTGAGCGCCCCTCATCTCACCTCGACATCACTGGCAGTGCACTGCTATAGCTTAAGTCTTATCGTGGTGAGAGATTTCACAGTACTAATTGGAACGTGTGATAATCATTCGATGGGCCTTTAAAGTATGGGTACACCAGAGCAATGAGCTTAGCCCACTTCTTTTCATAGTAACTCGAACCAAAGTCAAGATGAACATATTTTGGTAACCAAGGTCATGGGCTCTAGCCCTGTAGCTTATGTGAAGCGTCTGAATAGAGATTAAGGTCACTTAAAGGACTATAAAAAATAATGTTGCTATGTCGTGTTATCTCTCTTTCTCACTTGCCGATGTAATGTTCAAAGCACAACCTATGCTTTCATTTTTGAGCATATGACGTCGCACTGCTCCTTTCGGTCCGTTCAACCTTCCCTGTCGTTCAGCACATCAAATTCTCTCAACTCCCTTGCTGCATGTATTGTTGACATCTGCACTTGGATGGCAGCAAACGTGCTCAAAATGAATGGAGATACGAAAAATTTCTAGCTATGGGTAAATCTAGTGCTACACATAAATGGACAACCGAACCCTTACCGTGGCATTGGCCAGCATATCTCCATATCATCTGCACAAAGTCTAGGTGTTCTGTTTAAAAGTGACCTCTCACTAGACGACCATATCAGCTTCATAGTCAAGTCTGCCTACTTTCAGCTACGTAACATTGCAAAAATTTGGTTTCGCTTAGACAGGGATGCCACATCCAAGTTGGTCCATGCATTGTGACACCCCATCTCGACTTGCGTAACTCAATGCCTGCACGTCTACCGGCCTGTGGAGTTGTGCCGCTTGCAGTTGGTGCAAAACTCTGCAGCCAGGCTTATCTATCGTGAGAGTCGTAGTCGCCACATTACACGACTTCTCGTCGACCTGCGAGGGCTTCCAGTCAATCAGTGTTAAATGTTTTGTCACTCACTTTTAGATTCCTTCATTCTCTGGGTCCAGCCTACCTATCAGAGCTACTCTCCCAATGAAGTTAAGCATCACCATCACGTCATCAAACGTCCTGGAGCTTTATTTCTCCTAATCATGCACATATACAGCAAAATGTATCCAACCGAAATTAGAAATTTGTTTTAGAGTCGGTTAAAAGAAGCAGAGCTGAACTCGCCTTTTAAATTTCACTCCAATATGTGAAGTATTAACCGAGTTATGAAATTTGCAAGGCACAAGCCTACACCCTGGAAATGAAGCTGTATCCGAGTCTCAAGAATATGCACCTCAACAAGGTTCACGCGTACCTCGATATATCAAGGGTCGACAAGTTAAGATACAAGTCGTATAGGATGCAGAGATCAATAAATTTGTTACTTGTAGATATGTTGCTTCCGGTTTACATCTTAGTTAGACGTGGTTTGCATAATCACTTCGTATATGCGGAAGTCGTCAGAGCTTCGGATCTCATTTCTAACATATTTATCTTTTGAATGGCTCCATAAACAAATATGTGATTTTGAATACATTTTTTCTTGATGTTCCGCCTTAAATTAAAATATCCACTTTGCGTTGACGGTAATGGTTGGCCGGTTGAGCAATTGATTGTCTGGCTCCTCCCAGTCCGGGCCAGCTAGTTCGTGCTAATGCCGGCACGAGATGAGTTGAGAATGTCCTCGGACGATGGCGAAAGCCAATGGCAATGACGTAGCAATAGCGACCTTGACCGTTGCTCTTTTGTGCATCCACTTCAGTGTTGTCTAGAATCTATTTTTGCAAATCCAGTGCTCAGCAGAGCATCATTTAATCTCACTCGCCATCTAACTCTTAGCCAATCGTGGTCGTTAAACTTGCTCTTGCTGCCTAACGTGACCCCGTTTTGACCCTATTTGTGTTGGCTCTGCTTCCTTCCAGTCCACATCATCGAGCTCCGATGACAGTTGCTTAGCAGCTGACTGTCGGCCGCAGCTGCTGGGCTTGCCGACGTACGTCGTTGAAGCCTGTAATTGGCCATATAAACCGGCTATTCGTCCAAGCGAAGCGACGTCGCCAGCCTCATGCTCAAGGGACTGCCGACGATAGAGATCGGCCATTTTCTGCAATGCAGCACCCGACCACGAGCTGCTGTTCTTCGCGGACTACTCGGTTGCTTTGGGGGCCCTCTTTTTGCCGACCATGCACATATGTACTGGTGCTGCTAGTCACACGACTGTACGCACGGCCTAGTGTAGGCTGCTGCATTGTGAGCATCCGTACCACTGCCTAACGGTTGGCTTTTTCCGGTCGCCAAAGAGTCGCTGTGGCTACCTTCTACTTCTGGTCGCTGTGGCTGCCATCGCTTTTCATTCCCTAAATGAAATACTGCATGAACAGGAATTCAGGCAATTTTGCATGCGAGTCGTAGACGGTGGCTCTGTCTGTCAGTCTCTTTCTCTGCCTTCGCTTTTCATTCCCTAAATGAAATACTGCATGGACAGGAATTCATGCAATTTTGCATGCGAGTTGTAGACGGCGGCTCTGTCTGTCTGTTTGTCTCTCTCTCTCTCTCTCTCTCTCTCTCTCTCTCTCTCTCTCTCTCTCTCTCTCTCTCTCTCTCTGTCTCTTTGTCTCTCACTGTATGTCTGTCTCTCTTTTTTTTCTATAAGAGGAAGTGAGAAGTATAGCTGAGTCAGTGGGGCAGTCGAGGAAGTAAGTATCATCGAAGTAATGTAATGTATCTCCATCTGTAACTCCTCAAAGACTACGTGGTTGTTACGCAGGAAAGTTGTCCGTAGCTCACTGAAAGCCTAAGCGGCTTTCGGTACGCATTTGGTAGCCAACGGACTCCATCTCGAGAAACAAAGGAATTGAGATACATAGCTGAGTTAGGAGAGCAGTTGAGGTAGTAAGTAGTATGGAAGTAGCAGCTCATGATGTCTTGAAAAGATAAGCAAGAGTATAAACGTTGTTGCGCTAGAAGTGTTGAAAATGATTTCTAAAGATAAGGACAGTTTAGAGCAAAAGCTTGCCGAGCAAGGTTTAATGCTTTGACAAGCATTGAAGGCTCACAAGTATCAAGCAATGACGAGCATGTAAAAGCAAGTACTGTAGAAGACATTCGATGCCACTGGTTCGTAAGACTCCTAGTTAGCTGCGTGCACAGCATCATGCACAGGTTTTACACATCGTCGGCCGCAAAGCACACGGTTTGCGAAGACTAAGTGTGGCAGTGTGGCGATGGGAAAGAGTGTGGCGATGGGAAAGAGTGTGGCGATGGGAAAGAGTGTGGCGATGGGAAAGATGGGAAAGAGTGTGGCGATGGGAAAGAGTGTGGCGATGGGAAAGCTGCGTGGAACAGATGCATTGTAACATGAAATTTAAATGATCTGAAGTTGTGACAGGTAGTAGTACATGCAGGTAGTGACAGAAACCGAAGCAAGTTCCACACTTACGGTGCAAATGAACTGAATGCCGATCGCAAAAATATTTTAATTTACCGCGAGAAATCGACGGCAGTCAGCCGAGGAGTGGATGATGCGACAGCACAGTGGGTTATTCTAGGTAACCCTTACAAATTTAGGTGGTGGTACAAAGCGTGCATTAAGTACAGTCCTGCGGGGGGGGGCTTGAGGCACGCCATACGCTAGAGACGGAGACCCGCGAAATCCCGCAAGCAGCATCGCATCAGCAGCATCGAACGAAACTGAATTACAAAGAAAGACAACTGGCCGAGCATGCGACTTCCTTCAGACTCGTTACTAGCTTATTGTAGCTAAAGCTCTTGTGCATTTTCATAATCGTCATACGCCACGTAGTGGCGTACCGAAGGGACTCTGGGGGTGCACACGTCTTCTGGCGCTTGATCAGGAGACACCTAATACGGTGGCCGCAACGTCTGTTTAGTTCGTCCCCGGGCGAGCAATATCCTAGGGAGCTGTAGCCGCTGATGCTATGTTCACCAGGTCGCGAATGTTGAACGTCCTATCCCTCGGTATAGTCTACGGCTTGCCGAACGACGGGCAGGTTGGGTTCAACTAAAAGGGTAAAGACTAGCTGATTCAACAGCCTCGTTTACATAAATAAAAATACTAGCTGATTTAACAGCCTATTTTGTAGAGCGACTTTATGGCTATCGCCGCAACTTGCAGCAGCAATAAAGGATCGCCCACCACAGGATTCGAACCCACGACCTTGGGATCGAGGTTGTGAAAAGCAACCGCCTTAGAGGCAGTATTAACGGCTATTGCCGCTGCTTGCTGTGGCTAATAGAGGCCCACTGCAAGACCCGAACGCGAGACCTGAGTCGTAAAGAGCGATCACCTTACCTCCTGGGCTAAGACGAATATTCCCACATCCCACAAAGATAATAATAATAATAATAATAAAAATGATACACTTGATAAAGCGCCATCGAAGTACTCAATCTCTTTCTAGGCGCTTTACATTTGCTGCAAATGGGAAAAGCAATGCTTTAACATAGCTCATGTTGCATCTAGTGCCCAGAGTCTGAGAACTTACGAGCAGGTGCCATTTCGGTGCCTGCGATCTATATAGAAATGATAAAAGACACTGCAACAGCTGAACTTACAGCATGCACTACCCACTATTCAAATAATTTAGAAAATGGTAGGCCAAACCTCTATTGCTTGTTTAGTGACCGCACAATTCTACTGTAACATGCACTATGTGAATAGTGGGTAATGCATGCTGTAAGTTCAGCTGTTGCAATGTCTTTTATCATTTCTATATAGATCGCATCCACGGCAATGGCGCCTGTTCTTAAGTTCTCAGATTCTGGGCACAAGACGCAAAACGAGCTATGATAAAGCATTGCTTAACATGCCTGTTCTGCATAGATGGTCTTAGTGCCACAAAAGCTATTGCAGCTGTGGTTTCTAGTTTAGATGCTGTAAGAAGGTTAAATCGGTCGTTTTACTTTCGCCATCTTTGTTAGTAAATTATCTGCTCTTCAGGCGGTTGCAGTCTGCCGATCAAGCTGCGGATCACGGATCAAGATCAAGGTCACGGGTGCGGCTTTCGTTCACTGGAATCCGCCAGAACCCGACCGCCCCGTAGCAGCAGCAGCAGCATGGCATCAGCTCTCCACTCTCAAGAGCCAGACAGTCGCTGGAAATGCCTGCGTACTTAGTTAGGGTCGGCAGGCTTCTCGAAGGTATCCTCGTTGCTGTAAAGCAGAATGGCCGTGTCTCCGACGATGGCAGTTGTCCCGTTGTAGTCAACGAGGTCCGGCCGTAGCAGGCCTCACTGCTAAAGTCAATAGTCGCTCGTGATCCGGCTGGGCCGCAATCTCCAAGGTTCGTGACAATGTTATCTTAGGGCACTACATATGAAGAACTTATGATCATTATTATTAAGCGGTGTTATTGTGAATGGGTGCAATGTGGGGAGTGATGCATTGCGGCAGTTGCGCCGTTCACGCCGAAAGGTCAAGCAGAAGAGTTTTGCACGAACTGTAACTCGCACAGAAAGCCTTTCGAGTAATAAGTAAATACCGAAAGTCTATCTATTCGGTTCTTCACGAGCGCATGGACCGGCTTGGCTGTTCATCGTAATCAAAGCGGGCTTGACTTGTTCGATGGTGTCCCATGGAGAGTGGGCAGACTGACCTCTGGAGCCGACCAGCGGACCTCTAACCTGACCTCTGGAGCCGACCAGCGGACCTCTAACCTGACCGCCGACCCCAGGAGCAGCGAACGACGTTCCGTTGCAAGACGCTGCCCTACGACCCGGGTGTGACGCCAAGCGCAGGCCTGTTGGTTCGCTCCCAGACAGACTCGAGCGAGCCATCGTGGTGCTTGGACGAACGATATCGCCAGACTCCGATGTTAAGTCCGACTACGGCAGGAACAGCCAAGTACGTACTGTACTCGATTTAAGCAATATCACCGTGTGAGAGTTTATTGCATGACTGAAAACAATCGTGGCGCATCCGTGGCGCCGACTAAGTGAAAGCAAGGACAAAAAGGGCGAACATCGGCGAATAGGATTCAGATACCCATTTCAGTCTTTCTCCTCTAACTCTATTAGCATCTTCAAGTCGTCTGATCTCCAAGTTACTCCTGTACAATAGGATTAATAAAACCCATTTACTGCAAGACATTCTACTATATTGTTTTAAAAAAACAATATTCGTCATTTATAAGTATACACTTTATTTAAAAACATGTGGCAAAAAATGCAGTATTTTTGGGGGCACCGGAACGGATTAATGACATTTCAAGACATTTCAATTCATTTCAACGGGAAAAATTTATTTGACACACGAGTAGCTCCGGCACGGAGCGAATTAAACTCGTAAGCCGAGGTACCACTGTATTATGTGTGTTACACCGCCGTCATGCTATACCTCAGACGGGTAGGCCCGGAGCAAGACGAACTGAACTCGGAGCAGTAAATTCCCGAGCCGCGTAGTCTGCTTGATGGGGAGCCAGTGCAGGTTGGCGAGAAGTGGCGCTATGTGGCGACTGAAATTGCTTGGTTAGGGATGTAGGAAATAGGCGTAGATGAAATATGATGTAGGAAATAAAAATAGATGTAGGAAATAGGTATAGATGTAGGCCATCCCCGTTGCACCGCCACTCGTTCTCGGTCGGTTTCTTTTAGGTCGTGCTTCCGGTTTTGCATCCTTCTATCGTTGTAAGAATATTCGAAGCCAGTTTGCCTTCCCTCTTGTAACCGTACGAGCCCCTCCCGTAGATAGGTCAGATAGAGGTCAGTAGAGGTCAGAGAAGTCAGCGGTCGTCGCCAATCACTGCAGCCGCCGACGCTGAGCTCGAGCCGACAGGCTCCGCCACGCTCCGCCCCCCTGATCTCTGCGATTTACGCGACCTTACTCTCGATGGATGCTCTGTGTACTGCATTAACAAACGTGATCCCATTAGAAGCAGGGAGACCATGGCCCCTAGTGTGGCAAAGTCGGGATCACGAGGCGAGTCTTGCTTCCTACCTACTCGACTCTTCGGTGTATACGTCACCAATACGAGGGCGGAGGGGCGGCGACGGTCCAAGACTTAAGGAAGACTTAACGAAGGCTCAGTTGCCAAACCGCGTTCTACTTTTCGACCCAGACTCGGGCAAGACTTGGCAAGCGGCCCATCGTAGACGCCGTCAAGGGCACGCCCTCTTCAGCGCTTCGAAACGACTGGCGGAAGACTCCACCAAAAAACCGTCGAAGCGTTCCGCGAGAGTCCCCGTCTACGGGAATCTGCGAACTGGCCGCACACGAATCAGATAGTGAGGCGGCGGGCGATAAAAGCAATCGTGGAAGGTTTAAATTCGTCCGGCTTAATGCCGCCGCTCTGCTCTACGTCCGACAGCCCGAAGATTAATTATGGCCGCCCGGAGGCCCAATGAAACTCCCGCTCGCTCCGCGCGGAGTCTCGGCGGCGCATTGCGGCCAGCGAGTCCGGCTCGGCTGCAGTCGGTACTGCTACTGAGCGGAGCTTCGGAGGATCGTGACTCTTGCGACGAACCGGTGAGCGGTGAGCGCTGCCGCGCGCTCGACGCCGATCGCGCGAAGTGCAGCGGGCGTTCGCTCGTAAGCCGCCGCCTCTACCTCGCCGCCGCCGCCTCCACCTTGCCGCCGCCGAACCCACGCTCGCCACCTCTACCTCCCCGCCGCCGCCGGCCGCGGCCCCTTCCCTGCGGTGGATGTAGTCGTCGTGGCACTGCCGCTGCACAATCCTGTGCTTCGCGAGCGACGCTCGCGCCGCAGCCCGAGTTACCTCCTCCCCCCGGGATCTGCATAGCAAGGAGCGACTGCCGCGCTCGACAGCCCTCGGGCGCCCTCTGGCGTGACGCAGGCCGCCAGTGCAGCCTCCGTCGAGGTCGTGCCGCCGCCTTCGAAGGATCGCTTTGATGCCCGTGCGTCTTGGCCGGGGAGGGAGGGTAAGGTGATCGCTCTTCACAGGCCCAGGTCGCGGGTTCGAGGCCTGTAGTGGGCGATCATATATTGCCCTCTGCAAGCGGAGGCGATCGCCATTAAGGCTCATCTGCCACTTCATAAATGGGGCTGTTTGAATCAACTCACCAGTCACTGCTTAACTTGTCTAAGGCCGAGACACTGCTCCGGCGGCCAGCTGGCCGGACCGACTTCCGGCGTCGACCGCTACCCGTATCCCTGTCTCGCACGCACGAATTTCCGAATCCAATCATCCTGTTGCCAAAGAGATAATCCGCGGTCCCGGGATCGGCTTGCGCTTCTGGGTGTGGTGCCAGAGAAGTTATTTGTAATCCCGACGGCGAGCGCCGCCTCTGAGCTCCGCCTCTGAGCCGTTGCCACCGCTACGCATAGCCACTCCCCGGCCACTTCTCCGCCGAAGTCAGCACGGAGCTCGCGCGGCGGTCAGCCTGTGCTCCCACCCCAGAAAGCTCCCGCCCCAGAAAGCTTCGAGCGCGGGCGTGGCGCTTGCCGCCGCGGTTAAGCGAGCCTCTTGTGCGCCGCCGCTGCGTTCCACCCGTCGAGCCCGAAAGTCGGACTCTCGGCGCTAGAGAGCGTGCGCTAGAGAGCGTTTCCGCTCGTCATCGCTGCTCGTAATCGCGCATCGCATCGAGCTCCGAGTCGCCGTTCGTCGCGCCGTCCGCCATAATCGAATGGCTGGAAAGCCTCGGGCCGGTCTGCGGCAGGACTTTTTCCAGCGCCGCGCGGGCGCGCACACGCGAGGCGGCCTGAGGCGGCCTCTTTGCGGCGGGCGCGCACGCGGCACGGCCAGCTTCCGCCGCGCGTGCGCAGCTCGCTGCGCCCGGACGACGGCGGAGGCACCTCGAGCTGGCATTTCCGTTGTGCCGAAGTTTCGGCTTTAGGCAGTGGACGCGGCGGCTTAGTGAGGTGCCGAAGTTTGCCGACGTTCGAGCAGATACGCAGGAAATGAGAATTTAAAAAAAGGAGGATTTAAGTGGGAACTCTGAGCGCGTGGGAGCGGGAGATGCAGGTCTCGCCTCAACGCAAAAGGGCGGGCGTGGAGAGCAGCGGCGTGCTGCCTGCAAACGGACCGGAAGCTCGCGAACTTTGGCGACTCGGCAGCAGCGCGTGTCGCTCAGCGTTCTCCTGCTGGTGTGAGGAGTAGGGGGTCTGTGTAGGATATAACTGTATCAATTTATTAAATAATAGCTGGTTTAACAGCCTCATTTGCCTAGCGGCAGAGGAACTAGCAGAACGGCTATCGCCGCCGCTCGCAGTTGGCAATGAAGCATCGCCCACTGCAGGATTCGTGCCCACGAACTCGGGGTCGCGAAGAGCGAGCGCCCTACCTTCTGGGCTGTCACGGCCCCAGCAAAGAGATTGAGTTCTCTGAGTGCCTTGTAACAAGTGTATTATTATTATTATTATTATTATTATTATTATCACGACCCTAACAATTTGGGATTTATCCCGCCAAGCTCGTACGAGGGAGCGCATCCACACTTTGGGGGGGGGGAGACAATCCGAGAGCGCGAATCGTCATAAAGTGCAAAGGCCAATCTGACCGTCTCGAAAAAGACTAACGTCGAGAAAGAGGTCCGCGATGGAAGCGCGAGCGCGGCGTTACAGCGAGCGTGCGCGGCGGAGGGAAAACTGGGCTCGCTGTAAGCGCGAAAGATTTAGCTCATCTAAATGAATGCTACAGCTGCGCTAGTGCTTCTTTGCTCAGTTACGCCGTCTCGCCGGCAGGGGCGCTAAGCGGCGCCGAAACCAAGGGCTGGCGGAAATAGCACTCGAGAGGCTGCGTGCTACCGAAAGCATCCGACCTCCGGCGTCATATAATTGCATCACTTTTTCCGAAACGTCATAAATAAATAATAAATAAATCCTAGCTGATTAAACAGCCTCTTTTTGTATAGGTTATGAAGCTGAAAATAGGCTGATTTGACTGTGGAGCTGATGTGGTCGTCTAACGAGAGGTCGCTTTGGAATATGACACCTAGATTTCGAGCTGATTCAACTGGAGATATGCTGGCAGAGCCAATTTTGAAAGTCAGCCTTTCCAATTTCTGAATAACACTAGGTTTGCCCATAACTAGTAAGTTGGTTTTATCATCGTTTAGTTTTAGAAAATTTGCTGCCATCCATGATCGGATGTCATCAATGCATGCAGCAAGTGAGTTGAGAGAATTTGAGGTGCTCGAAGGCTGGGAGGGATCAAAGCAAAGGTACAACTGAGTGTCATCCGCATAGAAGTGAAAGCCTAGATTGTGCTTGGCAATCACATCAGCGAGAGGGAGAGTATAAACGGTGAAAAGGACCGGACCTAGCACAGAGCCCTGAGGTACTCCATATTTTAGAGGTACTTCAGATGATCTTTGTCCATTCACGTCAACACTCTGGAGTCTCCCACTGAGAAGCGACAGAAGAGCCTTTACGGCTATCACCACCGCTTGCAGTGGCGATAGAAGATCGCCCCACCGCAGGAATCGAACCCACGACCTCGGGACCGAGGCCGTGAAAGCAACCGCCTTACCCAGTGTGCCATCACGGCTCACCGTCCCTGTGCATATCCTTCTTTCGCTATCGTAACGCAATGGCATGGGTTGAGAATTAGCTGCTTCTAGCGGCTTTTTCGCAGGCTTTTGACGAAAGGCCTGCGTCCCTAGTTGGCTAATCCTTGCCGGGCCTCGTCGTGAGAATGCGGGAAAGTTTCTCGAGTATGATTGGACCAGGCCGACGTCGTTCAACTTTGGCAGTCGCGTTTTTATTTTTCTGTCTAATTACTTAAGAAAGGCAAAAGGTGAGTAATTATGTTTTTCCTATCGCTAAATGGCATTCATTCGCTGTTAGTCGTTGATCTAAGTTGCATTTACTTTTCCTTCACTGTAGCCCATCGCCTCTCGAATGCCGAGCCGGTTTGATCCAGCGGTTAAGGTGCTCGCCCCGACCGAAGTCTGGCCGAGGTCGTGGGCTCGGGCCCTGAGGCATATGTGAAGCGCCTGAATATAGACTAATTTATCTTGGGGCGCTATGCAAATGAATTATACTATAAGCATTAGTTTTCGACGGAAGCTGAGCAGAGCGCCGCCATCTTTGCCGCCCAGTTATGGGTTTGGTCACTTGCGGTCTGCAGCAGCTGATAAGTTTCTCGAGACCTTCTGCTGGCCGACACGCGGAACCCACACCGGGGCATTCGCACTTTCCTTTCGTTTCCGGTCGCCCGCCCAGTTAGCCAATTGGATCGCGGCTAACTCGAGCAGCCTCAACTTTATTCTAATTTAATGGACCCCCCCCCCACCTTTGACTTGGTTGGTTATGTTGCAGTCACATTCACCTGGAAGGCCGGCAAGGTAAGTAAACGATAAATCCTCCGCACGTTGGAAGTTAATCTCGCAGTCCTAAACGCCTTCGTGTGAAAGAGTCTTCCGGACGCCGGAGCCACGGCCGCCTCTGCACTTCAAGGAAACCTACTGTCAGAATGCATGCGGTGCGGCACTGGCATTAGGATTTATTAAGTGCCTGCCACGCCACTCGACAGCTGGCCGTCTACTGAGGAATGTAGAAGCGCCCCTCGCAGCGTTCTCCCAGGGCTCTATAATCTAACGTAATTATCGGAATAAATGAGTTCCCGTTCTTCGTAACGAAGCTCGAATTCATTTACCCAAAAGCCGCGCTCTCCACGGTTGCGACTGCTGTGCAGTAGGCGCTAAAATTGCCTTTCGAGAAGCAAAAAAGGATTACACTCATAACATCAATGCAGACGACAGTGAAAAATTTAGACGTTGCATAGAATTAGAGGTGGCATGAAAATGTTACAACGAGAGCGCGAGACTAGCTTCTGATAATTGACAACTTGCATGGGCATGGTGGGGCATGATGGGACACTGCAAGCTGCTCCTATGGCCAATGACCGATAACCTATCCATCTTTACATAATAGCGATAATGATTGTGACAATGTAATAGAATACCAACGGCAATGCCTGAATTGGCCGATAAGTTGTGTAAGTCAGCTGTTTAGCCTGAACAATCTCATACAGACTATGGCGACGTGGGCCGGCGCGACTACAGCGACATGGGTGGGCGCATAACAGGAAAGCGTGGATACGAATACATGTAGCTGCCTGTACAAATCAATAAATTATTCAAACAGTATTTGTACAGTTACCAAGAGAACTGAATCACTATTTAGGTACTTGCCATGCGCTGGTACGGAAGCCTGCCAATTGTTTAGCGATAACGTCCACAGTGTCAGCTCGCGTAATGTAATGTAAATTGATGTATCTCCCGTCTGCGACTCCTCCACAAAGTCATCAATGACTAAGTGGGTGTTACTCATGAGAGCTTTTTATAGCGCACCTGAAGCCTAATCGGCTTTTGGTGCACATTTGGTAGCCGACAGACTTCATCTCACGCAACAAAGAGAAAGTGAGAAGCATAGCCGAGTCTGGTGGGCAGTTCAGGTGATGAGTAGCTTGGAAGTAGCAGCTCGGGACGGCTGGAAAGGATGTGTCGTGGTCTGTAGTTGTCCGTAGACGGCCCGAGGACGTACCGACGATTCTTGAACTGGTGCAGCGGTTCAGCTAGGTACGAAGGAGCCAAGCCTTGGCGGGCCTTGTGAGTCAGCACAAGAACTTTGCTCTGCATTCGTTGATCAACAGGAAACCACCGAAACTCCTTGAGTAAAAGAGACACGTGATCAAACCTTTGGAATTAAACTGGCCTATTGGCTTTTTCTGTAGCCCGCCAAGGCAAGCGTAAGTACACATACACACAAAAAGCGCGCACGCGCGCGCGCACACACACACACACACGACAATTCATGCGGTGTGAGGAATGGGTCGTTTTCAGCTTCATTTTAAACGTCGTCAATTCATGGGTCAGGGGTCAATGCCGTGTCGTCAGTCCACAGTAGTGAGTTCAAGACTTTTGGGTGCATACGAAGTGAATGCACTATTTCCGAAGGATTTTAGGTTGGCTATTTGACTATATTCAGAAAAGTTGCAATACGATGCCTAGCTTGTTTGGGAAGTAGTTCTGATAGATAGGTTGGGAAACAAAAATGATGAGACCTAAAAGTGAATGACAAACCGTAAATTCGATGTTCTACATCAGTTGTTCTCAGCTTTCCTAATGCCGAGACCCTTTAATGCAGTTCCTAGTGTTGTGGTGACCTCCAACCGTATAAGTATTGTGTGCAAAATGTGGAAATGCATGTTCTACAATGGTCTTAGGCGACCCATGTGAAAGGATCGTTCGACTCCCAAGGGGTTTGCGACCCACAGGTTGAGAACGACTGTTCTACTTGATTGAGAGCCAGTACACGTCGGTGAAAAGCTTTTTAATAATAATAATAATACATTTGATAAAGCGCCCTCCGTGAACTCAATCTCTTTCTAGGCGTTTTACATTTGCAGTAAAGGAAGCACGATCGAATGGTTAGTGGTAGCGTGCTCAATAAGAAACAAGAACAACATGGTTAGGGGTGACATGCACAGGGTCAGCATGCAAGTGTGATTAGTGGCAGCATGCAACAGTGTCAGCATGCATCAGCACATAAAGGACGAATCGCAGGGATTCACTAAATGCTGTCATAAATGCGGCAACTGCAACATTAATGACAGATGAGCCTTGCTTCAGAGTTTTGCACCAGCTGTCATCTTATTATTGAACAGGCAGGAATGCTTCTGAGTAGTCATTTGCAGAAGTGAGTATTGAGGTATGGAAGTGGAAACAGCATGTGGCCAATGCATTATGGTCTAGCCAAGGCTTCGGTAAATAAATACAAGCTGATTTAACAGCCTCTTTTTGTATAGCAACAGAAGAGCCTTGACGGCTATCACCACCGCTGGCAGTGGCGATAAAGGATCGCCCACCACAGGATTCAAACCCACGACCTCGGGGCCGAGGTCGTGAAAAGTAACCGCCTTATTTAGTGAGCCATTACGGCTCACCACGGTTTTGCAGCATAGTTACCTACAGGGTAGGTGAACATAGGCAAACTTGAAAGAGGAGCTGACTGGTCAACGAGTGAAAATTCATTTCTGGTGATTACACTCATATCGCGTGCAGACGCTACAGGAGATATGCTGGCCGACCACATTTTGAAGGTTAGACTTTCCAGTTTGTGAGTAAGTACTGGGTAGTTACCCCTAAGTAGGAAATTGGCCATGGTGATATAGGAATGAGGTCTATTGTTGCAGACTAGTGGACCGTAAGAAAAGTCTTTGTTTAAATTTATTTTTAATTTTTTTTTAATTTATTTACATTATTATTTTTATTTAAACTCCTTTATTTGAGCAATCGGTAGCCTGTAGCTTTCAATAAAGGGAAAGTGAAAGGCAACGCCAGCCAGCGTTACCAGTGGAAAAACGACGAGAATAAAAACGTGCAAATCAGCATAAGTGGTGCCGGAAGTGTAGCGACCTCTGTCGGCCGAGTAGGAGAAAAGACAGTATCGTTTCGTGAGATTTTTAGTGAATTCTACACTCTTCGACCCAGAGAGCAAAGCGCTAGATTCTAACTTTAAACGTGAGAGAGAGAGAGAGAGAGAGAGGGAGAAAGAGAGAGAGAGAGAGAGAGAGAGAGAGAGAGAGAGAGAGAGAGAGAGAGAGAGAGAGAGAGAGAGAGAGAGAGAGAGAAGAGAGAGAGAAATATAGAGAGAGAAGAGAGAGAGGAGAAAGAGAAAGAGAGAGAGAGAGAGCGAGAGAGAGAGAGGGAGAGAGAGAGAGAGAGAGAGAAAGAGAGAGGGAGAGAGAGAGAGCTAGTGTTTTATGCTGAGAGAACCAGAAGATAGCATGGGGCTACAACTGTAGCAGTTAAGCTAGGTGTGAAGTAGCTATGCTGCTTGAGAGATAAATTTCTTTTCATGACCCTGCAAATGCTGTGAAATGACAGCAATAAGTCAATTGTGCGGTTTCACTTCGTGCCCCCTTTCCTGCTCGCTGTCTGGGTTGGCTGTCCTGAAACCACAATTAAATTTAAAATTTAACCAATTAAATTTAAAAAAGAAAACGAAGCTAGCTCTGCCTGTGCTTGAAAAAAGCCAGCCGACCCTACTAGCCTACTTACGACGCACTCAAACCGCCCAAGTGTGTATGGTTAAAGTTCAAGATGCGAGTACTGGGCGACGGGAAAAATGCATCCGCAAAATAAGGTTCAACCTGCAGCTAATGTCCACCAAGTAGCCACGAGCCGACCATCAACCTGAATAGAGTCGATGAGCTGGATTGACCCATTGACCCCATGCCGGCCGTGCACATCTAACGGTAAATTATTTTTTGAAATAGGTGTAAGTGCTTTAAAACGGAGCCGGGTGGCTTGGCCGGTGCATTGCTGAGGGGAATGGCGCGTGGCTTCGCCGCCATACTTCTTCCGCGTAAAAAGCGGAAGTTACGTCTTCTTGAGCGGTTATTGACGAGCGAACGAAAGCCGGTGGCGCCATAAACGTGTGGGGTCTATACGGGGGGGGGATAGCGGGCGTGCCCTGAAAAAAGCAAGTATATAATAAATAAATATATAACTACTGTGTACAGAACCCTAAGAGAACCGAATCTCTCCAGGCGATTCACGTATGCTGCAGGGCTCGAGCTCTCGACCTCGGTCGTCGAAGGCGAGCATCTTAACCCCTGAGCCGAACCAGGGCTGCAGAGAAAAACAAGCGGTTTTTTAGCTTCTGCTTACACTATGTCAAGTGATGGGATGTCGTGAGTCAATCTGAAGTGAGTTCCAGGCTTTGGGAGCATGTGAACTAAAGGTAGTGTCTCCAAAGAACTTGGCGTTGGTTCAAGGCATAGCTAAACGATTTGAGTACGAAGAACAGGCGGTAAGATGCCTGGGCTGGTTGGGGAGTAGCCATGATAGTTTGGCTAGTGTCAGAGAAACAAGGATCCTAAAATTAAGTGACGAAACCTTAAAGTCGATACGATGCTTGATAGGAACCCTGTGCATGTCGGCGAGCAGTGGCGTAATCTGGTAACTTCGACGCTCACGCAAACGACTGGCTATGCAAGCGCAAATCTAGAACATCTATTAATTTCTGAACCCATCTATTGTGGTCCTTTTGTATGAGTTAAGATTAAATATGCATCCAGTTCGATTCCTTTGCTGTTCTTTCTGAATGAATGTGAACGACGCGACGCGAATATATCAGTTTTCTCAGTAGAAATGGTTTAGTTTCAGATTAATCACTCTCCTAGTCGCAAAAAGCAAAGTTTGCAAGGAATAATTGCCATCTGCTTTGCCTCCGAGTCATAAGCAACTAGGAGATAACACTAACTACCCAGCGACAAAAAAATGCTCTATCTGATAATGATAGTGCTCTTTATGGATATCCTCTCGCAATGCAACTTCCCACTAACCTCAATGCAACTTCCCACGACCCACAATGCAACTTTTCACTACCTACGAAGCAAATTTCCATTAACCAAAATGCAACATCCTACTATCCCCAATGCAAATTCCCTCCCAAGTCAATCATCTCCTATTTGGGTTCCATGATCTATCGGCCGAGGTCGAGGGTTCGAATCCCGCAGTGGGCGGTCATTTATTGCCAACTGCAAGCGGTGGTAATAGCCGCAAAGTCTCTTCTGCTGCTACAAAAATGAGGCTGCTAAATAAGCAAGTATTTTTTATCCCATTTGAAACCATTGGCTCTGCCCTATATCATCGGCCCGTTATCCTCTGCCCGGTATCCTCTGCCCTGTATCCCGCTATTCACAGTGCCTCTTCGCAGTGCACTGCTTTCTAGCAATGGGCTGACCTGGTAAGATCCTTAGTTTATCTGAAATTATTATCAAGCTTGACAGTAGCTAGAAACCTTTAAAGTAATCCGTGGTCTTACACTTTTTTTTTGTAGACTCTTATCAAGGGATACAGTCTGCTTGTCTAGTCGACCAATCAGCTACCTGAGCATTGCTGACGACAATTCTCGGAAGCCAACCTGTGTGGGCCATGGCGAACTTCGCTCATCGAGCAAAGGTGTCACTTATAATCGTCAATGCTTTCCTTTGGGTAAGCAACCTTGACCTTGACATGCTGCTCTTAATTTTGAACTGCAGCCACCGCACGATGCTGTTGCATACGAAGCCATTGGGCAGCAGGATAGTAATAATAATTGCAATGATAACATATCGCTAGTATTGCACCTCACATAAATGTAATCTTTATCCAGGTGCTTAACAGCTCTCTGCAAGAGAATAAGTAACCGAGGATTAGTGACATGCATGGTATAGTGATAGGATAAGCTTGCTAACAACTATCGCCTTTCGGCCAACGTGCTTAAGCAAACATGAAGACACTCGTGGCCACCGGTTACTAGGAGGCCTTGCCCTTAACATTCGCTGAGTCCTATACAGGTATGTACGCAAGGCACAGAAAAACAAAAAATAAAATCGCTGAACAAATGAAAAGCTCAACGGAGCACAAGCGTGTTTATCTGAGACTTACTGTACATGGTGCAAGATAATTTCCAGATGTTACCGTGGCGAGAAGCGAGTTCCACACTATCGGTGCGTACAAGCTGGAGGCTCGATCACCAAAAGATTTCAATTTAGTGCGACGGCTGGAGAGATGACTAGATGCTAAAAAGCGGATGGTTCGCACTTAAGGAGCAAGGAGGTCGGAAGGTAGGTTGATACGAGCCAGTGAAGCGAGCTGTCAGCCAGAGGGAGAGAGAAAGAGAGAGATTAGAGAGAGAGAGAGGGGGAGAGCAAGGGAGAGAGGGGATACATATATATATATATATATATATATATATATAATCTTGAACGTGCTGGCCGACTATTTGCGATATTTCACAATGAATTGCTAATGTCTCTTCTTGAGAGCCTATATCATCCCCTGCCTGCGGCCGCCAAATTCACCGTCCATGCTGTCACACTGTCGCTATAGTACGCGGCAGTTAGCTGACGGCAAGCTATCAGTACGTTCCATTCTGTTTGGTGAGATGCCTGACCACTCTGTGACGGACTTCCATCGCTCGAGCGGAATCGGCTGCGGCACAGGCGCACGCACGCACGAGCAGCACAGAGCACCGCTCGACGTTCTGTCTGTTTTCGGCGGCGGTTCGTAGCTGAGCGGCTGCGGCTTCATGGCGGTGGGAATCTGGCTCAAGGCGAATCGCGGAATGATCAACCTGGCGGCGGCGATCAGCAGTTCGACGATCACCGACGGGCAGAACGTCGTGGACATCGTGGCGTGGATTTGCATCGGCACCGGTGTGTTCATCTTCGTCGTTGGCGCCTGCGGTCTCCTGGCCGCTTTGCGAGAAAGCAAGCTCATGCTGATGGTGGTAAGTCCGAGTCCGAGCATGTCTGACGCGGCAGGCATGTCCGAGCATGTTCGACGTGACAGGCATGTTGTGCTTATGCGTGCTGACACTGTGCATGCTGCCACTAACCACATTTGCATGCTGACCCTGTGCATGTCACCCCTAACCATATTATTCATCTCGTTTGTTTTTCAAGCATGACTTTACTTACCATTCAATTGCATTTCACTTTACAGCAAATGTAAAGCGCCTAGAGAGAGATTGAGTTCTCTGAGGGCGCTTTATCAAGTGAATTATTATTATTATTATTATTATTATGTCCAAGCATGTTCAACGCGGCATGCATGTCTGAGCGTGTCTGACGCAGCATGCATGTCCGAGCAGGTCTGACGCCAGAGGTGAAGCCAGGGTTGAAGCTCCGGGGACGGGGGGGGGGGGGGGGGGGGATGGGGGGGGGGGGGGGGGGGGGCAGCGGCCAAACTTTCGCTGCCCGACCAGGTGTCAGACTCGGTTCCCACCTACTAGGCCAGGGGTAACAGCAGCCACCCCTGCCACCCCGTGGCTTCGCCTCTGTCTGGCACGACATTCATGTCCGAAGAACGCCTGCTACTGATCTCACCGCCTCGTTTTCACTTGCTGCTTTGGTTGCCTGGACTCCTCGGTTACCAGGACTGAGCCGGAGCAGAGTTTTGGTACATGAATAATGGTCTCACCCACCGCCGCCAGTGCTATCACTGGCTGGTGCTTTGGTCAGCTGGACTCGATTACCAGGAACAGCATGAACGCAGTTTTATACATAAAAAAAAATTCATTTATAAGGCGCATTGAGAGATCTGAATACTGTACTGAAGACGGCCGAGTCTATCGCAGAAGCGCAAGGTGCTCGTACTTAATGGCCCTGCGGTAGCGGTTTCAAGTCCCACAGTAGGCAATTCTTCGATGTTCACTGCAAGCACGGTGTCAAGGCTGTTCTGGCTCTCCAAACGAGGCTGTTGACGTGAGCTGATTTTCATCATGCTTTAATGAACTAGCTCGGCTAATGTTGTCTTGCTAAAGCTACGGTCGCTTCTAGGGCTAGTCGCTGCTGTCTTGCTCTTCCGGTTCCAATCGCTCGCGTGTCGACTTTCAATGACTTGGAAGCCCTTTGACTTTTGCGGGTGGTGTGACCTTGGGGGTCCTTTGACCTCCGAGCCTTTACTCGTCTGTACGTATCGAATGGAGTGAAGGCCGACATGGATGGATGAAAATATACTTCCACCATGTAACTAATCACGATTAGAAGCTGAATTGTGTCATTTACTTTCCATGGTGGCTTTTTGCTTGCAGCTTTTTGAGCCTTCCCTGGTCAACCTTTCCGATTTGTAAGAGTTTGCTACACTAAGCACGTTACACCTTTGTCAAGAGCCTTGTAACTTTAACGTTTTCATCCAACGTGGAATTGGGTTTTCAGTAAGTTTATATATAAAGCATATATCCCGCTAACATCTTCGGGTGTACGCGATTCCTGAGTTAAAGAGAGGTGCCCCAAATGGACACTCCTGATTCGTAATGTAAAGTGCTTAATGAACTTTCTATTGTTTCACTTAGGTTAGGGTTTAGGTGCACTAGTCTTTTAGGCTTTATAAAAATGTCGCCTAAAGTTGAGCATATCTGTTGTCAAAGTGCATGAATTAGCGAGTCTCCGCTCAGTCGCAGCCGTAGTCGGACGGCAAGAAACTAAATACAGGAATTCTTTGGTCTGCACTTTCCAGTGACCAGTGGTCATCGGGCATTGTGTTCCAAACCCCAGCTCAGGTATTGGCGGTTGAAAAACGGATGCAACTGCACACCTGGGATGCTCATGCTGGATTAAATGCCACGATTTCCAGATATAGGTTCAGATATAAGATATCAGTCACTTGATAAAATACAAATGAACGTGCCCATCTTTCGAATCCGACGACGCCTCCCACAGGCGTTCCTAGGATATTGTGCGCCCGGGGTCGTACGCGCCCCGACCCAGTATTAGACACCCACTTTGGCGCCATCTGTTAGCACCCCTGATCCAGCGCGGGGGGGGGGGCCTATGCCCCGTATGCCCACGCTTCGGTGCCCACCCTGCCTCTGCCGCTTCCTGCAGCCAGTGCTCATTGGTTTTGGGCACTCGCGATTTCTTCGGTGCTGCGTTAAACTTGTGCTGTCTACTATTCTGTGGCAAACTACTTCTTTGATTCGCCCCGTCTGGCTGAGTTAGGTCTAAAAAGCCGGAGCTATTATAAATAGCTATATAAAGATATATATTTCGAGCGCGCCGTCATCGCAAGCACTCAGGCACTCGTTGACTTCTGGCTGGGTTTTCTGCTGTGCAGACGCCACATCACGCCACTTCTCGCCGACCCGCGCTGGCTCCCAATCAGGCAACGCATCGACTTCAAGGTCACTCACTTTTCAGGCCTCTTCATCCTTTGGCGTACTGCAGCCTACTTATTAGTTTTACTCCCCCACCAGGCTAAGCGTCGTGCCACCCGCTCTTCGGAATGTAATCATTTACACTCGTACCTCGTACCTATGCTCGCACTCGCACGAACACCAATACCTCGTACAAATTCTTTGGAGACGGTGCCTTTAGTACGTACGCTCCCAAAGCCTGGAACTCGCTCCCGACTCTCGTCACGACATCTCCTGACTTGACCACATTTAAAAAGAAACTAAAACGCACCTATTTATCACAGCATTTAGTGGCTCCCTATGATTCGTCTTTTGTGTACGTCTGCGCGCTGACACTGTGCATGTGCCACTAATATGTTTGCATGCTGACCCTGTGCATGTCACCTCTAGCCATGTTATGTTTGCATGTCATTGAGCATGCTATCACTAACCATTCGATCATGCTTCTTTTGCAGCAAATGTAAAGTGCCTAGAAAGAGATTGAGTTTTCTGAGGACGCTATAATAATTGTATAATAATAATAATTATTATTATTAGCTAGAGACCGCTTTAGGGACTGCATGTTGCTAGCCGGAGCTCTCTGAAGGGACTTCAAACGACGGCAAGGCTGACCTGCCGACTTTGCTCGTGTCAGAGAGTTCCAGAAACCGTTAGTAGCCGGCAGCCTCCCTACAGCGAGCAAGTGAAGCTACTTTTTCTGTTGGCCTGACCCTGCTTGACCTATGCCTGACCCTATGCCTGACCGTACGCGTTACGCACGGCCTGTGAGACAGCGTCTATAGAAATGTGAAGGCAGTCGCGACTAGACATTCGGCCCAAAGCACAGTGACCACAGCACCACCAAGCTAGCTAGCACGGAATCGATTGTCGTCTGCTAATGCCTGTCGTGCACTTTCAGACGTCCCCGCCGGTCCTGCCCGAGCACTCGTACTAGCCGAGCAGACGCCTTCGGACGCTTTCGAATGCCGTTGCTACGAACAAGTACTCGGCCGAAAAGCTGCCTGCAAAGGCAAAACTCCCGTCAATGCTTCTCCGTTCACTGATCCTCAGCCAAAACTCTGGTCAAACGCCTGTATATCTTCGTCTGTGACTCCACAAAGCCATAAAGACCATGTGGGTGCTATGCAAGAGAGTTTTGTATGGCGCACTCACAACTTAAGCGGCTTTCGGTACGCATTCGGTAGCCAACAGACTTCGTCTCACGCAACAAAGAGAAAGTTGGAAGCATAGCAGAGTCAGGAAAACGGTTGAGGTAGTGAGTAGCATGGAAGTAGTAGCCCAGGACCGCTGGAAAGGATGAGCCGTAGTCGGCAGCAGGAGAGTAGATGTCGTCGCGTAAGAATTGTGGAAGTGAGTTCCTCAGTCTTAGACCTGCAGAGCAAGAGCTTCTATCGCCAATGGTCTTTAAGCGGAGAAATAGAACAGCTAATTTATAGTCCATAGAGGACCTGAGAGCACAAGGAGGCAGAAACTGGTGCAGCAGTTCAGGTAGCTATGGAGGAGCCAAGCCGTGGCGGGCCTTGTGGGCCAGTGTAAGAACTTTGCTCTGTATCCGTCGATCAACCGGCAGCCATCTTGGCTCTTTCAGCAAAGGAGACTCGCTGTCATACCAGCCGAATGCCTACCCCAGACCAGTCTCAGAAAGCAGTCACTGCCCCGATGCCCCTCCTTAACAGCTTTCCTGGTCATCCCAGCGATCGGTTGATATCCAACTGGATTAGAGTGACTCATCCGGCGTTAGCATTCCAAGCAGGATTTCTGTCAACGATCGGCAGCGAAAGAGCTCGCGACCAATAAATTGTTCTCCCCCTGGCAACGCCTGGTTGACCCTGAACATGGGCGAGTCCGGCTATGTGACTACGAAATGATCTCTTACTTTTAGACGGTTCTTAACTGACGGCAGGAGGCACGTGCCTTGACCTTACCTCATAGCTGAATGATATTATGCGATATAATGCTGAGATTAAAAGAACCAATGGAGTGGAACCTCTTCAAGAGACTCGTTTATGAAACACTCGATATCATCTTGACCACATTAAATTTTACCAATTTCACATTACTTTATCTTTGATGCGCTTGTAATGCTAACACAATTTACTGGCATGTGCCATACTGCTGGCTTCTTTGAGACCGTGGAATGGTGGGCAATTAGGGTGTGGTAGTACAGCGTCCTACAGATTGCGGTTGGATGTTCCTCGGCAGAGCCAACCACAGTGCGAGATGAGGCACGCGCAACGACACGCAAAATTCACAATGAATTCACAAGGATTTTCGCTGTCGCCAGCGCGAAGCTATCGAGTCGAGGTCGGTCACCGCCCGCCTGCGGCCCGCCCACAATGCCTTATTTGTAGTTCAGCATCTCACTGCAGAGCGCAGAGACGGCGCTTCCCGAGCGGAAGTAGCCGCCGTTAAATGGCTTTCGTCCGGCTGCCAGCCAGCAGCAGCTGCAGGCGGTGGTTGTGGCGGTGTGGCCGCCGCCTGCAGCTGCAGCTGGCTGGCAGCTGCAGGTCAGCTGGTAGCTGCGAGTCACGTTAGTCTGAAAGTTTAACGGCTGTTTATCTAGTAAAAGGCTTTTTGGGATGGGACACGCAAATGCCGTGCCGAGGCTACGGCGGAGGTTCTGCCCCTTTTGACTGCGGCTAGGCTTTTCAACCTCTAAGTGACATCAGGTTTGCGCATTATTTTTTCGTGTGGTCTCGTCTTCTTGTTGTCCAATCTAAATAAGAAGTCAGCTGTCATTCAAGTGGGAATGCCAGAAATATGGCCTTAGAGAGGATAAGAGAATCTACTTCGCTGAAACTCATTAAATCTTATAAGATATTACAATCGTCCGAGATGTGGAAATTTCTAGCTGCAGGTCGCTGGGCTGGTCTGTCATTCCTGTCTCACTGCAGAATTGCTAACACAAATCTCAGTTAATTCAAGCTACGCCTCGTTTAAGGGTATGACAATCGTAAGCATGCACGTTCATTGGTTAACATGTTTCCATGTCCACGTCTCCTTCTCTATTTCTTCATTTAACGCCGACTTTGCCCATTTTACGTTGCAGTACGTGTCCTGCCTCATAGTTGTCCTGACCGGGGAAATAACGGCTGCAATATTTTCAGCTGTGAAGAAAGACGAGGTAGGTGCCAACTTTGAAAGAATTCAGCCCTTCAGCTGGTTTGCTCATGCTGGCGGTGCTCACGGCTCTCACGCTTGCGCTTCTACCCACTCTGTTTGCTTATTAAACGTGCCTTGCAGATGTTCAGCTGATAGTGCAACTTTTCGTTCAACTTTTCGTGAATTCTGTGCATTCAAACAAGCTTTCTCCGAGTGCGAACAATGAAAAGGCACGAGTGGACAGAGAGCGTGCGCCATATATAATTCATTTATATAGCGCCCCAAGAGAACTCAATCTCTATTCAGGCGCTTCACATATGCCTCGGGGCTCGAGCCCACGACCTCAGTCAGAACTTGGTCGGGGCGAGCACCTTAACCGCTCGACCAAACCAGCTCGGCGACCTTGTGACTAGACAAAGAGTACGTCTGCTATAGGACCATATTGTACGGGTAGAGAACATGTATCTCATCGAGCCGACTAGCTGATATTTAGAGGACCGATTCCTTCGATGTCCAGAGAAACTTTCGGCAACCGAGGCAATCAGACGGACGGCGGTAACGGTAAAAAGCAGCAGCAATTGGCGCTTTCTTAGAGCCATCAATCGCATCGAGATCAGGATTGGACAGTTCCGCGTGTGCAAACCTCTGCACCACTAGCGTCGTCTTGACAATACTTTGCTCGCTGTACTTGAGATGGAGCGATCGGTGGAGCGCCTACTGAGGGATGATCGGGCGTAGATTGAAAGTTCCACAGCCATCGTTCCACTGAAGAGTAAAAACCTGCAGCTAATCTTTACCTTGACGTTCAGATTGGCTGCTGAAAACTTGGAATGAATTTTTCGCATAGGATTATTGAGCTTGGGGTGCGAAAATTAGTATCGCTGGCAGCGGTTTCGTTGGGCAGAATATTCCTATAGGGGCCGTGTTATTATGTTATTGAGTCCTGGAATAGAACGAGCCTGTGCAACACTAACTGTCTGTCGATGCATCTACCAACCGGGCAATCAGATTATAAAAATACGTTCCTGGTCACGGAACTTCGCTCAGCTCAGACACTTTTGTAGAGATTGGTGCTTTTCGCTCAATAATCCGCGGATTGGATTGCTAATCTCAGATGTGCACACGATTATCTGCCATTTTCAGGTGATAAAGTCAATAAGAGAACGCGGTCGTGAATACATGGGGACGAGCTACAACTTCTCCGACACGTCTTCGAGGGGATTCAATTACGTAATGCTAAAGGTATGCAGCGGCAGATTTGATTCGCCCACTCTAAGCCGATTCACCCATTTCCCGCTCAGATTGCTGCGAATATTCACACTCTCTCTCTCTCTCTCTCTCTCTCTCTCTCTCTCTCTCTCTCTCTCTCTCTCTCTCTCTCTCTCTCTCTCTCTCTCTCTCTCTCTCTCTACTCTCTCTCTCTCTCTCTCTCTCTCTCTCTCTCTCTCTCTCTCTCTCTCTCTCTCTCTCTCTCTCTCTCTCTATCTCTCTCTCTCACTCTCTAGCTCTCTGAGTAAGCCAAGGCTAGCCGTCTGCAGACCGCTTCATTTCCCGCTCAAATGGCTGCGAATACTCATTCGCGCCAGCCACTGCCGGACCGCTTCTTTCAAGCGAGCCTACCTGCCTTCACTCTCAGGATTAGGTAGAACGCTCCATCGATAGCCTGCATCTGCATTTTGCATTGGTTGTGAGCCTATGTGGTAAAAGCGTCTGCAGACAGGCACGTACACCCAGCTTCCAGGCCCAGCTTCCAGAAACCACAAGCTGCCAACTGTCTGGGCTGCGAGGCCAGCGGCTGCATGATGGTTTATACCAGAACGAGGTTGTTCGTGTTTTAGACGGGTTTACGTAAGCCTGCCAGGCCGGTAGCCTTCGAGGTACAGCTTCAGGACCAGCTTGGTCTTAGCCTAGTGGATAGATAAATAAAAATAATAATAATAATAATACATTTGTCATAGCGGCGTCAGAGAACTCAATCTCTTTCTGCGAACTTTACATTTGCGGCTTTCGCATCGTGACCCACGGGGTCTTGGATTCGACTCCTGCAGCAGGCCAGTTTCCATTGCACATGGTATTGACGGTAGTGACAGCTGCTGTTTGGCTGCTGTTTGGCTGCTGTTTGGCTGCTGTTTGGCTTCTGCATAAATATATTCCGGCTGCTGTATAAATGTATTCCGGCTGCTGTATAACTGTATTCCGGCTGCTGTATAAATGTATTCCGACTGCTGTATAAATGTATTCCGGCTGCTGCATAAATGTATTCCGGCTGCTGCATAAATGTATTCCGGCTGCTGTATGCACGAGGCCAGTCAATCAGTAGACACTGCCTTTCTTTGCTTTCCATCCGCGGCTGGGTCACGTGGCAATTTCTCGAGGGGTTGAAAACCTCATCTTATCGGTGCTTATTCGGATTTATTTATTACTCAATATTATATTATGCATCATATTATAATATTACTTACTTTATTCGGCCTATCGGTGCTTATTCGGCTTGCAAAATACCAATCTGAATCCAGACATGGCTACCATTTCTTTTTAAAATAAGGTGCTGAATTTATCCCAATGAGAGACTAACAAAGTGCAGGCGATTCTTAGTAGACAGGTTCAGAGAGGCCGCGGTATATTTTAGGGGTACGAGTTTCTTTTTAGTGTCGATAAAGGCTTTCACGTGAGAGATGAGAGTGCCTTCGTTAGGGTGCTTGAGGCTTTCCAAAACTTTCAAGTGACAAATAGCTAAATAGGATAGTTAAAAAATAACAAGAGTTAAAATAGCAAGTTTAAACGATGACTGCAGAGCTTTCTGAGTAGACATCGAAGAGTAATCGTTGACCTTTTATCGCGCTACTAAAGGTCGAGGTTTGCTTCGCCACACACCAAAATCCCGGCAACGCCCGCGGCGTTTGAGGTGCTCGCGGAAACTTGCTCATTCAGCTTGGAGTAGACCAGAAGAGTAGTTGACCTTGTACCTCACTACACAAGGTCGAGGTGTAGGAGAGGAGTTTGGGAAGGAGGCTTCGCTTAGGAAAGGATTCGCTTAGCTGCTTCTAGACGCCGGCCTCGGAGTGCCACGAAACGATTTTCGGGGCTCGACGGTTGGGTGGATCGGATCCGAGCGTGTGGCGTTATAATCGCCAAACTACCAAGTCATTATTATTCAAAGCAATTTTTGGAGGTAATTACTTGCTATGTTAGTAACGCTTGCTCATGCTCATGAGTGCACGAGTTTTAGCTGGGTCCCTTCATGCTGCATATTGTCATCACTGATAATAAAAATGCGCCGCCAATGTTTGTGTATTCCTCAATGATTAATTGTGGCCGTCCTTAATGTACTTCCTTTATAGACGGTCGCTTATGTGTGAGTAGTGTCTACACGTACTTTCTAAGCTAATCGTTGGTAGGTTAGCAGGCAATTCTGTATTGCCAACTGTAAGGGGGCAATGGCGGCTTCTGATTCCGCTTTTCTGCTCACCATATAAAGGAGGCTGGTTAAGAAGCTCACGTTTACTTTACTGTTTAATATACAGTAGAGCTCCCCTTGACATTGGGGAAAGTTCGCTTGAATTGCTGCAGACATGCGCAGCTCCGCTCGCGACGCTCACCCGTGTCATAGAGTGCGCTTTTTGCTGGACACAATATTTAGCTAAATGGATTCTATGGTTATAACAAGAATTTTGTTTTTCGTATAATTTAGTAAAATAACTTCAAGAAACTCGCAAAAGTGACCAATGGCATATGGGGCTAGGACAATCTTCAAAAAGTTCTTAAAAGTTTTTATAGGGTTTCCCGAAATTCTAGACGAACCGCATTGCACATGAAAGAGACTTTAGGAAGCGTCCGCTCAAGTTACGATCAGGCTTGTGGTCTTCAAAAGGTTTGCAAAGGATTATTGTATAAGTCCAGAGAATGGCAGTGAGGCTCAAAGAGGATTTGGTGCGTGAAGGAGAGGTGAGGGCACCTGCCGGAGAGGGGAGCTTGATTCGTTGTGATTAAAAATAATAATAATAATAATGCACTTGATAAAGCGCTCTCAGAGAACTCTTTCTAGGCACTTTACATTTGCTGCAAAGGTAAATGCAATTGAATGGTGAGTAATATCATGCTTGATAAACAACATGAATAACATGGTTAGGGATGACATGCACAGGGTCAGCATGCAAATGTGGTTAGTGGCAGCATGCACGGTGTCAGCACGCATAAGCACATCAAGGACGAATCACAGGGACCCACTCAATGCTGTCCTAAATAGGCGTGTTTTTAAGTTCTTTTTAAATGTGGTCAGGTCAGGGGATATTCTGACGCAAGTCGGGATGCAGTTCCAGGCTTTGGGAGCATACGAACTAAATGCACGGTCTCCAAAGGATTTGAGGTGTGTACGAGGTATTGGTAAACTGTTGGATTCCGAAAAGCGGGTGGTATGATGCTTGGCCTGATGGGGGAGTAGACCTGACAGATAGGCTGGAGCCATAGAATGAAGTGACCTACAAGTGAGCGACAAAACCTTGAAGTCAATCCGTTGCTTGACTGGTAGCCAGTGCAGGTCGTGGAGAAGTGGTGTGATGTAGCAGCGGCGACGCTCACGGCAGAGAAGCCAAGCTGCGGAGTTTTGCACCAGCTGCAATCGCCTGATCGCACATGCTGGTAGGCCAGTAAGCAGTGAGTTACAGAAGTCGAGACGGGATGTCACAAATGCATGGACCAACTTAGACGTGGTATCCTTATCTAAACAAGCCCGAATGTTAGCAATTTTATATAGCAGAAAGTAGGCGGACTTGATTGTGGAACTGATGTGGTCGTCTAACGAGAGGTCGCTTTGGAATATGACACCTAGATTTCGAGCTGATTCGACAGGAGATATGCTGGCAGAGCCAATTTTGAGAGACAGCCTTTTTAATCTCTGAATCACACTGGGTTTGCCCATAACTAGTAAGTTAGTTTTATCATCGTTTAGTTTTAGAAAATTTGCTACCATCCATGTGCGGATGTCATCAATGCATGCAGCAAGTGAGTTAAGAGAATTTGAGGTGCTCGAAGGCTGGGAGGGATCAAAGCAAAGGTACAACTGAGTGTCATCCGCATAGAAGTGAAAGCCTAGATTGTGCTTGGCAATCACATCAGCAAGAGGGAGAGTATAAACCGTGAAAAGAACCGGACCTAGCACTGAGCCCTGAGGTACTCCATATTTCAGAGGTACTTCAGATGATCTTTGTCCATTCACACCATTACTCTGGAGTCGGCCACTGAGATAGGACCTGAACCACTGCAGAGCAGTGCCAGTGATGCCCAGGCGAGATGAGAGGCGCTCTAGAAGTACTTTGTGATCGATGGTATCAAAAGCTGCCGAAAGATCGAGCAAAACAAGAAGAGACACTCTACCCATGTCTGCATTCCTAAGTAGGTCGTTGTATACCCGAAGCAATGCTGACTCTGTGGAGTGATTAGCTCTAAAGCCAGACTGGAACTTACTAGCAAGGTGTGAGGTTTCGATATACGAGTTCAGCTGGTCTGCCACGACCCGTTCCAGTGTCTTTGATAGGAATGATAGAAGGGAGACTGGGCGGTTGTTGCTCAACTTCTCTTGGTCTAGTGTCGCTTTCTTGAGAAATGGCCTGACTACAGCTTTTTTGAAAGGGTGACCTGCTTAAATGCAGACATTGAGGTGCAGCCAGGAACCGGGGAACAGCATTCTTGTGGTGATGTTGTCATCGCAAGGATGGACTCTCTGATCTTGTCTATCTTCTGCACAAAGAATCGAGAGAAACGATCGGCTAGATCATCACAAGGGATGGTGTAGTAGCCGAGTAATGAAGCTTTTTTATTCGGTTCCTGCTTATCATTCTTGAACAGATCTATTGCTAGTTGAGAAATTACCCGTACATTGTTATGGTACTACTTTGTGTTAAGTGTGATGCCGATACACAATTTGCAAATTGTGCGATTTCCTGGGACTTCGGTCATAAAAGTGCCTGCTCGGGACCAAATGCACCTATTACACTAAAACATTCTCCGTAGTTCTAAGCTGGTTGTCACTAAGCAGTAGTTGCTCTAGAACTTTGATAGTGTAGCTAAAATCTATTCAATGGTTTGTACGCTTAAGCGGCTAAACGTTAGGGTTGTTTTCTGTCTCAGTCTCTGTCTGTCTGTCTCTCTCTTTCGCTCTCTTTGTCTTACTTTCGCTCTGTCTGCCTCTGTCTCTGTCTCTGTCTCTCGGTCTCTCCGTCTCTCTGTCTCTCTGTCTCTGTGTCTCAGTGTCTCTCTTGTCTCTCTGTCTCTGTGTCTCTCCGTCTCTGTGTCTCTCTGTGTCTCTGTCTCTCTCGCTCTCTCTGTCTCGCTCTGTTTGTGTGTGTGTGTGTGTGTGTGTGTGTGTGTTTCTCTCTCTGTCTCCCTTCCTTCTTCTGTCCTTCACCTTGTCCTTCTCTTTCACGCTATTTCACCCTCCATTTCACTTGTATCTCTCTGTATTTCTGTCTATTGTTTTGCATACCTTATTTTTTCTTAAAGTCAGGCTTTTTCTGAAAGAAATACCTCCAATGACCCATTGTCCACCAACTTGAGCCGCCTTAGATGACAATTGAAGCCTTTTTCAGTGTTTTCTAATTGATATTTCAGCTGTTTAGGGTTTAGGTATTGCAATCAGCTGTTTTCGCTTGGATGTCGTGGATACACAATGTGCTCGCGAACTCATACTCTTTCTTTGCCCAGAGTTCCACTGTACCGGTTGGTCGAGTTTTCGCTGACCCTCCCTGACCCTTTGCGGTGAGCGGTTTCTTTGCGAAAATGCAGTGGCAAGGACAGCTTGCTGTTTCTGTTTAGAGTTGAAAGAATTACCAGAATGCCTTACACAATTGTAATAGTTTCACTACTCAACTTGTCTCTATTTCCTCTATTGGCTGACTCTATTTCCTCTACTGGCTGGCTCTATTTCCAGAGCTAGACCCGGCTAAGACTGCACACTCCACCGCCGGTTAAGTATTTCCGGAGGGAACTGAGTTCGCTGTAACTAGAGCTCTGTTTTTTGTTGGAGATGAGACTTTTTGAGAATCCCTAGCAGACAAGCAGTTGCTCTTACATACGAGTAGTTGGTATTACATCATCTGATTGTTTGATAGTTTGAGTGCTGTGGAGTCAACGACTACACGGACTTCTATGGAAGCTCGTACGTCAACAGAAGCCGGCGCTGGAATACGTACGGCGCTGCTATTTCTTCGGCGTGCTGTTCGATCAATCCAGTCGATCTGTCGAACACGTCCTTGGACGGGCCGGAGCCAATCAATCTGACAGCCTGCTACATCGAGGCAAACCAGTGGTCCAACAACGCAAGCACCTCTCCGCTCGGGTACTTCCATCCCCAGGTGAGAGCTTCGCACCCGGCGAGCACCTGTGACCGTATGCCGCCTGTACGCAAAGGTACAGGTGCGTTGCTATCAGAACGAAGCGAAGCATGTTTCGTTGCAGTGCAGAATTAGTGCCGGCATGTTAATGCCGACAAACTCTAAATGATTGTATCCAGAGAAAATTCGTATAGTGCTCAAAGAGAACTGTATCCCTTTCTCTACACTTAACTATGACTGAAACGGTTAGCCTGTGTGCTGATTATCGGTCGGAACACTAGCAGATACTGGACAATGCATACGGATGGAGAATATGTTATGAGTAACATGTGGGTCATTTATTAGCTTCTTTTAAAATACGTCAAATCAGGATATTTCATTCGGAATTCGTTTTTATCGGAATTTCATTCAGTAATGAGCTCCTTGCTTCGGGAGATAGGAATCGAAGGCACGGTCCCAGACAGCTTTGACGTACGTAACAACGATGCTGCAGAGGAACAGGTGGTACAAGTGAAGCCTAAACAAATTCAGACTGATAACTCTGCGCCAAAAATGAAGGGACCTACAATTGAGTGGTAGTACCACATCTTATTGCCCCGGCTTCAGGAAGACCTCCCATGAGATAGTCTCAGAAGTCGAGATGGGATGTCCCAAAAGCGTGAACAGCTCGGCTGACGCACCTGTGGAGCTTTTATGTCTAAGCGAGCCCGCTTTTTCAATGTTACGAAGATGAAAGTAGGCAGACCTGACTCTACCTGACTCCTTACCTGACTCCTTACCTGACTCCTTACCTGACTCTAAAGGCCGACGCTCAAAATCGGCTCCGCCAGCATATCTCCTGTTGAATCAGCTCGAAATCTAGGTGTCATGTTCCAAAGCGACCTCTCGTTAGACGACCACATCAGCTTGCGCAATCAAGTCTGCCTACTTTCTGCTATATAAAATTGCTAACATTCGGGCTTGTTTAGATAAGGATACCACGTCTAAGTTGATCCATGCATTTGTGACATCCCGTCTCGACTTCTGAAACTCACTGCTTGATGCATTTGTGACATCCCGTCTCGACTTCTGCAACTCACTGCTTGCTGGCCTACCGGCATGTGCAATCAGGCAATTACAGCTGGTGCAAAACTCTGCAGCTAGGCTTGTCTGTCGTGAGCGTCGCAGCTGCCATGTCACACCACTTCTCGCCGACCTGACCTGGCTACCAGTCAAGAAACGGTTTGACTTCAAGGTTTTGTCGCTCACTTTTAGGTCACTTCATTCTTTAGCTCCAGCCTATCTCTCAGATCTACTCCCCCATCAGGCCAAGCATCGTACCACCGCTTTTCGGAATCCAACAGTCTGGAAATACCTCGTAAAAACCTTAAATCCTTTGGAGACCGTGCATTCAGCTCGTATGCTCCCACAGCCTGGAACTCCCTCCCGACCTGCGTCAGAACATCCCCTGACTTGACCACATTTAAAAGAACTTAAAAACACACCTATTTAGGACAGCATTTAGTGGGTCCCTGTGATTCGTCCTTGATGTGCTTATGCATGCTGACACTGTGCATGCTGCCACTAACCACATTTGCATGCTGACCCTGTGCATGTCACCCCTAACCATATTATTCATTTTGTTTGTTTTTCAAGCACGATTTTACTTACTATTCAATTGCATATCACTTTGCAGCAAATGTACAGCGCCTAGAAAGAGATTAAGTTCTCTGAGGGCGCTTTATCAAGTGCATTATTATTACTATTATTGGAGACCGCGCCCTCAGTTCGAATGCTCCCTGGATGAGTGGAAATCACTCCCGACTGACTTCACAGCATCCCCTGACATAATATTTGAAAAGGAGCTCAAGCGCGCGTTTCCCTCACACCATTCACCTGGTCTTTGTGGATCATTGTCCTTTCTATGCTACAGCTAAAGCTGGGCACTTTATCCCTAACCATAAGGACATGCCTCCTTAGAGCTTAAGTGCCTAGAAACAGATGAAGTTCTATGAAGGTGCTATACAAATTCAGTAAAATTATAATAGTTATTACAACCAACATAATTATAATATTTTTTCATATGTATTTTGCACTAAGCGAAGTTAATCTCTTTCCAGAAGTGTACAGCTTGCTGTAAGAGAATCCTTCCCCAAGGGTTAGTGACATGCACGCTATCAAGCACACAAAAGCAGTCAATTATCATGCCGAGGCACGCATGCACGTGAAGACACTTATGACCATCCGTAAGTAAGACCTCGAACTAGTAGGATGTATGGTATCACCTTCCATTAAATTTATTCTGTGGATTCTGGATGCCGGGCTGATAGGATTCAAATGCCCTTTTAAAACGAAAGAAAGCTGTTGAACTACTTTGAACTCTCGTCATATTTCCGTTTCTGCGGCTTCCGATGCTGCTGCTGCTTGTTTGAGCGAAGGACGGTGACTGCAACAATTGCAGGTTGAATCTGAAGCATGCCTTATATTTATATTTATTATATAATAATATATATTATATTTGATGATCATGTAAGCTTTTCATGTTTGCATGTTTTGAAATAATGTGACTGCAGTGCCTCTTTCGAATGGCTTCTTGAGCTAAGTCCGAATCACTCGGATATTCAGATATTCGTCTATTAATAGTGCATTGGTTAAGTCGTGCATGTAACTTGAATTGCAGCATGGGGTCTAATTGTCACTAAAAAAAAATTGACACACTTCCTTTTCAGCATATCCAAAGTTCTCAGAAAGAGATATAGTTCTCATAGGGTCCAATACCAATTGTCTTATTATTATTATAATTAGTAGTAGTAGTAGTAGTAGTAGCAGCAGCAGCAGCAGTAGTGGTATTAGTTTTAGTAGTATTACCGTTTATTTTCCAGGGCTGCCTTACCAGCTTCATCGATTTCGTTGCGAGAAACATGATTGTCGTCGTGGCTGTTGGCTTCTCCATCACCGTGGTCGAGGTGAGTGAGCTTCGTCTTCTTTAGTATATTCACCTCGAAAAGACTGCAAAACACCAGCTCGCGAGACTTTTTTTACGTCTACTGGTGTATTTAATAATGATAATAATAATGCACTTGATAAAGCACCCTCAGAGAACTTAATCTTTCCCTATGTGCTTTATATTTGCTGCAAAGGGAAATGCAATTAAATGGTGAGTAAAATCATGCTTAATAAACAAACAAAATGAATAGCATGGTTAGGGGTGATATGCACAGGGTCAGCACGCAAATGTGGTTAGTGGCAGCATGCACAGTGTCAGCACGCATAAGCACATCAAGGACGAATCACAGGGACCCACTAAATGCTGTCATAAATAGGTGTGTTTTTAAGTTCCTTTTAAATGTGGTCAGGTCAGGGGATGTTCTGACGAAGGTCGGGAGGCAGTTCCAGGCTTTAGGAGCATGCGAACTAAATGCACGGTCTCCAAAGGATTTAAGATTTGTACGAGGTATTTGTAGACTGTTGGATTCCGAAAAGCGGGTGGTACGATGCTTGCCTGGTGGGGTAGTATATCTGAGAGATAGGCTGGAGCCAAAGAATGAAGGGACCTAAAAGTGAGCGACAAAACCTTGAAGTCAATCCGTTGCTTGACTGGTAGCCAGGTCAGGTCGGCGAGAAGTGGAGTAATGTGGCAACTGCGACGCTCACGACAGACAAGCCTAGCTGCAGTTTGGCACCAGCTGCAATCGCCTGATCGCACATGCTGATAGGCCAGTAAGCAGTGAGTTGCAGAAGTCGAGACGGGATGTCACAAATGCATGGACCAACTTGGACGCGGTCTCCTTATCTAAACAAGCCCGAATTTTAGTAATGTTATGAAGCTGAAAGTAGGCGGATTTGACCGTGGATCTGATATGGTCGTCTAACGAGAGGTCGCTTTGGAATATGACACATAGATTTCGAAAATAATGCAAAATATTTCTCCCATGCCCATTTCTTTAATGCAAAATATTTCTCCCATGTCACTGAATCGTGACCTTTCAGCTGCCGTCGCGAGAACCCCAAGCGAAGCTTGAATAAATACTGATATAAACTTCACGCAGTGTATGCCTGGGACTCGTGGAAAAAATTAAATGATTGAATGATTCTTTACGAAGTCTCAAACTTTAAAGTGGTGTGAATAAAATAGGAGACACTCGCTGTAAAGAGACAATCGATTCCCAGCAAGTTTTACTCTTCCGTACAATATGCGATAATATGAAAATGTAGTTCATTGATGGCTGATAAAAAACCCATAAATGAGTATGAAAAATATTCAAACAGAAAATTGACAGACGCATTGTATGAGACAGAGATAACGATGGCACAGTTTGCTTGCGTTTTTCACTTCCGACCACATCGGATAGGATTTCCGTATTTGTATTATGCTATTCCTGACAGGCCGAGGTTTGACCTCGGAGTGGATCAAGCCTCCGTAGGAACTTGTGGGGACCTGGTTGTCGACAGTGTGATAGCTCTTGACAATATTCGTCACCTGCTGTGGGAATCAAATTTTCTGTCTTGCGATTGCCCAGGCCGTCCCAGAACGACTGTCGTGAACCAGTACCAGTCCGCATCCTTTTTACTAGCAGCAGGTGCATTTTCACTCCAATCAAACTCTCTGTATGCGTCATCAAACGTTGTGGAGCTTTTTCCGTCTATGCATTCGTGACATCCCGTATCGACTTCTGCAACTCACTGCTTAATGGCGTACCGACCTGTGCACTCAGACGCTTACAGCTGATGAAAAACATTGCAGCTAGGCTAGTCTGTCGTGAGCGTCGCAGGTGCCAAATAATGTAATGTAATGTAATGTATCTCCGTCAGTAACTCCACAAAGTCATAAAGACCATGTGGGTGTTACGCAGGAGAGTTTTGTATAGCCCACTCACAGCTTAAGCGGCTTTCGGTACGCATTCGGTAGCCAACAGACTTCGTCTCACGCAACAAAGAGAAAGTGGGAAGCATAGCAGAGTTAGGAGAGCAGTTGAGGTAGTGAGTAGCATAAAAGTAGCAGTTCAGGACCGCTGAAAAGAGTGAGCCATAGTCGGCAGCAGGAGAGTAGTTGTCTTTGCACAAGAATTGTGGAAGCGAGTTCCATAGTCTCGGACCTGCAGAGCTAAAGCTTCTTTCGCCAACGGTCTTTAAGCGGAGGAATGGAACAGCTAATTTATTGTCCACACAGGACCTGAGGGCGCGAAGAGGCTGAAACTGGTGCAGCAGTTCAGCTAGGTATGGAGAAGCCAAGCCGTGGCGGGCCTTGTGGGTCAGCGTAAGAACTTTGCTCTGTATCCTTTGCTCAACCGGCAACCATTCTAGCTCTTTCAGCAAAGGTGACACGTGCTCAAACCGCTGGGACTTGAAGACCAGCCTTGCAGCCATATTCATAGTCCGCTGTAGTGGCATAATAGCTTTCTTTGGTAGCCCAGCCAAAAGGGAATTACAATAATAAAGCCGAGACAGAAGTAAAGAGCTAGTTAAATTTTTTACAAGCCACTGTGGGAGACAGCTTCTAATCTTGGATAGGGATCGGATGTGATGGCTAGCTGTAGAGGCAGTCTTCTGAATGAAGCTTTTGAAATTGAGGCATCTGTCGAACACGACACCTAGATTACGAGCACGTGGTGAAGGTCCCACAATAGCATCACCTATTAGAACAGCAAAGCCTTTTAATCCAGCCACACGCTTAGGGTGTCCTATCAGAAGCAGTTCGGTTTTATCGTCATTTAATTTCAGGAAGTTTTCCGACATCCAGGATCGAATATCGGCAAGGCAAGCATTCAGTTTCTCAGTTGCTGCAGCAGATTCCGACGGTTTGAAATGACAAATACAACTGAGTATCGTCAGCATAGAAGTGATATCCTATTCCATGGGCCTTAATCACTTTTCCCAGAGGTTGCGTATAAATGGAGAACAGCAAGGGACCAAGTATAGACCCTTGAGGGACTCCACAGGTGACCCTTCTCATGTCTGAGACCTGACCCCCACACGACACGGATTGAACACGATCAGACTAAACAGGTCACTAGTGGTGTAATCCTAAAGCTCGTATCTCAATCAAAGAAGACAGCAAGTCCACTAGACCCTATTCCCACTGTCCTGCTCCTACGTTGCATTGATCTGCTGCTGCCATGCATAACCAACATCATTAATATGTCATTAGCCTCATGTCAGGTCCCAGCACCTTTCAAAAAAGCTGTAGTCAGGCCACTTCTCAAGAAAGCTACACTAAACCAAGAGAACTTAAGCAACTACCGCCCAGTCTCCCTTCTACCATTCCTATCAAAGACACTGGAACGGGTCGTGGCAGACCAGCTGAACTCGTATATCGAAACCTCACACCTTGCTAGTAAGTTCCAGTCTGGCTTTAGAGCTAATCACTCCACAGAGTCAGCATTGCTTCGGGTATACAACGACCTACTTGGGAATGCAGACATGGGTAGAGTGTCTCTTCTTGTTTTGCTCGATCTTTCGGCAGCTTTTGATACCGTCGATCACAAAGTTCTTCTAGAGCGCCTCTCATCTCGCCTGGGCATCACTGGCACTGCTCTGCAGTGGTTCAGGTCCTATCTCAGTGGGAGACTCCAGAGTGTTGACGTGAATGGACAAAGATCATCTGAAGTACCTCTGAAATATGGAGTACCTCAGGGCTCTGTGCTAGGTCCGGTCCTTTTCACCGTTTATACTCTCCCTCTCGCTGATGTGATTGCCAAGCACAATCTAGGCTTTCACTTCTATGCGGATGACACTCAGTTGTACCTTTGCTTTGATCCCTCCCAGCCTTCGAGCACCTCAAATTCTCTCAACTCACTTGCTGCATGCATTGATGACATCCGATCAAAGATGGCAGCAAATTTTCTAAAACTAAACGATGATAAAACTAACTTACTAGTTATGGGCAAACCTAGTGTTATTCAGAAATTGGAAAGGCTGACTTTCAAAATTGGCTCTGCCAGCATATCTCCAGTTGAATCAGCTCGAAATCTAGGTGTCATATTCCAAAGCGACCTCTCGTTAGACGACCACATCAGCTCCACAGTCAAATCAGCCTATTTTCAGCTTCATAACATTGCTAAAATTCGGGCTTGTTTAGATAAGGATACGACGTCCAAGTTGGTCCATGCATTCGTGACATCTCGTCTCGACTTCTGCAACTCACTGCTTACTGGCCTACCAGCATGTGCGATCAGGCGATTGCAGCTGGTGCAAAACTCTGCAGCTAGGCTTGTCTGTCGTGAGCGTCGCAGTTGCCACATTACTCCACTTCTCGCCGACCTGCACTGGTTACCAGTCAAGCAACGGATTGACTTCAAGGTTTTGTCGCTCACTTTTAGGTCTCTTCATTCTATGGCTCCAGCCTATCTTTCAGATATACTACCCCATCAGGCAAAGCATCGTACCACTCGCTTTCCGGAATCCAACAGTCTAGAAATACCTCGTACAAACCTTAAATCCTTTGGAGACCGTGCATTTAGCTCGTATGCTCCCACAGCCTGGAACTCCCTCCCGACCTAATAGTATGATTTAAACCACGCCAGCCAGTGCTTCGTCTGCCAGACCGATCGTTGTTCTCAATCGTTCAAGCAGAACTTCGTGATCAATGGTGTCGAAGGCAGCAGACAGATCTAGCAGAGCTAGGGCAGTGACATTCCCGTCGTCGTTGCCACGTAGAATGTCATTGTTAACACGGAGGAGAGCAGTTTCAGTAGAGTGCTGCCTCTTGAAACCTGATTGAAATGTTTCTGACATTCCATTATTTTCAATATGTTCAACTAGCTGCTTAGCAACAATTTTTTCAAGAATCTTTGATAAGAATGGAAGAAGGGAAACTGGACGATAGTTTGCTAGGACCTCTGTGTCTAATCCAGGCTTTTTAAGAATAGGTCTAACGATTGCCGATTTGAAGGACTTGGGGACGACCCCTTTTCCCAAAGAAGCATTAAAAATCTTGGTTATGTCAGGGCTAAGTTGGTCTGCAAGTGAAGACCACAGAGATGAAGGTATAGGGTCTTCAGGAGACGAGCTCTTTTTGCTAGACCTTATTAAGGCAGCCACATCACAGGCAGAAACATCAGAGAACCTTTTAAGAAAGGTCACAGGTTGAGGAACGGCGATTGCTTTGGTCGGAGGGGGCTTAATGGAGGCACGAATGTGCACAATTTTTTCAGTAAAGAAGGCTGAAAACTTTTCGGCTGAGCCCTTAATATCTGGGGAGTCAGACCTGACAGCATTGGCCAGTAAATGGTTTACGGTCTTATAAATCTGTTTAGTGTCCGACTGGCAGGAATTCAGTTTTCTAATGAAAAAAGAAGCCCTGGCTTTTTTAAGCTTTCGTGTGTAAACTCGAAGGAAGTCTTTAAAATTGACTAGGTCTGCCTCAGACCCCGATTTCTTGAAACGACGTTCCAGCCTGCGCTTAACACGGCGCATCTTAAGGAGTCACACCATTTCTCGTCGACCTGCACTGGCTCCCAGTCAAGCAACGCATCGACTTCAAGGTTTTGTCACTTATTTTCAGGTCCCTTCATTCTTTTGCTCCAGCCTACCTATCAGATTTATTCCCCCAACAGGCCAAAGCATCGTACCACTCGCTTTTCGGAATCTAACTGTTTATCCATACCTCGTACCAATCTCAAATCCTTTGGAGACCGTGCATTTAGTTAGTATGCTCCCAAAGCCTGAAAATAACTCCCGACTTTCATCACGACATCTCCTGACTTGACAACATTTAAAAAGAAACTAAAAACGCACATATTTATCACAGCATTGAGTGGGTCCCTGTGATTCGTCTTTTATGTGCTACTTCGTGCTGACACTGAGCATGTGCCACTAACAACAATTGCATGCTGACCCAGTGCATGTCACCGTTAACCATGTTATTCTTGTTGTTTATTGAGCACACTAGCACTAACCATTCGATCGTGCTTCCTTTGCAGCAGATGTAAAGTGCGTAGAAAAAGATTGAGTTCTCTGAGGGCACTATATCATACGTATTATTATTATTATTAATCGTGGACAAGTAGAACAAGCTGTATCCAGCCGAAATCGGAAGCCATTGTTGCCTCATTTGAAGCAAGCAGTGCTGAACTCGCATTTCAAATTTCACTCCGATGTTTGAATTATTGCCCGAGTTATGGAATTTACGAGACACCAACCGACCGCGGAAATGAAGCTGTATAAAAGTCACGAGAATGCACCTCAACAAGCTTCAAGCACACATATTACGATCTACCGAGGTTCGGAAAGTTGGGATGCAAGTCGCGTATGATGCAAAAATCAGTAAACACGTGTTCTATCGTCGGACAAAGTTTTCAAGTATTTTCTTAACGTTCCCCTTTAAAATATCGTCACATCATCGGGTGCTATTTGTTGACGTCAGTCGGGAGTTAAAGATTTCAGGCTTTGCGCGAACACACGAATCTTGCGAGCCTTGCGAGCATGCGAACTAAAGGCCTAAAGGTATCCGACTGATTCTGAGATCGATTTGATTGATCGATCGATCAATCGATCGATCGATTTGATTCGAAGCATCGAAGCGACGAAACGATGGCGGTGGTACTGGAATGCCTGGATAGTATTTCGGGAGAGACAGGGGCTGGATTGTGAGAATCCAGGAGCTTTAAAGTGAGCGACTTCGACCTCGAAGTCGTTACACTACTTGGTGGGGAGCCAGTCGGGTCGGGTGAGCAGTTCTGAAATGTGGCAACTGCGAGGCTTGTAGCAGACAATCGTGGCTGCAGAATAATTTTGCAACCTTTTTTTAAAGAGAAAGAAACCTTTTAAAGACGCCGCGGTCCATCAGTAAAGCCACCATTTTTATGTGTCCGATGACCTTCCAGCCGAACTCATTCTACCTCGAGGTGGCCACCAAGATCTTGATGCATTTATAACCCTCTTTGACGTGCGCTAGAGCGAGACGGAGGACGGGCGTGGGCATTTGTTTCCGTTGCTCATCAGCAGCACGACATTGAGGCTGCAGGATGAGCAGTTCATGAAGCGGTGCTGCTCATTCTCACAGCTGACGATTACTATTGCCTGCCTCAAACTTCAGACTGGTCAAATTCCGGCTGAACCAGACAGAGCCGGCCTACTTCTAACGGCGAAGAAGCTGGAGGGAGAATAATGCCCGAGCTTGGCGACGTTTACTTCCTTCGGTCTGCGACTTTCGCGAACTTGCATCCACTGCAGTGTAGCCATCATAGCTTCATCTGAGACGTGAAAAGCTTGGCTTTACACTTGTTGAGACCAAGCTCTGTGAACAATTATTCGATGTCTTTTTTGGTCTGGGTTGTATAGGGGTACTCTCCTCAGCTCTGCCTCCTCAAAAAAGTTGAACATTTGCTTATTCAACGGCCGTGTCCTAGACTGAAACTCGCTTCCATGATGCATGTAGGCCTTGTGGAGTTACATATGGGGATACATTGATATAGCGGCAGAAGCGCCCTAATGGCTATTGACGCCACTTGCAGTGGACAATTGCTTCCGAATGAGAGGACAGCTAACTCGGGTACCCGCCGGGCTACAAAGCCTGTGAACCACGCCCACTCGCTTTGATATTTTGTTACCTAGAATACCGAAAGCTCCACTTGCTGGCGAGTTTAAAGCATGAGCGAACAGCCGTAAGAAGCTCAAGTTCATACTTGTTTTAATTAATATATTTGTAACGTACAGAGACATCACTAATGGCAGCTCGTTCCAATTGCTTGCTTTCTTGACTTTTCGCCGACGGTCACTTTCTTCACGGTTGCGACATTCGCCAGTGACTTGGGCCACAAGTATTAGCCATTCGCAGCTGGGAATCCTTCGCCAACCCCCTGGCCCCCTTTTTATTTGCCACCGAGCTTTTCCAGCATCCTCGTTATATCCATCTGGACGCTTAAAAAAGTTCTTGTCCGTTTGAGTTAGCAAACGGTTTTACGTAGCAACGAGCAGACTCCGAACCAGGTTCAGGCTACATGCAAAGCGGACGAAAAAAGAATTTCATTGTAGCCACGTTTCTGCATCTGCATTCGAAATGAATGTACTGACTTCGCATCTTCCGGCTAGCAATGAGTAACATGACCCAGCCCCCTCCAGCCCATCCCACGTGATCAAGCCTTTCCCCCCCCCCAACTCGAGCTTGCACCACCCGCTGCGACTCCCGGACGCATCTCTTTAACCAGCCGAACATCAAAATCCGGGATCAAATGCCAGGATCATAATCTGGTATCAAATGGCGGTCCCACGGCTGCTTGAATTCGCAGCCCCCCCACGCCCTGCAGCCCCCCTTGTGCAAGCAGCAGCCCCCCTTCCTAATGCCCCGATTTCCTTCGCCTAGCGCATCGATCAAGTTGCACCAGCAATTGAACCATCTCCATTGGCTTAATCAGAGGCGTGCATGTAGCCTTGCCTGAGTTCTCTGGACATTGACCTGGAGTGGATCTTCGTTCAGACGGCCCCGTAATGGATAGGTCCATGTGCATCTCTCGAACCCAATCTCAGCCCAGGCGGTGGGTGCTGACAAGCGTTGGACAGGTGGCTCGCCTGTATACAGGTGTAAGCGTCCTTTTGCCGGGACCGGTGAGAGAAGGGCACTCTTAAGCTGGGCAAGCAGGTGGCAGACAGGTGGGCATGTGGGGGACAGGTGGGCAAGCAGGCGGCGGTCAAGCCAGGTGCGGCTGCCACCAGTAAATTGCTGCCTTGCGTGCAGCTCTTACTATATACAAATGGATGGACGAAATGGTGGCACAAGTGAGACGAGCTGATTCAGCTGGACTGGCCCGCCGCTGCCGCCGCCGCCGCGGCCAGCCCAGCTCCCTAGTGTCGCCTCAGCATGCTGCGACAAAGGGCATGCATAAGCAAGCATGCAAGCTATGCATAAGCAAGCGCCAGTCCGCGAACATTAGCTCTCTGGACAGGTAGAAACTATGGTGGCTTACGTCAGAACGAGCTGCGAAGCGTTTGTGATCTTAATTCTCTAGATATGCCATCGTCATCAGCTCAAGATGAAATGGTCATAATTTTGGCAACAGCCGCCTTATTCCACTTGCATAGCAATGTTACGTTCTAATCCATTTTTGGAATTTCGCCAACGGGTTATGCTATTTGCCGTATCGACGAAACTGAGACTTAAGGCAGGCCAGTTATGTCTACCACATTTCCCGAGTAAGCGACATAATAGTGCTCCTATGCGCCTGTATGTCTGTACATTTTCTAGGCTAGTATCGTTTAGCAGCTCCTATCTAGAAATGCGTCAATAGGCTCCAATGCACAAATCGCCTGTACATCCGGTCATTTTCTAAGCCCGTACAATACACGAACAAGCCAACAAAATCCACGGATGCTGCACTAGTTTTGCTGCGGTCGCTATTATCGCCTGTTATAAAGAAGAGAGACATTTAAAGGAACGCCAAAGCGTTTACCATCTGTTGCAGCTACTATCTGCCGTATGGCATAGACGACCACTTCTAGCGAGCTTTGAAGTGGCTCTGCACATACCCTGTTTTTTGTAAATCACTTTTACTTTTCATTCGCTTTCACTTTGCAGTCACTTTCACTTTGCATTCACTTTCACTTTGCATTCACTTTCACTTTGCTGTCCCTTTCAGTACAAATATCGCAGTCGCACTCGTTACAGTCCCTGGCACTCGTCTATTCTCTGTGGTATCGGGACTGCATGCACAAAGCCGGCCACCCATCTTCATGGTATGTAGTATAGTGGCATGATGTGTGTAAATAATATAGCATTTTTAATAGTAATACTAATACGTTTGTATAGCACCCTCAGAGAAGTTAATCTCTTTCTAGGCACTTTACATACGCCGTAAAGGAGGCTTTTTAGGCAGTTAAAGCAGAATAAGTCTCAACCCGTGCCTGCAAGCATTGCCGCTGGGTCTTAGCCGATGAGATCGGGTGCTCGCTCTTCACGGCTCAGGTCCTGGGGTCGAGCTTTGCAGTGGGCCATCCTTTATTGTTCACTGCAAGCGATGTTAATAGCCATGAAGGCACTTCTGCCGCCACATAAATGAGGCTGTTAAATCAACGTCTGTGAGAAATTGATTCTTTCTGCTTCAGCACAGCTGCCGATGGTGACGATTAAACCTTCACGTCTCGCTTCTTTTTAGATCCTTGCAGTTGCGTTCGCCTCGTTACTCTACCGCAATATCGACGAAGAGAAAGTATACATTAAGGAATAAGTTTGTGATACATGGCGCCAGTGACGTAAAGTTGGCAGCATCGTCTTCCTGCCTATCGCTAGCCGGAAGTCTCAGTCAGAAGGGTGCAGCGGAGCGTTCGCTCCTCGCCTCCTTCTCGCGGCGGATGTGACGTAGAGCTCTCCCAGCGCTCCAGCTCGAAGCTACGGCAAACAGCAGCGGTGGTGGCTTCTGCATGCAGAAAGTGCTCCAGTGAAGTTGTAGCGAAATGTACCACGGGCGGCGACAGCGCTACGCTGATGCACAATAAGCTACCAGCCGCACGGTGCTTGGCCCTGTAAATCCCTGCTGCTGGCTCCAGGTTAACCTCGCGTTACTCCATGTTAACGTCGCGTTATTGTACCCCACTTCTTCTCGCTATTGGCGCTGTACTCACAAAATTTAGCTGTGGTCTTGCGGTCAGCAGCTGCTGCCGCACGTTTCAAATAAATATCAAACTGTATTTCCTGATATATTGTATTGCTGAATTAGTAGGTCTGCTTTTCAGAAGGCAAGCATAGGTCAAGGCTAATTTGCGAGTGCATCTGCGTAGAGGGTACAAACGACTCACCGCGATTTACTACTAAGCTGCAAATTCTAGACGACTTTGTTTGCAGCGCAGCATGAAAAAGATCACGGATTTTTCTGTACATGCTCACTTTCGTATCTCACCTGTGGTTCGCCAAGTCTCTGATACTGGATATTTATTGTATATTATATTTTTCTTCTAGATCTCTATTCAGGTTTTGATACCTTTCATCCCCAAGTCTTTCCAAAGGGCAAAAATCTCACCAGGGCATCACTGGCGCTGGTGTAGGTACTGTCTCAGTGAAATATTTCGAAGCACAGATGTCCACGGCCAAGGGTCATCCGGTGAGTCTCTGAAGTATCGGGCGTCTTAACCCAGTGGGAAGGTTCACGCTCTTCACAGCCTAGGTCGAGGGTTCGAGCCCTCAATTAGGTCATCCTGTATTGCCCACGGAAAGCGCATATAAAATGAGGCAGCTGAATTAGCTAACCTTTAATTTTACCTCTGGTATCTGTTTTAGTTCCACTTTCTTTCCCAATTTTTACCAGTTCTTTTGCCGATTCAATCGCCAAAGCACAACTAGGGATTCGTCGCTATGCACGTGACACTGAGCCTGAGGATTCCTCCCTGCATTCCAAGACACCAATCACTCTTGCAGCATGAATTCATATCGTTCGCTATTGGGTTGCAGCAACTTTTCTGAAATCAAAACATCTTACTGGTTATGGGAAAAACATTATTACTCGGAGATTCAAACTAATCCTTAAAACGGGCACGTCCTGCTTATCTCCTGTAGCGGCTGCGTGTAATCTGGGCGCCCCGTTGCAAAGTGATCTTCCGCTAGATACCACATCTTCTCCATATTCAAGTCTGCCTACGTTATGCGCCTTTTATAAGGCACCCCTTGAGAATTTAATTTACTTAAAAGTGCTTTAAAACTCGCTGCAAGAGAAGCAATAGCCGCAAGTGCTAACGACGGGTACAAGCACGGGATCTCGCTTCGACGTGCATGCAAAAGCTGACCACGTGTTCCATGCCCACGTGGTCAGCTTGTAGAATCCCTTGTTAGTACCATGCACTTGATCATGCAAAGGTAAGCACGCCAGAACGCACAACAAGAACTTGAAAAAACAAGTGCACCGCGACGCAGGGATAGCTGAGCGGAACAGACGCTTCGTATAGAGTGAGACTTATAAGATCAATGCAGGTTGTTAGACATTAGCCGGAAGCAATTTCCAGACAATTGGTGCAGCAAACTGAAGACCCGATCTTCAAAAGATTTCGTTGAATTATACGATTGGATTATGTGATTGGATTATATGATTGGATTATGTGATTGGATTATATGATTGGATTATATGACGAGGTGCGTTTTCCTAGCGCTTCCAATGTAGCACCAGTCAGTCAGGGGACGTTATCAGTTATCAGTCTGCCTTGCTCTATTAACATTTTACCATACCACATCAGCCCGATTATTACAGACTTAGAACAGTTAGCGGTATGAGTTGTCCTCGGATATGCTACACAAAACCGGACCAGCTTAGCATAAGGTGCGATGTCGCCATCAGTCGACACCTACCGGCTAACGCCTTCTGCGGTGACGTGTCGGTGAGAACCTTCCTTCCTGCATCCTGCGTTCGCTCTGCTATCTGACAGCTCGGCTATCAAACCCACGACCCGTATGTTTTAAAGTCTTCAAGTCTAAGAGGTTTGCGTACGTGTCTCCTTTGCTAAAAGAGCTAGGATGGATGCCGGTTGATCAACGGATACAGAGCAAAGTTCTTACGTTGACCCACAAGGCCCGCCACTGCTTCCACGCTAATCACTACCTCAACTGCTCTCCTGATTCTGCTATGCTTCCCACTTTCTCTTTGTTGCGTGAGACGAAGTCTGTTGGCTACCGAATGCGAACCGAAAGCCGCTTAGGCTGTGAATGCGCTATACAAAACTCTTCTTCGTAACAACCACACAGTCTTTATGGCTTTGTGGAATTATCGACGGAGATACATTACGTTACATTGATCTATAGCCAGGAGGAACAGGATATTTCATGATGTATAATTAATGGTCTTGTCAGTAGCACTTCAGGTTTCGAAGTGAGTGGTACGCCGAAGGTAAGGCTCTACAAATGTGGCCCCTATGCGGCTGTCGAATAGACGACGTGAACCAATGAAATTAAGATTTGGGCTGGAGCTCTTGATTGCTGCTGCGCTCTGCTGCCGTCGGCATACCGATCTTATCTGTTGTCATAGCTACGAATTCGTATGCCATGCTTCGAAACGCCAGCTTCGCCAGTCAGCATCAGTGGCTAGTAACAATGGCTAGCGCCGGTTACGATTCGCTGGGTTTCTCGGCGAGGCAATTAAGTTCCGGCCCCGCTGCAATGCGTTTCAACATTCGGCGACGTGTGCGCTAGTCTCGGCTCTTTTGACTGTATTGTTCAGCACTGCTAGTTGAGCGTGCCGTTCGAGCTGGACGGGTCAAGGACAAGCTCTGCCTGGAGAGAAATCGAACGCGAGGACTCAATCGACTGTGCGCTAGTACTCGGCTAAAACTTGGGATTCAGAAAAATCTACGCTGCTACGCAACCTCGGGAATTTAAGAAGCGAGCAGTGCTTAACGAAGCTTGAAGCAAATTGCAGACCAAACCGCACTTGAGGGAATTATGAAACACCGTATTCCAACAAAAGCTCGGGGATAATACATACAGCTAGTGAGCATCTGATTGAATTGTGGACTGCGCCTATTCAGAGCGCCATTAATCTGGCCCATGCAAATAAACGATGTTCGAAGCATAGATTAGTGTCACTGTTTTTGGAACTAAAACATGTTGACAGTCGGTAGGCTAAGTAAGTGTAGTAAGATGTTTAGCTTTGGTTAAGTACTAACAAGCAGGAACTTTCGCATGCTAATTACGGCGGCACGACTGAACCTGCTCGCTGCTAATCTAGAAAACGCCAAAGGTGATCAAGGGTCACCAATGTGACACTTGCAGGCTACGGTTCAATAAAATATATATAAAAAATATATCCAATTCATTTGTATACCGTCAAAAGATAACTTAATCTCAATCCGCGCGCTCCGCAGATGCCGCAGTGCTCGAGCCCCCGAGCCCACGGCCGTCGAAGTCAAGCACTTTAACTTTGACCAACTGGGACAAACCAGATTGAAGCACTAAATGAGGTCAATGACCTGGAGGCTCGATGTACGCCTTAGAAAGCCGAAGTCTACGATTTCACACGAGACTCGCATGGAATTGGCTGCAGGTAGCGTATCCAGGTTTCTGGTACCCTAGCTGTGACTGAACATATGATGAACGCAGGAATCGTTCGCCCGTTATCAGTCATTGCCACCGCGGAGCATGCAATTGTTGTAACTCGCTTCGAAACTTTTTCTTCTGCGAAATCTGCCGATGTCATGGAATGCATATAGGATATTTCGTTTTTTCCTACGACGTAGCGTGCAATTCCATCTGCTCTTCGATTCGCGCGCGAACCCTTCCAACTCTCGTTAAATGCTCCTCCTCTTCCTCCTCCTCCTCCTCTGGTGCTTACAGCTTTCATTGTACGCTAGTTTTGAGATCGCCTCATGTATTTAGTGAGATCGGGTTAAAGCTAAAGGTGTTTGCAGGTCTCGAAGTGACATGCTGATGATCCGAACCGCAGAAGAAACCAAGGTTTCAGAAGACGCATCGAAGCCGAACTTGACGTTGTGTGACGGCTGTCGGCATCTGAAGATAACCACAAAGAAGGCCTCTAAAAGTCCTCGGTCAAAAGAGCCTGAAATGATGGAGAAGCAGGAAAATTCATATCTACATAAGCTGGTATGTCAGGTTTCTTTTATTATCTCAGCGTTGAACGATCTCAACTTAAGGGTGACAGTGAAATGCTGGCGTGCATGCTACATCAGCCAGATTATGAGAGTCGTGTAGGCTCTTAGCGGTTCCTGAATTCAAACCTACAGGAATAGGATAAGTCTGTTTGGTTCACGCACGCAGAGGGCCAGCCGATGACCAACACCAGCAGTTTATGGTACGACGACGCACGACGAGCACGGAGCAAAGGGAATCGCACGACTCCCTTCTTCGCCCCCCTTCTTCCACTCGACCCCCTTTTCCTCTACCACGGCTGTGCCTTTGCCTACCTTCGACGATGATTCACCCAACGCGGATCGCAGCTGTGCACCGGCCGACCCTGATGGTGCATCCACCATCTGTTCACCACTGGGTTACCGGCCTGTGTCCTTGCCACATCACAGGAGGACCACAGCCGTACACCGGCCCCTCTCGATGATGCTCCCAACAGATGTTCACTAGCGGTTTATCAGAGGAGCAGTGCAGGCCTGCATTTAACCCAATTGCAATGTTCTAATCTGGTTTTTGGAAACCATAGCAGAACATCTGCAGTAATCGTTAATGATAATGTACTTGATAAAGCGCCCCCAGAGAACTCTCAATCTCTTTCTAGGCGCTTTACATTTGCTGCAAAGGGAAATGCAATTAAATGGTAAGTAAAATAATGCTTGAAAAACAAACAAGATGAATAAGTTAGGGGTGACATGCACAGGGTAAGCATGCAAATCGGTTGTAAATTAGGCTTCTAAGTAAGCGGCACGTCATGGCAGGTGCTGTACAGATGTGGTCCCCTGTGGCTGCTCTGAATTTACGACATGCTTTAAAAGAAGCACGATCAAATGGTTAGTGGTAGCATGCACAATAACATAAGATCTGCTATAATTTGATCGTAGGCTCTACGTTAAAAGCTCTACGTTTAAATGGAAACGTCTCGTTGCTAGGATCGTTGCTAGGGCGTGCCTCCCTGCAGTGCCTACTGGTACACGTGGCTCCCGAATCCTTCGGCTTGAACTGTATTTTCAGTCGCTACCCCAGTCCAAATATGCCGCGCTTACTTTAAGTACTTGTTATGATTATTATTTTCTAACCTCAGCTATAACTAAGTATATTATATTATCAAGTATATTAACAACGGCAATAGTAGCTGGTCAGTGGCAGCTCGTGATGTCTTTTTTCTGAGCTAGTGGCTGCTATGCAACTGAAGAAAATTGGCTTTCTGAGAGTAGCGGCTGTTAATTTCTCAATATTGCGATGGCTTCTACGCAATCCTAGCATGACGTCGGACTAGCAGGATAGACAGACTCGGGGGGGGAGATTATTTATGGTCTAAGCTCAGTTCTAGATGGGAGACTCTTAGCACTTTCCTGTAAAGCATGAATTAATCCAAGAATTAGATTTGTGACCGAGTGTTATTTCGACAACACAACCTCTCCATTCATTTTGGGAAAGCCATGAAAAATCAACCCAAAGATATTCATTCCGTCTCACGAAAGGTCTCTTTGAAACAGGATACCTCGATTTCGTGCAGATTCAACAGGAGATATAATAATTATAATACATTTTCTATAGTGCCCTCAAATAACTTAATCTATTTCTAGGCACTTTGTTGGAACTTATGTTGTAAAGGAAGCATGATTGAATGATCAGCGGTAGCGTGCTCAATGTAAACAAGCACAACATGGTTAGACGTGACATGCACAAAGACATCGAAGCAACCGTAACAGCAAAAGATTTACTGGAGAAATTTTTACATAGTACGCATAAAAATTGAGATTAAATGACGGAAAGTATACTGTGGAGAACCAGTTGCAAATGTGGAAGCCCAATAACTTTAGGCAGGCGCTTGCTGGCGGTTCGGGGAGACAGCTGACTATTGCATCAGCATCTAGTCACGTGACCCTCTCGCCGGTCTGTTCAAATAATGCAGGGAAACAAATTCCCACGCAGAATGAATTTGATGAAGTATGCGCGCAACGCGTGCTAAGTATCGTTTCGCGTGAAAGATTCCGTTTTGCTTTATCTTACATGAAAAAGCAAAACCTTCATGTACTATATAAATGTTTTATTATCATTATGGAAACGAAAGTCCAAAAAAATTATGCTTACATGCATCATTTAAGAAGCTAAACACTAGGCTCGCAAAAATGGTTGGTTTGACTTTGACAAGTTTCTATGCATATAGAGGTGCAATGCACAGAGTGTACGTGAAGAGTTTTGACTGTATGTCTATGAACGGGTCAACTATCTCATTACATGAGACCATCCTGTGTAGATAGTATTAAGCCGACCTTAAATATTTAAGATAAATTCTGTATAAATAATATAGGCCTTGGGTTTTCAGATCAACGAGTGCTTAACCTTGGCGATGGCAATTGACACTACATCGGAACAAAGACGGAAACCATAGACATATGGAAAGAACTAAGCCTTTCGTGACTGCCCATGCTCAGCTGTTGCAAAGCGTTTCAGTAAAGTGTGACCCTTTTAAGACTACGGAACAACTTTTAAAAATTAATTAAAATAAATTATTTATATCTTTAGTAACAATGCCTGGCTACGGAAAGTGAGGGTCAACGTAACTTGTAACACGTAGCTGCGGAGGCGGAGTCCTCCTGGAGTTAGCTGTCTGTTCGGTATGGAGGCTCTGTATCATCAGACGAAGCGTCTACTCCTCGATATTCAAAATGGTTTGGGCAGTATAGAAAGAGCTTCCGCAGAGGATGTGCATACCACGGAAAATGAAGTTCAGCACGTTATCGACAACGTGATTAAGAACTGCGAGCGGCTGGATATACTAGTCAATAAGGAACCGCCAACTCGGCGATCCAGCGCGAAGCTGCAGGTCGACCAGCTAAAGTACGACTGCCAGCACTTTCAGGCAGCGATGAGAACCCTGCAGCAGAAAAGGTACTGATATCCCTGATTCGTCGACACCTGCTGAACCGCTGAGGCCCCCCTCGCATCTGTTTCCGCTGCCGCCCTCAGCCCGACGAGGGTAGACCGTAGTAGCTAGGTTCACGCCCGCTTCCTAGCGGGTGCGGTACCGGTGGTTGCCGTGGTTACTGTTACTGTTTACTATTTACTGTGGTTACTCGTACTTTTCAGATACTATCGGTTGCGAGAGGAACAGGAGCGCGAGGCGCTTATGCAGAGATCATTTCAGCCCAATAGCGGCGACACGTCCATCTCGATGGACCACGCGCTGGGCCATCACAACAGTTTGAGCAACGTTCACCGAGAGCTCGACGACCTGATTGGCTCGGGCTCGTCGATCATCGAAAGCTTGCGCGACCAACGGAGCACGCTCAAGCGCGCGCATCGGCGCGTACTCGACGTCCTCAACGTGCTCGGCTTGTCCAACACCGTGATGCGGCTGATCGAGCGGCGAACGACCCAGGACAAAGTCATATTCTATGGGGGCGTCCTCGTCACGTGCGCCATCATGGTGCTCACCGTGGTTTACCTTCTATGAGATTCGTGCCTCCCTTTCCCCTGTAGACCCGTGTGAGGAACCGGCCAGCAAAGCAAGCCAATTACCACTCGTCAGTGCTAGGGTCGATTTGAGTTGTAGGCCGCGTTGATTGAAATTGTGGTTTCGCATAAGAGCAGCTGCATGCGCCTGTCTGTGAACGTCGCATGGTTGAATTGCTACACCAAGCATCTGATAGCCACGTTCCGAGCTGACATTGTTGTTTGCCTTTACTCATTCAGTGCATCTGCCGTCTGTACTATTTATTGCTGGTGTAGGCATTGGTTATCTCCTGCAATGGCTGCCACACTCCATGAGTTTGTCTGGCACCCACCTTCGTACGAAGTTTATTGTTATCTCATTGTTATATTTGCTTTACCCTGTGACCAGCCACACGGAATAATGTCTGGGGGCTGCACACACCTGTAGCTTGTGAACCAAGCATAAGGCAGTTATTAATAAATAGATGCTTATGCAGTGCACTAGCTGTTTTTGATGGGTTCTGTGTTTATGCAAGATTAACCTGACCATTTTAACCGGCTGCAAACTCACCAGCTGGGCACAGCTTGATTTGATGCCTTGTGTTTGCCTAGGTGTTTTTCCAGCAGATCTACCTGCTGAATCAACTGAAAACTCGTGATAAAAAAATATGCTTAATATAGTTGCTCAATATACTGGTCGCAGCAAGCAGGTTTACGTGTGATTACTAAAGGCCACTGGTGTAATGCTTTCCACCTCCCCCTTCCGATGTGGAGCCAGGCACTGCCTGCCACACCCCCTAGTAGATCCTCCTGATGTAATCCCACCTCCCTTCCTCACAGTATAGCTGGGCACTGCCTAGCCAGTATGATTTATCTTGTAGGTCTTCTGCCGCCGAGCATTGCCACCGGGCCGAAGCACTTGGAGGGGAGGGGTGAGGCCCCCCCCCATTCAATGACAATCTTCTATTGCCTTCTGCAAACCTTCGTGATAACTTCTACTGTCTAAATGAGCCTGTTGAACCAGCCGAGCTCCACTTTTCGAAGACTGCTTTGCCCCGATGCTTGCCTCGTTTGCTGTTTGCAGCTGTAGCACTCTCAGATAATGCTGCTTCCTACAGGCCAAAGCCGGATAATGCTGATCTGCTCTAGCCAGCTCTGTGCGAGGCTCTAGTGCAACTATAAAAAGATTCGGTGCATCTGGAACGAGTGCTAGTAAGTCTTAGCGGGAGAAGCACACGGTTTTAGCCTTATCTATCCCAAACATTGTACTGTCTCAAGGCTTTCAGTCGGTCGGCTGGGTTGCACAGCAACCTGTTGCATTCGCAATTGATATTCGCTTTTCATCGGTGGATAGCAACAACAGCAGGCTTGTACTCTGCAAAAGTTGCTCGGCAAGCTTTCGCCTTAAAATCTTGTTTTAGGGAGCGATTTCCAGCGTTTGTATAGGTTCTGATGTTATTATTTTTTGTTTTGCCATCTCTGCTCTCAGAGTTGATGTCAGCTGTAATAATGGGGCTGCCACTGCTGCCCTCCTTGGACCAACTGCAGTGGCAGCCAAGGTCAAGGCTGTGCAGCAAATTTGTGGACTTACCTATGAGCATGTATGAGCACCATTAGTTGCTTGAGCATAGCGAGTCCTTTCCTGATGACTCTTATCAAAATTATCTGTGGCTACAGGTGGATTTTGAATCGCACCTTGGTTTAAAAGATCCAGCAGCCGATGGTAGTTGGATGACAAGCCGCTTCTAACGTGTTAATTTCCTGGAGATTGTGTAGCTGCTATCCACGTGTCCATAGGTATGCAGCACCATTAAATCGTGTAATTCATGCCCACGGCAATCGCTGTCAGTCAGGCTTGAATCAGTCGTGCTCTGGCCTTGACCCAGGAGTGCAGAGCTAGCAATCTGCGATCATTGCAGTCTTCAATTTAGGATCTGGTTTGGTTTAGGGTTTGGGACCGATAGGTTTGATTCGACCGATTTATATTCACACAGAGAGGGAGAGACAGAGAGAGAGAGACAGAGACAGAGAGAGAGAGAGAGAGAGAGAGACAGAGAGAGACAGAGACAGAGAGAGAGAGAGGAAGAGAGAGACTACTTTCATGGGCAGCATCACATCAGTTGTTCCCTCTAGAATTAGGTGCTATTTACGATCGCTAGTCGGGGGAGGGGTCATGCTAGTGCCCTATTTCTCGTGAGGCTAGGCTACTTTTACGATCACTTTCTCACTCACACATCCACACACTCATACACACACGCACACTCTCTCTCTCTCTCTCTCTCTCTCACTCTCTATCTCTTTCTCACTCTCTATCTCTCTCCCACCTCTCTCTCTCTCTCTCTCTCTCTCTCTCTCTCTCTCTCTCTCTCTCTCTCTCTCTCTCTCTCTCTCTCTCTCTCTCTCTCTCTCTCAGCAGGGTCACAATCTAGGCTTTCACATCTATGCAGATGGCACTCAGTTGTACCTTTGCTTTGATTCCTCCCAGCCCTACAGCACGTTGATTCTCTACACGCACTTGCAATATATACTGATGACATCCACACTGGGATGGCAGCAAACTTCTTTAAATTGAGTGACTGCAATACCAACCTACTAGTTATGGACAAACCAAGTGTGACCTGGAAACTATTAAACCTAACGCTCAAAGTCGGCTCTGCCAGCACATCTCTTGAATCTGCATGAAATCTAAATGTCCTATTCCAAAGTGGCCTGTCATAAGACGACCACATCAGTTCCACAGTCAAGACTGCCTACTTTCAACTACATAAAATTGCTAAAAATGCGGGCTTGCTTAGACAGGGACATTACTTTCAAATTGGTCAATCATTTGTGACATCCCGTCTTGACTTATGTAACTCACCGTTTGTTGGTCTACCGGCCTGTGCAATCGGGCGAATACAGCTGGTGCAAAACTGCAGCTAGGCTCGTCTGTCGTGAGCGTCACAGTTGCCACATCACACCACTTCTCGCCGACTTGCTCTGGCTTCCAATAAAGCAGCGTATCGACTTCAAGGTTCTGTCACTTACTTTTAGGTCCCTTCATTCTCTGGCTCCAGCCTACCTATCAAAAATACTCCCCGACCAGGCAAAGAATCGAATGACCTGCTGTTGCGACTCAAATCGTATAGCCATACCTCGTGCGAACTTGAAAACTGTTGGAGACCGTGCCTTCAGTTCCTATGCTCCCAAAGCCTGGAACTCGCTACCGACACACACAAAAATGTCTCCTGACATGATGGCCTTTAAAAAAAACTTACAGCGAGCCTGTTTATTACAGCATTTGGTGGGCCTTTGTTATTCGTGTTATATGTTATTCAATTTGTATTATATGTTATTCAATGGCAACACATTCTCTAAAACTAAATGACGATAAAACCAACTTACTAGTTATGGGCAAACCCAGTGTGATTCACAAATTGGAAGGCTGAAACTCAAAATTGGCTCTGCCAGCATATCTCCAGTTGAATCAGCTCGAAATCTAGGTGTCATATTCCAAAGCGACCTCTCGTTAGACGACCATATCAGCTCCACAGTCAAATCCGCCTATTTTCGGCTTCATAACATTGCTAAAATTCGGGCTTGTTTAGATAAAGATACCACGTCTAAGTTGGTCCATGCATTCGTGACATCCCGTCTCGACTTCTGCAACTCACTGCTCGCTGGCCTACCGGCTTGTGCGATCAGGCGATTGCAGCTGGTGCATAACTCTGCAGCTAGGCTTGTCTCGTGAGCGTCACAGTTGCCACATTACTCCACTTCTCGCCGACCTGCACTGGCTACCAGTAAAGCAACGGATTGACTTCGAGGTTTTGTCGCTCACTTGTAGGTCACTTCATTCTATGGCTCCAGCCTATCTGTCAGATATACTCCCCCATCAGGCCAAGCATCGTACCTTTCGCTTTTCGGAATCCAATAGTTTACCAATACCTCGTACAAACCTCAAATCCTTTGGAAACCGTGCATTTAGTTTGTATGCTTCCTAAGCCTGGAACTCACTCCCGACTTGCGTCAGAACATCCCCTAACGTGACCACATTTAAAAAGAACTTGAAAACACACCTATTTAGGACAGCATTTAGTGGGTCCCTGTGATTCGTCCTTGATGTGCTTATGTGTGCTGACACTGTGCATTCTGCCACTAACCACATTTGCATGCTGACCCTGTGCATATCACCCCTAACCATGCTACTCATTTTGTTTGTTTATTAAGCATGACTTTACTCACCATTTAATTGCATTTCCCTTTGCAGCAAATGTAAAGCACATAGGGAAAGATTAAGTTATCTGAGGGCGCTTTATCAAGTGCATTATTATTATTATTATTCGTCTCTCGTGGGCACGTACCTACCTACTTGCATTGCGCCTGCTGCTTGCGAATGCTACCACCAGTCAGTTGGTAATCCTTTTTAATACAGCATCTGTAAAGTGCCTAGAAAGAGATTAAGTTCTCTGAGGGTGCTAAACAAATGAATTATTCTTATTGTTATTATGGATCTAAGCCTGTAGAGCTATCTTCCTAAAATTGTACGAAACGACATGTATTATCCTGCTTCTGAGTGTCGCACACCTTTCTAACCGTCCTGAGCTGCTGTTTCCGTGCTACTTAGTAGAATAACTTCCCTCCTAACTCGGCCACGCTTCCCACTTAACTCTTTCTTGTGTGAGATGAAGTATTTTGGAAATCACGTATGCACCAAAGGCCGCTGAGGCTTTAAGCGAGCGATAGAAAATTTCCAGCGTATTCCAGCCATTTAGTCGCTGTGACTCTGTAGAGTTACGGATGGAGTTAATAAAATAAACTAGGACAGCAGTTTTAAATTTGCCTGTGGTCCGTCTCCTTGAAATCAGCTCTCTGTAGTAGGGCGTAGGCTACTGTCAAATCTCTCTATACGCGCCACCAAGCGGGACCGGTCAAAGCGTCTTTTATCCAAGGTGGTGCTTTTAGACTAACCCGAGAATGGCTCTGAAACGATTGTTTTTAAATCGCTCAGATTGTGGCAGTGCTTGAGATACTAAGCTAGTCTTGAATTGTAATAAATGGGAACCGGAAATTACAGATTCTAATATCTACCAAGTATCAAAGGCCCTCTGAAGTAATGCCCAGTTCCATTGCACTTGGCTTCGAATTAGTGCTTAAAGCTGGGCGGATACTGTATAAGATGCGGCCCTATCACTTTAATTAAGGGCAAAGACTCGCTGTTATGGTACTGGGGATCTTGGTCGGTTGGGTGACTATTGAACCTACGACTACTGACCCTGCGACAATTGGCCTGTACCAATCGGTCTATTTGACAATATTTGATCTATATATGTCAATTTATAAGAGTAATGCAGAATTTTTAATTTACACAATTGATATAAACAATTAAGAATGAATTCATGACTGCATGGAAAAAATTTTAATTTATGCAACAGGATTATTAGTAAAACAGTCTTTTCTCTTAAAGTGTCAAGAACATTTGCATTGCGGTCTAGATCAAATCGATCTTAATGTCACTGTAGCTTCCCAACTAACTATGCGACAAATATGCAATGGCACGAAGAAAAGTAAGAACATCTGTACGACCATAACCTTCAACAGCCCGTCGAACCAACTTTTCGACAAGCTCGCGGTATCTCTTTGCTTGGACAACAAGAACGCCAGTGGTGTCTTGCAAGAACAAGGCAGTCTGCTTACTGTGGTCCATCAGAAGCCCTTTCAGAAATGTCCACATCGTAGGATGATGGCACTGGAACAATGCTTGGAGCCCATGCTGCCACCCCTCTACTGCATTAGTTGTATGGGCTACACCGTGTACTGACGACCCATACTGATTCCACATCCCCACAGTGAAGAGCGCACTGCCGTACTCATCACCTCGGCCTCGAAGACGTCTGCCTCGGATGTAGGTATGCTCGAAATATGAGACCAGTTCGTTCATACGCTCATGTGATGGCACATAGTCGGACAGCAGCTCAAATGCTTCGATGACGTCAGTCTCCGGTACATGTGCCAGTGCTGGTAGACATCGAACTGCACTACAGATAGCATCATCCGTTTCATACTCCTCTTTCATTCCCTAATTCGTTAAACTTTCGTATAACGCTCTGAGTAAGATGGAAGGAACAGCCCGTAATTGTAGCTATCGAGTACAAAGCAGAGAAAGCAACAATAGCTGCTGCCTCGAAATCGATGAGAATTTTTTGAGGGTATAACAGATCTGTGGGTATCGGTGGTGAAGAAACCTCAGGAAAGTCCTCCTTTCTCTGCCGCTGCAGTGGTCGATTCAAGGTTGACTTCTTCGGTAAAGCTATTAGCACGTCATCGGATAAGTTCCTAGCCACAGAACCTTGCACTGCACTCGGCGTCGCATAAACTTCCCCGACACCTTAGCCTTCATGTCACCAACAGCCTTTCTTTCCCGGGCTATTGATATGTTTCCTTTGTGGCAGTGTTCTGGAGCGCGATTTCCAAATACTGTAATGCCATTCGTTATTAGACGAGCCTTGCAACCAAGCTGACGGTATTTGCAGCCTCGCCAATTCGTAGTGCCGCTTGCATTAACGATAACTTTCCAGTATTCAAAGTTTCTAGATATCGCAGTAGCATTTCCACGCTCGGAAATTCCGTACTGTATCGCTGACTCCATGTTTTATAAATATTTTAATGTTCAACAATAATTACTTCACAAATTATCAATTATATTTACTTATACTAGATGATATCCAATCCTTGTCATGGTCTATAACCTAATTTATATATATATAAATATATAAACTAATATATATATACAATATAATGATATATAATAATAATAATAATATATAATAATATAATATATAAACTAAGGGAGGGAGGGAGGGAGGGAAGGAGGGAGGGAGGGAAGGAGGGAGGGAGGGAAGGAGGGAGGGAGGCAGAGGCAGAGGCAGGCAGACAGACTGACTGACAAACAGACAGACTGAGAGAGAAAGAGAGAGAGACAGAAAAGCGTGAAGGAGGAGAGAGAAGAAGAGCGTGGCGATGAGCCGATGCAGTACTGATGGGACGGCAGTGAAAGGCAGTGCCCAAACCATCTTATCTTAACCGAGGAAGGATTTGGCGAAATGTTTTGCAAAGTCACTGAGGGTAGATTTGCTAAGGAGAGTGCTCGCTTGGGAGCGGCTAATAAGACAGTTGGTTGTGGGCATACACATATTTAGTTTACTGATTTGCGATTCTATTAGTTAACTGATTTGCGATTCTACTACTCCTCAGTGAACTTTGGACAGCCGTAGTTAAATTGGATTGGTAAAACGCATTTCTGAGCTTCTGAGTGGCAACGTCACTTGGGCATTCTCGTTTGCCTGCGACGGCACCTCTCACGCGGGCCAGTCTTACATGTCTGTGCGCCTATGTAATGTAATGTATCTCCGTCTGTAACTCCCCGAAGTCATAAAGACCATGTGGGTGTTACGCAGGAGAGTTTTGTATAGCACACTCACAGCCTAAGCGGCTTTCGGTACGCATTCAGCAGCCAACAGACTTCGTCTCACGCAACAAAGAGAAAGTGGGAAGCGTAGCAGACAGAGTCAGGAGAGCAGTGGACGTAGTGGGTAGCATAGAAGCAGCAGCTCAGGACATCTGAAAAAGATGTGCCATAGTCGGCAGTAGGAGAGTAGTTGTCGTTGCGTAAGAATTGTGGAAGCGAGTTCCACAGTCTAGTACCTGCAGAGCTAAAGCTTCTATCGCCAACGGTCTTTAAGCGGAGGAATGGGACAGCTAATTTATTGTCCACACAGGACCTGAGGGCACGAACAGGCTGAAACTGATGCAGCAGTTCAGCTAGGTACGAAGGAGCCAAGCCGTGGCGGGCCTTGTGGGTCAGCGTAAGAACTTTGCTCTGTATCCTTTGCTCAACCGGCAACCATCCTAGCTCTTTCAGCAAAGGAGACACGTGGTCACACCTCTGGGATTTGCAAACTAGCCTTGCAACCAAGTTCGTAGCCATTTGCAGTGGCCTAGTTGCTTCGTTTGGTACCCCGGCCAAAAAGGAATTGCAAAAATCTAGGCGAGACAGAGTTAAAGAGCTAGTTAAATGTTTTGCATGTCACCATGGAAGATAGCTCCTTATCTTTGATAGGGATCAAAGGACGTGATGGCAAGCTGCAGAAGCAGTCTTCGTAGCTGTCGAACACGACACCTAAATATCGAGAACGTGGTGATGGCCGCGAACCACAGCATCGTCTATTGCCGAGCTTGGTTTGGTCTAGCGGTTAAGGTGCTCGCCCCGACCAAGGTCTGGCTGAGGTCGTGGGCTCGAACCCCGAGGCATATGTGAAGCGCCTGAGTAGAGATTAAGTTCTCTTGGAGCGCTATATAAATGAATTATATATATATATATTGGAAGAGCCAAGCCTTTTAATCCGGCCACATGCTTAGGGTGTCCTGCGAGCGGTAGTTTAGCTTTATCCTCATTTAGTTCTAAGAGCGTTTCCGACATCCAGGATCAAATGTCGGCAAGGCAAACATTCAGTTTCTCAGTTGCTGCAGCAGATTTCGACGGTTTTAATTAGAAATACAACTGAGTATCGTCAGCATAAAAGTGATATCCTATTCCGCGGGCCTTATTCACTTTTCTCAGAGGTTCAGTATAAATGGAAAACAGCAAGGGACCGAGGACGGACCCTTGAAGGACTCCTCAGGTGACCAGTCTCGTGTGTGAGACCTGACCCCCACACGACACGGATTGAACACGATCAGACAAGTACGATTTAAACCACTCTTGTGCCTCGTTTGCCAGACCAATCATAGTTTTCAATCGTTAAAGTAGGACATCATGGTCAATGGTGTCAGAGGCAGCTGATAGATCTAGCCTTCTCTCTCTCTCTCTCTCTCTCTCTCTCTCTCTCTCTCTCTCTCTCTCTCTCTCTCTCTTTCTCTCTTTCTCTTTCTCTCTCTTTTTTTCGTCTCTGTCTCTGTCTCTGTCTCTGTCTCTCGCTCTCTGTCTCTATCTCTGTCTCTGTCTCTGTCTCTGTCTCTGTCTCTCGCTCTCTGTCTCTTTCGCTCAAGTATTGTTTTTATATCACTAACATTGCCGGTGAAGTTCCTTTCTTTGGGCAATTTTGAGGCCGATCATTGCTCGGTGCTCCGGGGCGAGACACTTTCGAGTGCACAGCAGCTGCTACTTCCTTCCGGAGCTGCCGCGTTTATGATCCCCGATCTCCTTCCCCTCCTTCTCTCCCCCTCCCCTCCCTCTCCGAACCTCCGAACACCCCCTTTGGTGAGCACTCGGGGCACCAGGCGCCCATGCTTCCATAGCAGCAAATGTGAAGTGTGTCTAGAAAGAGATAAATTTGTCTGAGGGCGCTATAAAATGCATAACTATTATCACTCAAATGTTCATCTTAGGTCATGACAATTCAAAGAGCGTCCAGTCGCCCTTCTGCATTCTTTTCGCCGAGCTGGCTTGGCCCAGTATATATATATATATATATATATATATATATATATATATATATATATATATATATATATATATATATATATATTCGAGGACACTTCAACGTTTGGCCTAGTATATATATATTATATATATTATATATATATATATATATATATATATATTCGAGGACACTTCAACGTTTGGCCCAGTATATATATATATATATATATATATATATATATATATATTCGAGGACACTTCAACGTGTGGCAGTCCAACAACTGAACGATCACATCATCAGATCTGGCCGGCGAGCTCCAATCGGGATTTCCGGCTAACCACTCCACGGGAGAAATTCCGCATCGGGCCTACCCTTTGACTCTTCTGAACGTTACTGATCAATGTAGAGCCTAGCTCTCCTAGTTCTCCTTTTATTTACAAGCTGCGTTTGACACAATTGACCACCAGATCCTTCTGGAGTTCGTCTCCGAATGCCTAGTTATCCCCGAGCACAGTGCTAAACTGGCTTAAGTCCTTCCTGGATAAGAGAGGCTAATAATAATAATAATAATAATATTTGATAAAATGCCCTCCGAGAACTCAATCTCTCCAGGCGCTTTACAGTTGCTGCAAATAAAGCTCGATCGAGCTGTTTGTAGTTTGACGATATGCAGACAGGTATTATTTCTCCCGCTAACCCGGTGGCGATTAGCTGTTGGGAGCATCGTCGGGATGGGCCGGGGCACAGCTGTGGTCCGCCTCTGATGTGGTCATGTGGCGTGGTACACGGCAGTATTGTTGCTCCTGTTAACCCGCTGGTGAACAGACGTTGGATTCGCCATCGGGGTCGGCCGGTGCACAGCTGCGGTCCGCCTCAGATAAATCATCGGGGTCGGCCAGTGCACAGCCGCGGTCAAGGAGGGGGTCTTGTGTGAGAGAGGGGGGCGAAGGGAGTCGTGCTTCACTCTAGTCCGTGCGTCGGGGAATAAGCTGTTGGCGTTGGTCATCGGCTGTCGTTTCTGTGCGTTCGCGAACCAAACGACACGGTTAGCAGTAGCGTGCTCAATAAACTACAAGAATAACATGGCTAGGGGTGACATGCACAGGGTCAGCATGCAAGTGTGGTTAGTGGCAGCGTGCAACAGTGTCAGCACGTAATAAAAACACATAAGGACGAATCACAGGGACCCACTAAATGCTGTCATAAATAGAAGCATTTTTAAGTTCTTTTTAAATGTGGACAAGTCAGGAGATGTCGTGACGCAGGTCGGGAGTGAGTTCCAGGCTTTGGGACCATACGAACTGAAGGCACGGTCTCCAAAGGATTTTCGGTTTGTACGAGGTCTAGGTAAGCAGTTCGGCTCGCTTGGTAATCGCCGCCGGATTGGGTGCGGACTGCTTGCAGCGCTACGCACTACGCTTTGAGGTGGCGTGATGGCCCATGCACCTCGCATCCAATCCGATGGGTCTGACTGAACTTTACTGACACAGAGGGGCGTTGCCTAGATGCGGGTTCTCTTGAGTCTGTCGGAAGCATTAGACTCCGTTGACCTCCAGATACGCTCCGAGTGCCTCTGGAAAAGTCCAGGAACCGCTGACTCAGAGCTAAACTGGGTTCGGTGCTTCCGAAATGAGAAATATCATGGCAGCACGATAATAACGGATGGGTCACGGAGGAAGCCCTTAAGCATGGAGTACCTCAGGATTCGGCCTCAGGCTCCTTTCCGCTATCTACGCTCTCTATCCGGCTGATGCCATCGCTAAACACAATCTTAGCTTTCGTGACTACTCCGATTGCATCCAGCTCCACCTATCTCTAATTCCTTCTAAGCTCGGCTTCACATTCGACTCACTATATTCCCTGGCATTCGGCAACGACGTCATTCACTTTCTTGATGGCTAGTGACTTCCTGGAGCTTAACGATGATAAGACCAAGTAGTTATGCGAAAGCCTAGTGTCACCTCAAAGTTGGAAAGAAGTTGGAAGACCTAGCTCTCCGGATTAGTTCAGCTAGCATCACTTTTGTGACGCCCGCCCGTAATCTTGGCGTTCCATTCCAAGGCGACTGGCCATTAGGTGACTACATTTCCAAAACAGACATGTCGGCCTACTTTCAGTTCAGGAACATTGCCGAAATCAAGCAACTAAACATGGTGTGCCATCTTATCGAGATTGTAAACATTTTCTTAATTAAGAACTCGCGACCTGCGCTTTTACTAGTCTGCACGGAGGATGCAGAACTCAATCACTCGTCCGGTCTGTCGCTACCGGCGTAGCTGCCACCCCATGTTACCTCTGGCTGAGCTTCACTGGCTCACTATCAGCCATTGAATCGATTTCAAGGTCATCAGTCTGATCTACATGGCTCTTTACTCGCGGCACCCCTAACTACGTTATTCATTTTGTTTATTTATCAAGCATGATTTTACTCGCTATTCAATTGCATTTCCCTTTGCAGCAAATGTAAAGCGCCTAGAAAGAGATTAAGTCTTTCTCTGAGGGTGCTTGATTAAGTGCACTATTATTATTATTAACCACCAGCCTTGACCTATGCGACCTCATTACTCCTCCGGTAGCTTGCTCTCGAACCACCCCACTCGTCAGCATTCGGTCGCGCTACCGTCACAGCGCTAAATTGAAATCGTTCGGGAAGCTTCAGCACGAGCGCACCAAAAGTCTGGAACTCGCTTCCGGGTCACAGGTCACAGGTCACAGGTGCCTGCTACGCTCGTGCATCCTTATAGTCTCAGCTCAAGAAGCATCTTCTCTGGTAATCATTATAACAATAATAACACAGTTGACAAAGAGCCCTCAGAGAACTAAATCTCTCTTCGCGTTTTTTGTTTGCTGCAAAGGAAACGCGATCGAATGGCCAGTGCAAGCAATGGTCAGCGGAAGCTCAACGGTCAGCTTTCCCTTTGCAACGGTAAGCTCGTCTTTTTTCAGGTGTGCTTTGTGCGCATACCTGTGTGTGGTTCTGCTCGCGTCACTAGCCACACAAACCGGTAGCCGCGGTAGTCTTCAACTTTGCTCTAGCTGTTTGCCGGCCTAAACCAGATGCTTGTTTTCGCATGCCAGCGATTCCTCGGACATTCAAACACATTTGATTCCTCGGACGTTCATTCCTCGGACATTCAAACCCAGTTGCCTTTGGGTTCTGCTGCTCTCGCAGCACGTTGCAAATCATCTACGTAGGTAGAGATTACGTTCTGTCAGCGAGTTATAAAAACTAGCTACAATAAAAATTATTGTTATTATCATTATTATAGGTAAAATTAATTGAAAAAAGTAGATCTACTATTTATTTTTATTCTTATCTATACTGGTGAAAACTCGAGGAAATATTTAGTTTTGCATTGAAGAGAGGGGATCTGACCATTGACCTAGTGACAAGCCCAGGCTAGCGGTTGAGATCGGCCTGCAGTCGGGCAAGGACTTAATACTTAGACGTGGGTCGTCGTAGTGCCCGAATCTTAATTTCAGTTTCTCTTTCTGTTTGTGACCACGAGTGAGGCGCTCGCTGACCTTTGACAGGACGAAGCTCTAATGACTTCTTCTTCAGTCTCTCTCTTTCCGTCATTGCATTTGTCGCGTGCGACAAATTCCTGTAGAGTTTCGGCGGCGTGGCAGTGAGTGTCTTCCTGCCTCGCTGCCTGCCTTCTCGCTGCTTTCTGTGATATGTGCGCTCGAAATCTGCTTATACGTTATACATCCGCTATTTATTATCGTTATATTCTGATCTCTACCGTGTATTGTATATTTATAATTATAGTCGCTATCGTTCCGATCTTCTCTTTGCTCTTCTTCTTCGTTCTCAATTCATTGCTGTAAAAACTCGCCGGTCCGCAATTCGGCGGGCGGAAACGGTAGGTTTTTTTTTAAAGGAAAATTGCACCCGCGAAAATATATGCCGCCGTGAAGAATGATGGGCAGATTCAATGGCCGTCACTTATATCCATAAGCATACGAAAGGCGGGTGCAGAGCGGCTTCCGGTCGGTTCCGCTCACTCTGCCACCTTTCCGTTGCTCCAGCTCAGCCGGTCCGAACGGAGACCGCGAGGCGCCGGATGCGCCGGCGCCCGTCAACCCTGCCGTGGATGCCAGCAAAATGGGAAAGGGCGTGCCGCGCAGAGAGCACGAGCTGCTGGAATGTCAAGGCCACGGACTTAAAGAGACGCCGCTTGTCTGCTCCTAGTCCTGTCTGTACGACGATACAGATTCAGCCAAGGACTCCGTGTAGACGCGACTGTGAAAAGCTGACTAACTAACCACAGTTACAGGGGTAAACGGCGGGCGCGACAGAAGGACTTAAATTAGGAGCGATATGAAATGCTGACGACAGATCCAGCTGAGCTTGCAGGGCTAATCTACTCAAGTTAAAATTCGTGAGGTCGTTATCTTCGTAACGTAACGCTTTAGCAGCTCCTGGGATGAAGTCCTCAGCCATATACACAGCGCAGCTAACGGGTGCTAGTTATTATAACACACACACACACACACACACACGCACGCACGCGCGCTCACACACACAATGTATGTATAATTCATTCGCATAGCGTCCTAAGAGATTAATCTCAATCCTAGCGCTTTACAAATGCCGCAAGACTCGTACCCACGACCTTGGACGCGAAAGGCGAGCACCTGACCCCTGGGTTAAATCGGGGCGATTGTAGTAATAATAGCAACCAAGCATTCACCTGGCGCCCCATGAGTACTAAATTCCCTTTCTAGGATTTGCTGAAAAGAAAGCTGGATTGGTAATGACGTGCACATTTTCAGAACGCGTAAGTACACCAAGGACCACTCACGTGGACTAGTCGCACGCTTTGCAAAACAGGCTTTGAGTTTTTTGGCTTCTTTTTAAAATGTCGCGCCGATTCACGGATTCGCTGTTGGGCGGGAACGAGTTCGGGGTTTGGAGAGCACTAGAGCTCACTGCCTGCGGGCTCTCGGTTCTCTGAGTCATAGTAGATTTGCCGAGCTGGTTTGGTCCAGCGGTTAAGGTGCTCGCCCCCGACCAAGGTCTGGCTGAGGTCGTGGGGTCAAGCCCGGAGGCATATGTGAAACGCCTGAATAGAGATTAAGTTCTCTTGTGGCGCTATACAAATTAATTATTATTATTTTAATAACACTTCTGTTCCACATCACTCCCGGAAGTAGAAGTCACCATCTTGCCGCGTGACGGAAGGACGGACATATTTTCTCGCTTCAATTAGTAAGGATACAAATTGAAGTCACATTTTTCAAAGGATTTGAGGTTGCTTAGAGGCACAGCCAAGAGTAACAGGACCCGACCCGATTCAGACCCCGGTCACGTTCTGTGAGAGAAAGTGTGTTCGTTAGCCCCGCTGTGGCCCCTTGCGGCAGCGTCGCTAAAGAGTCGTAGGAGCCTCATCGAAACAGGCAGCTGCTGCGGCGACGGTAGTAAAGTAATTCGACTATCGAGAAAGTCCTTTACTGCTTTAATTGCAAGCGATTGCAAACAGTCAACCAGTTTAGATAAGGATAGCACGTCCAAGTTGGTCCATGCATTCGCGACATCCCGTCTCGACTTCTGCAACTCACTGCTTACTGGCCTACCAGCATGTGCGATCAGGCGTTTACAGCTGGTGCTAAACTCTGCAGCTAGTCTTGTCTGTCGTGAGCGTTGCAGTTGCCACATTACTCCACTTCTCACCGACCTGCACTGGCTCCCAGTCAAGCAACGGATTGACTTCAAGGTTTTGTCGCTCACTTTTAGGTCTCTTCATTCTATGGCTCCAGCCTATCTCTCAGATATACTACCCCACCGGGCCAAGCATCGTACCGCCCGCTTTTCGGAATCCAACAGTCTAGAAATACCTCGTACAAACCATAAATCCTTTGGAGACCGTACATTTAGTTCGTATGCTCCCAAAGCCTGGAACTGCCTCCCGACCTGCATCAGAACATCCCCTGACCTGACCACATTTAAAAGGAACTTAAAAACACACCTATTTAGGACAGCATTTAGTGGGTCCCTGTGATCCGTCCTTGATGCGCTTATGCGTGCTGACACTGTGCATGCTGCCACTAACCACATTTGCATGCTGACCCTGTGCATGTCACCCCTAACCATGTTATTCATTTTGTTTGTTTTTCAAGCATGATTTTACTTACCATTCAATTGCATCTCACTTTACAGCAAATGTAAAGCGCCTAGAGAGAGATTAAGTTCTCTGAGGGTGCTTTATCAAGTGAATTATTATTATTATTATTATTATTAACCAATAGCAAGCGAGTCCCTGTCCTCACCGCATAGCTGAATATTCCTCAGCCAAAGAGACCCATAAGTTTTTGGCGTGAAGCTTAAAGTACAGCGGACTAATCGTCACTTGCGAAAGCATTTATAGGGTTTAAGTTATATATTATAACAAATCCGGCTGTTGTGCGTGTAATGTAATGTAATGTATCTCCATCTGTAACTCCACAAAGTCATAAGGATCATGTGGGTGCTACGAAGGAGAGTTTTTTTATAGCGCACTCACAGCCTAAGCGGCTTTCGGCACGCATTCGGTAGCCAACAGACTTCCTCTCACGCAACAAAGAGAAAATGGGAAGCTTAGCAGAGTCAGGAGAGCAGTTGAGGTAGTGATTAGCATGGAAGTAGCAGCTCAGGACTGCTGAAAAGGACGAGCCATAGTCGGCAGTAGGAGAGTAGTTGTCGTTGCGTAAGAATTGTGGAAGCGAGTTCCACAGTCTAGGACCTGCAGAGCTATTGCTTCTGTTGCCAACAATCTTTAAGCGGAGGAATGGAACAGCTAATTTATTGTCCCACAGGACCTGAGGGCGCGAACAGGCTGAAACGGCTGTAGCAGTTCAGCTAGGTACGAAGGAGCCAAGCCGTGGCGGGCCTTGTGGGTCAGCGTAAGAACTTTGCTCTGTATCTGTTGCTCAACCGGCATCCATCCTAGCTCTTTTAGCAAAGGAGACACGTGGTCAAACCTCTAGGACTTGAAGACCAGCCTTGCAGCCATATTCATAGTCAGCTGCAGTGGCCTAATAGCTTTCATTGGTAGCCCAGCCAAAAGGGAATTACAATAATAAAGCCGAGACAGAACTAGGAAGCTAGTTAAATTTTTCACAAGCAACTGTGGGAGACAGCTCCTAATCTTGAATAGGGATCGGACGTGGTTGCTAGCTGCATAAGCAGTCTTCTGAATGAAGCTTTTAAAATTGAGGTAGCTGTCGAAAACGACACCTAAATTTCGAGCACATGGTGATGGTCGCACAACAGCATCACCTATTAGAAGAGCAGAGCCTTTTAATCCAGCCACACGCTTAGGGTGTCCTATGAGCAGCAGTTCGGTTTTATTATCATTTAATTTCAGGAAGTTTTCCGACATCCAGGATCGAATATCGGCAAAGCAAGCATTCCGCTTCTCATTTGCTGCTGCAGATTCCGACGGTTTGAATGACAAATACAACTGAGTATCGTCAGCATAAAAGGGATACCCTATTCCATGGGCCTTAATCACTTTTCCCAGAGGTTGTGTATATATGGAGAACAGCAAGGGACCGAGTACAGACCCCTGAGGGTCTCCACAGGTGACCCTTCTCGTGTGTGAGAACTGACCCCCACACGACACGGATTGAACACGATCAGACAAGTACGATTTAAACCACGCCACTGCTTCGTCTGCCAGACCGATGGTTGTTCTCAATCGTTCAAGCAGAACATCGTGATCAATGGTGTCGAAGGCAGCAGACAGATCTAGCAGAGCGTGTAATTTCGCGTAACTGTAACTGTGTAACTGTTTATAGCTCGGGAACTACTAATAATATTAAAATTGATGATAGTAATAACAATAACTATAACACAAAATTCGTATAGCACCCTAAAATAACTAAAGCACTTTCTAGACACAGGAAAGGAAGAGGCACTAGAAACAGTCATAATCTGGCTGATCATGGATGCTAGCATTTCATTATACACTCACGGTAGTATTGCGATTTACATTCAATCCTTATGTTAATCTGTTAATTGTTAATGTTAAATGTTAATGCTTGCTTGCTTGCTGGACTTGATGTTTTAATACAAACAATATGGCCGTCCAAGCGTGGTTGGACCGTGTGCCGAGTGACGAATATAGTATCAATCGGCAAAGCTTTTAGTAAGCATGGCTTTATTTATCCATATAAGCAGAGGCTACTTAAAAAGTTTTGCAGGCCTGCTACGTTCTAAAGCAGCCAACCAGGTTGGCAAAGTTGTCTGCTGGCAGGGTCAAGTGTGATGCTTCCTGATACATAGGGGTGACATCCCCTCAGTGGCTCGGGCGATGTGCTTAAATAGGAACCGGGCTCTGGGTCGAAGTTGGCCGGGTAGAATTCTGGAGGTAGTTATTATTTGTGAGATCGAGATTAAATGGTACGTTTCCAAACCCCCAGACCTATCTGTCACTAATAGATCTACGCCTCACGACGTATGCATTTTAAAACGTAAAGGCTGAGATCGATCCAGAATGCTTAGCCTGATGCATCGCTCATGGTAACCCATACTCAGCGCTATAACAATAATAAAAACGCATTTGTATAGCGGAATCAGAGAACTGTAACTCTTTCTAGGCATTTAACATAGGCTGTAAAGGAAGCACGATCGTATGGTTAGTGGTGGCATGCACAATGTCAACAAGCATATTACGGTTAGGTGACATGCACAAGGTTAGCATGCAAATATGGTTAGTGGCAGCATGCACAGTATCAGCACACATAAGCAGCTACATAACATTGCTAAAATTCGGGCTTGTTTAGATAAGGATACCACGACTAAATTGGTCCATGCATTTGTGACATCCCGACTTGATTTCTGTAACTCGCTGCTTACTGGCATACAGGCGTTTACAGCTTGTGAAAAACTCTGCAGCTAGGCTTGTCTGTCGAGAACGTCTCAGTTGCGACATCACACCACTTCTCGCTGACCTGCACTGGCGACCAGTCAAGCAACAGATCGACTTCAAAGTTTTGTCGCTTTATTATAGGTCACTTCATTCTTTGGCTCCAGCCTCCAGCATCTCTCAGATCTACTCCCCCAAAAGGCCAACCATCGTACCACCCGCTTTTCGGAATCCAACAGTTTACCAATACCCCATACAAACCTCAAATCCTTTGGAGACCTTGGATTTAGTTTGCATGCTCCCAAAGCCTGGAACTCCCTCCCGACTTGCGTCAGAACATCCCTTGACTTGACCACATTTAAAAAGAACTTAAAGCACACCTATTTAGGATAGCATTTAGTGGGTCCCTGTGATTCGTCTTTCATGTGCTTATGCGTGCTGATACTGTGCATGCTGCCACTAACCACATTTGCATGCTGACCCTGTGCATGTAACCCCTAACTATGTTGTTCATGTTGTTTATCAAACATGATATTACTCACGATTCAATCGTGTTTCCCTTTGCAGCAAATGTAAAACGCCTAGGAAGAGATTGAGTTCTCTGAGGGCGCTTTATCAAGTGCATTAATATTTTTATTATTATTATTGCAAAGGATGAATAATAGGTAACCACTAAATGCAACGATAATCAGGTGCGTTTTTAGCTTCTTTTTACATGTTTTTAAGTCAGGGGATTCCGTGGTGCCACTCGACGTGAGTTCCAGGCTTTGGGAGTATAAGAACTCAATGTACGGCCTCCTAAAGATTCGAGGTTCGAGCGAGGTGTAGGTAAACAAGCTGATTCGGAAAAGCTGGTGGTACGATGCCTAGCCTGGTGGGTGAGTAGATTTGATAGGTAGGTTGGAGCCAGATAATAAAGGGACGTAAACGTGAGTGACAGAACCTTGAAGTCAATGGCTGCTTGATTGGGAGCCAGTGCAGTTCGGCGAGAAGTGGTGTAATGTATCCACTGTGCCGCTCACGACAGATAAGCTGCAGAGTTTTGCAGTAACTGTAAGCATCTTTTGTACAGGTCGGTAGAACAGAAAACAGTGACTTGCAGGAGTCGGGACGGATGTTACATATGCAATCATAGCCCTATGTGATGTCTTGCTACCACTAACCATTCCATCATGCTTCCTTTGCAGCAAATGTAAAGTGCCTAGAAAGAGATTGAGTTCTCTGAAGGTGATATAAAATGTATTATTGTTATTATTATTATTATTATTATTGTTTCAGTCTCCGGAGCTGGAAAGAAAGAAAAGCCGCTTGTGTTGCATCGGAATTGAAACCTCGACCCCTGACAAAGATTTATGTTCTACCAAGCCCACTTGTTCGTCACAGGGTATGCATGGGAATTGTCCTTTTTGTGCTTATGCTTGGCAAAACTTTCCATTTTTCTCACTAATCAATCGATATACTTTCTTTCCATCCTATGTAAAGTGACTTGAAAGATTTGCATGCTGACCCAGTGCATGTCACCCCAAACCATATTATTCATTTTGTTTGTTTTTCAAGCATGATTTTACTTACCATTCAATTGCATTTCACTTTGCGGCAAATGTAAAGCGCCTAGAAAGAGTTCTCTGAGGGCGCTTTATCAAGTGCATTTTTATTGTTATTATTATTATTATTAAAGAGATTTGGTTCCCTTAAGAGGCTATGAAACTAGCTTATCATTCTTATATTTAATTGTAATTACCTACTCAATCAATGTTGGCCTCCTCAGCTGCGACAGAACTATAAAGAAGCCGACAAGACTACAAAGCAGCCGGGCCTCATCCATGCTGCCTCATTCATGCTGCCCACAGGCTTCCAGGCCATAAGCTTTAATGGTGGTCACATACTGCAAGGTTACAGACCTCAAAGTCACAGGCTTCACAGCCTCTTTAAGGCTGCTAAAAACAGAATCGTTGTTCATCACAGAGCTTAAAATCGATGCTCCACTTGTGAAGACGGGATTGGTTTTAAAAAAACTTATCGTGTCTTCTTTCAAATTTTTATCGTTTGCCTTCACTCTTCTAGAGGCTCAGTCTACAGAAAATTTAAAGCCGATCACCCAATAGTTTCTTTATGTGTTGGTTATCAATAATAACACTTATAATAATAATACATTTGATACAGCATCTTCAGAGAACTCAATCTCTGGGCACTTTGCATTTGCTGCAAGGGAAGCACAATCGAGGGGTGGTGGCGTGTTTAATGACAAGCATAACATTGTTAGTTGTGACATGCACAGTGTCAGCATGCCAGTGTGGTTGGTGGCAGCATGCATAAGCACATAAAGAACGAATCACGTGGACCTTCTATATGCTGTGATAAATTAAAGTGCTAGGTCCGGTTCTTTTCACGGTTTATACTCTGCTTCTTGCTGATGTGATTGCCAAGCACAATCTAGGCTTTCACTTCTATGCAGATGACACTCAGTTGTACCTTTGCTTTGATCCCTCCCAGCCTTCGAGCACCTCAAATTCTCTAAACTCACTAGCTGCATGCATTGATGACATCCGCACATGGATGGCAGCAAATTTTCTAAAACTTAACGATGATAAAACTAACTTACTAGTTATGGGCAAACCCAATGTGATCCAGAGATTGGAAAGGCTGACTCTCAAAATTGGCTCTGCCAGCATATCTCCAGTTGAATCAGCTCGAAATCTAGGTGTCATAATCCAAAGCGACCTCTCGTTAGACGACCATATCAGCTCCACAGTCAAATCCGCCTATTTTCAGCTTCATAACATTGCTAAAATTCGGGCTTGTTTAGATAAAGATACCACGTCTAAGTTGGTCCATGCATTTGTGACATCCCGTCTCGACTTCTGCAACTCACTGCTTACTGGCCTACTGGCATGTGCGATCAGGCGGTTGCAGCTGGTGCTAAACTCTGCAGCTAGGCTTGTCTGTCATGAGCGTTGCAGTTGCCACGTTACTCCACTTCTCGCCGACCTGCACTGGCTCCCAGTCAAGCAACGGATTGACTTCAAAGTTTTGTCGCTCACTTGTAGGTCACTTCATTCTATGGCTCCAGCCTACCTGTCAGATATACTACCCCATCAGGCCAAGCATCGTACCACCCGCTTTTCGGGATCCAACAGTCTAGAAATACCTCATACAAACCGTCAATCCTTTGGAGACCGTGCATTTAGTTCATATGCTCCCAAAGCCTGGAACTCTCTCTCGACCTGCGTCAGAACATCCCCTGACCTGGCCACATTTAAAGGGTACCTAAAAACACACCTATTTAGGACAGCATTTAGTGGGTCCCTGTGATTCGTCCTTGATGTGCTTATGCGTGCTGACACTGTGCATGCTGCCACTAACCACATTTGCATGCTGACCCTGTGCATGTCACCCCTAACCATGTTATTCATTTCGTTTGTTTTTCAAGCATGATTTTACTTACCATTCCATTGCATTTCACTTTACAGCAAATTGAAAGCGCCTAGAGAGAGATTAAGTTCTCTGAGGGCGCTTTATCAAGTGAATTATTATTATTATTATTATTATAAATACATGCATTTTAGTTTCTTTTTAAATGTGGTCAAGTTAGGGGATATCGTGACGTAAATCGGAAGTGAGTTCCAGGCTTTGTGAGCATATGAACTCTAAAGGAACGGCCTCCAAAGAAAGGATTTGAGGTTTGTACGAGGTATAGGTAAGCAATTAGATTCCGAAAAGCAGGTGATACGATGCTTAGCCTGATGTGGGAGAAGATCTGAAAGGTAGACTGGAGCCAAAGAATGTAGGGGCCTAAAAATGAGGGACAAAACCTTGAAGCCGATGCGTTGCTTGACTAGTAGCCAGTGCAGGTCGGCGAGAAGTGATGTGGTGTAGCAACTGCACCGCTCTCGACAAACAAGCCTAGCTGCAGAGTTTTGCATCAGCTGCAAGCACTTGATTGCACAGATCGGTAGACCAGCAAGCAGTGAGTTACAGAAGTCCTTATTATTATTATTAAGTCAAGAGGGGATGTCACAAATGCATAGACCAATTTATAATTGGTGTCCCTGTCTAAGCAAGCCCGAATTATAGCAACATTATGTAGCTCAAAGTAGGCAGCTTTGACTGGGGAGCTGAAGTGGTCGTCTAATGATAGGTCACTTTGGAAAAGGACGCCTAGATTTCGAGCTGATTCAACAGGAGATATGCTGGCAGAGCCAATTTTGAGCGTTAGCCTTTCCCATTTCTGAATCGCACTTAGTTTGCCCATAATCAGTAAGTTGGCTGTATCATTATTCAGTAAAAGAATGTTTGCTGCCATCCACGTGCGAATGTCATCAATACATGCAAGAAAGGGGTTGAGAAAATTCGACGTACTGGAGGGCTGGGAGGGATCAAAGCAAAGGTACAACTGAGTGTAATCCGCATAGAAGTGAAAGTCTAGATTGTGCTTAATAATCACATCGGCAAGAGTATAAACCGTGAAAAGAACAGGACCAAGCACAGAGTCCTGAGTTACCTCATTTTTCAGAGGTTCCTTGGATGACCTGTATCCATTCACATCAATGCACTGGAGTCTCCTACTGAGATACTACCTCAACCAGTGCAGTGCAGTGCCAGTGATGACCAGGCGAGATTAGAGGCGCTCAAGAAGAACTTGGTATCGATAGTATCAAAAGCTATCGAAAGACCGAGCAAAACACGCAAGCAGACTCTATCAATGTCTGAATTCCCAATTAGGCCATTATGCACCCGAAGCAATTCAGATTCTATGGAGTGATTAGCTCTAAATCCAGTTACTTGCAAGGTTTGAAGTTTCAATATATGAGTTTAGCTGGTTTGCCATGACTTGTCCCAGTGCCTTTGATTAGAACGGTAGAAGGAAGAATGGGCAGAATTTGCTCAAGTACTCTTGGTCTAGTGTTGGTTTCTTGAGTAGTGGCCTACCTACAGCCTTTTCGACAGGTGCTGGAACGTGACCTTAGGCTAATGACATATCTATGTTAGTTATGCATGGCAGCAGCAGATCAATGCATCTTAGAAGCAGGACAGTGAGAAGAGGGTCTAGATGACTAGCTGCCTTTTTTATTGGGATATGAGCTTCAGAACGAGGTCATTGGTGGCCTCCTTCTGGATGTAGACATTGAGGTGCTGCGTGGAATTGAGGGGCAGGATGGGGGAGGCTGCCATCTTAGGGACGGACTCACTGAACTTGTCTTGTTAACAAAGAATTTAGAGAATCGATCAGCAATTATCATCACAAGGATGATCACTATGTAAGGAGCTAACCCGGGCTAAAGTGATGGTTGATCGTCGACATCAGCATTTTTGGATTGGGAATCTGTGAATCATCAATGTTTTTATAGAAGTAAGACTTAGCCTTTGCTAGGATCGATTGGTACGATTTACAGTAGTCCTCGTATGCCTGTCGATGGACAGACAGTCAGTCCTGATATCTTGTATGATTTTTCAAGCTTGCACTTAGTAGATCTAGCTAGTTTAATATCTGCCGTAAACCGAAGGCCGTCTGGACGAGGGCTCAAAGTTCGCTTAGTCAGAGGTGCAAACACGTCGAGTTTTTCAGCTACTGTCGTTTTATAGCAATCTATCAATGATGACCAGTTGGAGGAGAGATTGGTCAGCAGAGGCGAAGCCTCTATTCGCATATTCTCGGACGGACAGCATTGATGCCAAGGGTTTTGATGTTTCGCGATTTACAGGTGATTTTAGATGACGAGAAGGGCACACGTTGTAGGCTAGTAATGAGATCTGCATGTGGTCAGATAAGCAGAACATGTGATTCGAGCATGTGATTCAGAAGTCTGCTTCTGCAGTCTGCCACCACGTCCAATCCCTATCCAAGATTAGGAGTTGTCACCCACAGTTGCTTGTAGGAAAATTTAACTAGCTCCCTTGTTCTGTCTCGGCTTTATTATTGTAATTCCCTTTTGGCTGGGCTGCTAAAGAGAGCTATTAGGCCACTGCAGTTGACTATGAATATGGCTGCAAGGCTAGTCTTCAAGTCCTAGAGGTTTGACCACGTGTCTCCTTTGCTAAAAGAGTCAGGATGCCGGTTGATCAACGAATGCAGAGCAAAGTTCTTACGCTGACCCACCAGGCCCGCCACGGCTTGGCTCCTCCATACCTAGCTGAACTGTTGCACCAGTTTCAGCCTCCTCGTACCCTCAGGTCCTGTGTGGACAATAAATTAGCTGTTCCATTCCTCCGCTTAAAGACCGTTGGCGATAGAAGCTTTAGTTCTGCAGGTCCTAGACTGTGGGACTCGCTTCCACAATTCTTACGCAACGACAACTACTCTCCTACTGCCGACTATGGCTCCTTCTTTTCAGCGGTCCTGAGCTGCTACTTCCATGCTACTCACTACCTCAACTGCTCTCCTGACTCTGCTATGCTTCCCACTTTCTCTTTTTTTGCGTGAGACGAAGTCTGTTGGCAACCGAATGCGTACCGAAAGCCGCTTAGGCTGTGAGTGCGCTATAAAAAACTTTCCTTCGTAACACCCACATGATTCTTATGACTTTGTGGAGTTACAGACGGAGATACATTACATTATCCGTGATGTGAGTAAGGTAATTCTCATGAGCCACGAGAGATAAAGAGTCAGTTAGTGCACAAAACTCGGTGCTGAAGGCGTCAGATAAGTTTTCAAATTGAATCTCGAAATCACCCGTAACGAAAAAGGATCGATTTCTTGCACAAAGAATTGAAATGAAATCAGATAAATCTGAGATAAAGGATGACTAGGTAACTAGAGAACGATGGACAGCAGTCACCGCGATTGGTAGCTTGCTGTCGGATGAGCTCAGAACAACAGATTCGACGAAAGATTGCTTCGAGGGGACTTCAAGCAGCTTGAAATTAAAGGACGTGCGTGTAATAATGACGACTCGACTCGATAGTTTTGGGGGTTAGAGGCTAGCTTGAGCTCGCGTCAGCAAAGCACGCGCTGGCGCTGCATTTGCGCAGACCATTTGACCCGCCGCGACTGAAATGCATTCGTGACCTTTTTAATTGTCCACTGCAATGACCCGCGCGCCGGTCCGAGCCTCGCCATTATCCCGGGAGATAAGCGGCAGGTTAATGGGTGGGCGGGGGACAGCGCTACGGCCGCGGTGCACTGGCGGTTGGGCAATGCTTAAATTATAACCTCCGCCTTCTTCGTGCGGCAGCGGCGCAGGTGCGCGTCGGTTCGGGGGGGGGGCCCGTCGAATATCATCAGCAGGTTCGGCCTATTCGGGGGGGTGTGGCGGTTCTTCGCTTTCTTCGAATGGCAGCCTGCGTGGATGTAAAAGGGAGAAGCCTGCGGGTTTGCATCGGCTATAGTCTGGCAGTTTACGGATTTTAGCCAAGTTTCGGTCTTGGCGAGCAGGTCGAGGCCTTTTTTTCCGAAATAAGATCGCTAATTAATTCGGATTCATTGCACGTTGAACGAACGAAGATTCCCAAGACTAGCATTAAGTTGGGCGCCGGAGTAACAGTAGGCCTGATGGATGACCACTAAGTTAGAGAGATTCACTGCGACGCTTGAGGGTGGACACGCTGAGCGATTCGAGACAATGCCAAGGAATTCCAAGCGAGTGGGAACTCAGCTCCCGACCCCGCGTTGGCTCTCGAGCACTTTTCTCTTGCTTATGCATAGTTCACGGACCGTAGCAACAGCGGCAACATTTAGGAATGCATTTGAACAATGATAACGAAGGGACAATAGATCATATCGCTCGATCATAGCTAAAAAGCAGGTTACTTGCCGCCGCCGGCGTGGCGGTACCAGCCCCAAGCGTTAAGCGTCTAGACGGCCGTAGGCACGTAATTTCTTACGCACTACGGTCAAACAACGAACAGATAAGCTTTAAACAGGTCGCAGCTACATCGGCTACATCCGTGTACGATGTTCGCAAGAGCTTCGGTTTTCGGAAGAGAATCCTGCAATGGACGAGAAACGCTCGACCTTCTAGCTCACATATAATTGGATTCTTTCGTTTTTCGGTGCATTCCCAAACTGTATTCCCGAGTATATGGCTCAAAAAATCGGTATTTGTTGATGCAACAAGATCAGTTAATTAATTTGTTTAGTTTTGATTATATTTAATTTGTTAGACAACCACACCAGCCCCATCGTCAAGTCTGCCTACTTTCAGCTACATAACCTTGCTGAAATTCGGACTTGCTTAGACAAGGACACCAAGTCTAAATTGGTCCATGAATTTGTGACATTCCGTCTCCACTTTTGTAACTCACTGCTTGCTGGTCTACCGGCCTGTGCAATCAGCCGCTAACAGCTGGTGCAAAACTCTGCAGCTTGGCTTGTCTGTCGTGAATGTCACAGTTTCGACATCACACCACTTTTCGCCAACTTGCAATGGCTCACAGCCAAGCGACGCACGGACTTCAAGGTTTTGTCTCTCACTTTTAGGTCTCTTCCTTCTCTGGCTCCAGTCTACCTATCAGATCTACTCCCCCAACAGGCTAAGAAACGTACCACTCGCTTTTCGGGATCTAATCGTTAACCCATACCTCGTACAAATCTCAAATCCTTTGGAGACCGTGCCTTCAGTTCGCATGCTCCCAAAGCCTGGAATTCACTCTCAATATTTGTAACAACATCTGAGTTGTCCACATTTAAATAGAAACTAAAAACGCATCTATTTATCACAGCATGTAGTGGGTCCAAAAGATTCGTCTTTTACGTGCTTATTCGTGCTGACACTGTGCAAGCTACCACTAACCAAACTTGCATGCTGACCCTGTGCATGCTGACCCTGTGCATGCCACCCATAACCGTGTTTATCTTGTTGTTTATTGGGCATACTACTCACCATTTGATCGTGCTTCCTTTGCAGCAAATAAAAGTACCTGGAAAGAAATTGAGTTGTCTGATCGAGCTATATCACATTTATTATTATTATTACTATATCCTACTTAATTTTTGCAAAATCGTACTTTATTTTATTTGTTTGGCCAATTTTATAAAGTCATAACAAATCACTAAACCATTAAAAATAAATGTAAAGAACTTTGTCCGTTACATATTTCATAACCATTATGAACGTCAGAGCTTTATTTGTAGTATCTTTTTGTTTAAAGATTTCCGCTAGAAACAGCACAACAGTTGAACTAAACAATGTTTACTCTTTTTGATTTCGGGTGAAAAATTACTTTACTACTGTTACCGTTAAACAGTTACCAGACACCCTATCCACAGAGATAATTTCTCATGTCCCATTTGCATTCGGAACAGCAGCGCTTGGAATGACTGCCACTTCACCTTCTCAGCCTTAAATCCAGGGGAGCCCGGAGGAACTTCGGAGGAAAATCGAGCTGGCAGTGAGATTTCTGCAAAACAGCAACCTGAAATCCATTCACATTCTATGCATGGCAGAGCTGTGCATGGGATCGAGAACACTTTTTTAAACACTCGTGCCGGCTCACAGTCAGACTTAGCGAGTCCAGTTTGCAGATGTTTGCCTCTGACAAATCCTCGACCTCATCCGTTTTAGCAAAAGTTTGCGAAACTGAACGCCGATGTATCGCTGCTTCAAAGACCCGTTTCGACTATATTTTCAATATTTCTTGCTATCGGAGAATTTGTTCGCGCCTTGGTCGCTGAGGTATAAGGAGTATTTTCAGTCTCCAGAAAATGCTCGTCTTTCGCAGCCTTGTAACTGTACTGGTCTTTGCTACGCTACCGAGACCAGAACCCCCGTAGCAGCTTAAATCTTCATTGGAAGGAGCTCCCTTATTCGCTATATTGTGTTATCATTTGACTCGTTTGGACGTCCTTTTTAAATCAGTGTCAGTTCAAACATTTTAATGAGCTGAAATTATTTATTGCCCAGAGCATAACTGTTCATTTAGAACTGAAATTGTAGTCAAGTTAAGTGTGTCAGAATGACTGTAAAAGCGCTCCTCCCAGTGACCGTACACATTTTTAAGCGTTCGGACCGAGCGAACGGAGCGACAGGAGTCGCTGTGCACACGCTGGCTGCAGCTGTATGATCTCCACGATTTGTACCACTAATGAGACCTGCGTACTTCGGTTCAACTCCCGAGTCCTTATAAGAAAAATGAAAGTCGTAAGAATAGAATATAATAGATCTATAAATACATAATAGAATATAAGAAGGAGAAGTGGATCGAAAAGCAAGAGAAAAGGAATAACAAAAAAGGCAAGCTAGAAAAAGCCCTTGCGTCGGTATCTCAACAGTGGGCATCAACGAAGCATTCGGATGTTACCATAGATCATTTAGTAAGGCTTTCTATACAGCATCTGTAAAGCGCCTAGAAAGGAATTCTGTTCTCTGAAGGCACTTTACAGTTGTATTATTATTGTCATGATTACAATCATTACGCTCAAGTTTAAAAAAATTAGTTTCGGTCTCTGCGATCTTCGAATTCCAGAAAGGATCTGACAACAAAAGGCTTTGAGAAAAATACAGCAAGCTCATGGTCCCGACAACATGACGAGACTGATATCGCGGTCAGCCAAGTGCGATCGAGCTCAGCAATTCGTGACGACGCGAGCAGCCCTGAAGGTTATAGCTTTGGAGGTCGGAGGAGGTAGGAGTGGCTTTTGGTAGCAGCCGTTAAGCAGCTGCTAAGGGAGTTAGTGAGCGAATCTCAGATATTGAAAAAGCCAATCTAGCTTAGCCTAAAAGGGTGTCTTTGAATTAAGATCAAGCGGCAGCATTTCGCCGCGCTAGTAAGTCTGCACCTGCTGCTCGAGCTCACTCGATCTGCAGCACTCCGACATTCCAATAGCGTGCTCGCGGGGGGGGGGGGCTCGGCGTAAGGGGGGGGCTCGGCGTAAGGGGGGGGGCTCGGCATAAGGGGGGGAGGGCAGGGGGTAAAGTAAGAAACCTAGTTTCTGGACCCTAACCGGTTAGGAGCGAACTCAAAGGCTCAGTTACGTAGGCGTTCGGTGAACTGTGCACCAGTCAAAGTCAAAAGGGGCGCGAAACGAGCGATTGACCAGGTTATCGATGACAGAATGGCGGTCAGAGCCGCGGCGCATGAATACATGGAGGCCTGTAACTCTACGACGCTAAGCACTCTACGAGCAAGAATCCTATCGATGGCGTTTAAAAATCACCATTTTAAAATTATCTCATGTTTCATTGAACAAATTCTAGATTAAAATGAAGGTATCGGTACCAGAAAGGAATTACCTCTTAAGCCTAGTCCCGGCCGGGTCGCGGATGGAAAAAAGGAGTGGTGACCGGTGGGCGCGGGGCATCACCTTTGACTGGCTCCAATTGCCTTCTTCCTGTGGCCTTCACGACGTTTCGTTACACCATCTGTGGCCGCTGGCTAACGGTAGTAACTTACCGCAAGGTGCGCTTTTTTTTGTCGGCCGCTCTTTGAAATACAAGGCGTTGACCTTTTGCTTCTAACGCTTGGCTTGTCTAGAGTTAGTCGGCCGTCCGCAGCCTGCCCACCGTCAGCCCGCCCGCCGCCGCAAGCTGCTTTCCAGCCTGCGGTCCGATGCCGGTGTCGGCCTCGCGGACGTAGCCGGAGGTAACCCGTCGCCCAGCCAGCTCTTAGAGTGTGCCGTAAGCCCGTTGCTGCGTGCACGTTGTATGTGTAGCAGCTGATTCAGTAGCGGGATGGCGAGTCTGCTGCACTACTTCAGACAGCGAGTGAGGGGCGACGGTAGCCACGCGCACCCGAAGGAGACCGAGTTCAGGCAGAAACTCAAGCGAGAGCTGTACGACTACAACCAGGTGAAGGACGCTCGGCTGGCGGCGGCGGCGGGCGATTGCATTGGCGAACTGGACTCAAAGATCCGTAGTCGAAATAATCGGCTAGCTGCCGTTCGTTTTGCTCGCTCGCTTGATGCACTTGCGATATGCTGGCAGACCGCCGAGCGTGAATGTCAAGGCGCGTCTCGTTTTAGTCTGCCGTCTACGGATTTCCGTCTAAACCGAGTGCCCTGTGTTACGACTCGGAGCTTAGTCTCCTGGCGGTGGCCACCAAGTCCGGTGCATTGAGGATGTATCCTTTTCGTTCTGTACGGTCTGTCTACGTCAGTGTTAACCGTCTGCCGTCGGTGTTAGCCGACTGCCGTCAGTGTTAGCCGACTGCCGCCAGCCACTTTGCTGCTGCTTCTCGAAGAAGCAGGCTAGCGGTATCGCTGGCTGCAGGGGCTACTCATTCGAGATCGGAAATGCGTGTATTGCAGCGCGGCAGAGATGTCGGTGTTGTAAATTCTCGCCTCTCCGATTGTGTCCGTGACGAGACTTGTGTAGATATGGCGCACCGGGTGTGGAGTTCTATGGGCAGCACGACTCGTACGAGCCGACTGTCACCCAGATGTTCTTCCTGCCCGATGGCCAGGTAAGTACCACGACCGTCGACCTAGCCTTGCTAGCCATGTTGAGCCCTGTCAGGCAATGATGAAGTTGGCAGAGTCTGCCTTTGACCCAGCTATTTGCCTCGGTTTGTCTCTTGAGTTGTGTAGTCGAGCTAGGTCGGCTTATCCTGGGTGACTTCTTGCATGAGGTGACCTGACTGTGCAGAGCCCTAAGCCTTAGCTAGCAGTGAAGTTGCCGTGGAGTTGTGATGCTTTGATGCAGGACGACATCGGGGCCGTCGGAACGCTATAGGTCCGTATTTACGAGAGCATGTGTAGTGGTTGGCATTTTTGCCCAGAGTCGTCAGGCCTCGTAATGGTGCTGTGCCGGCCGCAGATAAAAGAAAAAATATGTAGCAGCTGGCTTTGTATAGCACTGAGTGCTTCCAAAAAGGACATCGTAACACAAGAAACTTAAGCTCTGTAGGTCCTAGACTGTGGAACTCGCTTCTACGATTCTTACGCAACGACGACTACTCTCCTGCTGCCGACTATGGCTCATCTTTTTCAGCTGTCCTGAGCTTCTACGTCCATGCTACTCACTGCCTCAACTGCTCTCCTGATTCAGCTATGCTTCCCACTTTCTCTTTGCTGCATGAGAGGATGTCTGTTGGCTACCGAATGCGTACCGAAAGCCGCTTAGGCTGTGAGTGCGCTATACAAAACTCTCCTGCGTAGCACCCACATAGTCTTTATGACTTTGTGGAGCTACAGACGGAGATACGTGTTAAATTGCAAGGAAGAGAGGAAAGAAGAGCTCTTTTTTCATCCTCCCGAGTTAAGCTCTTGCCCTCCCAAGCCCTCTCAAGACATGGCATCCTCACGCTCCCGAGACATGGCATTTGACTGTTGCATCACGCTGTTTGAGCCATTCAGTGCCTCCTTGGCATCCGAGACATCCGACATCGTGTCTCCTAAGCAGCCATGGCGTGGCACAGTGGGCTGTTAGAGTCACTTCGTTCACATGTAATGCCCTAACATGCCAACCTATAAAGGCAGCTGAGGGCAGGGGAGGTCCACTTGTTACCAACCAAAGCCGGTCTAGCACAGGCCATACTCATTTGCACCATTGCGCTGGCGCCAGCACTTGGTTAGCTGGTCTTTAGCGCTTCAGCTTACCTGCATCTTTCTATTGCCGGTGCCATGCATATTGTTCCGACTGGGTATAGCCCACTGGTGCTTGCTCGCTCTCAATGAACAACGCTGGTCGTTGGTTCGAGTTATGCAGCAGGGAGCCTTTATTATTACCAGCCTTATTCTTTAGTCTGCATGCAAGGGGTGGGGAATTTGATAATTCGCTCCTGCTCCTGGGAGGCTGTTCGATTGGCTGGCCATTACTCTTCTCTTTCTCCTTCTCCTGTGCAATAACGCAGCTGCGCCCTCGTCTGAAGAATGGTGCCGTCGGCTTCGAGCCACAGCTAGCATCCACCGCTGATACTTGTGAGACTGTCTCGCTCGCTTACTTGGTCGCGTAAATGAAGCAATGGCTTCAGTCTGACGTAATTAGTTGTCTGTCAAGAGCCCAGCTTGACCAAATGCCGAGGCATGTGTCGGCTTGTCGCCGGGCGTGCCCATTTGTCCGAGCCAGACCGGCACGCCGGAATGAGTGAGCTCCCAAAGTCATTCCAGATCATTCCGTCATCGCAACGGGCAGTGTCTCACCCAATATATCACCACAGTTCGTATACCTGGACTATTCACTCAGTAGGCCGGTTATGCTCCCATGCTCCCATCCCGAGATTTCGTCCCGTCTGGTGTGCATGCACGTTGCTGGCTGGATGTATCGCAGAATGATTTGCTAGCAGCCCTGGCTGGCAGCTGAGTCACAGCATTACTGCACATTACTCTCAGGCTTTGGCTTTTGGCTCCCCCTCGGTCGGTCTGTCGGCTATATTGCCTGCTGCTTGGCCGAACTCAGCTGGTTGCCTGCCCATCCCTATTCAAATCGAGCAGCCCGTGTATCGTACTCGATGGCTGTGGCAAGTGTTATGTCGCATCATTGCTTCCCAAGGTCAAGGCCAGAAAGTACTTCTTACCTGTACCTGGTTAATAGGCTGCCAGTCCTCCCCCCACCACCAGCTGAGGCTTGGCAGTGCCAGTGGTACCAGGGGTGGGCGTGGCTCATCGATTGTGCTGCAATTGGGGGCACTGCACTGCCAGCTAGGTGGCAGCAGCAGCAGCAGCAGCAGATTCATTCTGCCGCTCCCTGGTTGGCTGATGTCTGCTCCCAGTGTCACATGGCTGCCCACCCTACTATCCCCCCCCCCTGCAGTCTCTACTGCTTCCTCTCAGGCTGCTTGCTGGCGTTCGTGGGGCTGCCGCCGGTCGACACGAGCCAGGTTTGGAAGAGCGAGTAGTCGCTGGGTGGCCGGGTTCTGGTTTAGTGTCTTTGGCTGCTGGCTGAGAGCTAATTCATGCTGCTGGCATTCGCACTGAATTTGGCCGTCAGCTGGAGGAGCCAGCAATCTCAGTGTGCCTGCTGCTTGATTCTCCTCTCCTCGACATCTTCTCTTTGGTGGGGAAGTGGGCTAGCTGACGTCCTGTTGACACGGGCACGTCGATCTGCTAGGCAGTTTCGCTGCCCCGACGGGCAGTGGACGGCAGCACCCGCACGTCACGCTCCCTTTCCCGTCGAACTCGGCGAAGCCTCGGCTGTGCGCTGCTTCAGCCCCGGCCCGGCGCAGCGACGATCTGTCCGCCGAGTTCGACGAGCCTGACTGAGCGGCGTCTGCCGATGACGGTTCGGCCGCAGCTCCCAGGAGCTACGGCCGGCGAGCTGCCGCCTCGGCGGAGGCTCTCGGCCGCTGTATGGAGCTGGCTGCTTGGGACGGCAGCAGCGCTGCAGCTGCTGCCGCTGCTCGATCGAGGCAGTTCGGCGCTCTGGGGTGCTGGTCTGCCAGTGGAAGCATTTCGGCTCGCTGTGCGATCGTCAGCCAGCTCTGCGCGCTACCCCATGCTGCTGAGGCGGCCGGAACTGCCTGGGCTCCAGAGACGCGACACTCAACCGCCCTCCTTTTTGCTACAGTGCCCCCATCTCCCATCTCTCAATTGAGTGCTGGTCATGCATGGCATACGGCCGCAGGAAAAGGCTAGTCGGCATGGTTGTCTCCCCTTACTGCCGTGGTCGTGCCCTCAGGCTCACCGTGTGACCGAAGCAGCCAGGGTTGCAGCCAGCCGGATGTCACCGACCACTGTGTCGACTTACCTGCCTACTGTCCCACATCGCATGCGCACATTTAGACGTGAGCGCAGACATTTAGATGTGAAGACGTTTACACTTGGACATTTAGACATGAAGCGACCGAAAGCTGTGCAGACAGCTTTCGCAGGCTGCGCGCAGCCTGGCCTCCGCCCTGCCTTAACTGCACTCGTGAGCGTAACTCCCTGTGTGCAACCGGCCTTGGGGGGGGGGGTGATCTTCGTGCAATCCGTCACAGCTCGGAAGAGCAGCAGGTGCATTCGAAGATGCACTGTTCTAGTGCGATCTGCGCGAGCGTATGCTGCCCTAGGAGTGGAGGCAATCGATGTGCAAGGAATCCTGCATGTGTTGATAATATTGAGGTCGCGAGAGTTCAGTCTCTACCTCAGAATTTGCTGACGATGACTTGCCATCTCTCTAGTGCAGTCAGCGATGCCTCGCATGCAGGCAATACGCTCTTCACACTTTCTTTTTGTGCGAGCAGTTGACTAGGCATTGGAGGGCCCGGCAGGCATTGCTCCGTTTGTCACTTCACTGTGCCAGCTCTTGATTCCATGCGTGACAGGAAGTCACTGTAGCCTCAGCTGCAGTGGCTCGAGAGAGATAAAGCTGCAGTTGTATCAGGCGGGACCAGAAGGACCAGTCCAGTGAGGCATCAATTAACCCCATCCCCCACTCTCTCAAGTCACACTCTTCAGTCACTCTCTCAGTCAGTGCACAGATGCCTTATGCTGTATGCACCACTGACCCGGCAAGACTACCTTTGCTGGCTGGTTGGTCGACTGCTGCATACACCAACAAGCAAGCACTTCCAGGCTGTTTTCCTCATTTAATCTTTACTAATCACTTCTCCATGTAGCCGGTGTCAAGGTACTGCAAAGCTGCCCCTTGCCACCGACAGGACGGTCTTGTTGCTCCATTGCAGCCTTCTCTAGTCAAGTCGTCCTATTTGCAGGCCTCCCCCCCTCGGCAGGAACCCTCCCCCCTCGGCAGGAACCCTCCCCCCCTCGGCAGGAACCCTCCCCCTCGACAGGAACCCTTCCCTTCTGCTGCTGCTGCTGCCGACACTCGTACAGGCTGCTCTTTGCTGCCCCGGCGTTGGTCACTCTCATGTACCGTGGCTGGCCGGCTGCTGCTGCAGCAGCCGTTCTGCTGGGCTGCCTGGCCTGGATCCATCTGAGTGGCTGGGTTTAGTTGGCAGTGCAGTGACCGAAACCAAGTGCAGCTGTACCAGTGTGTGTGTGTGTGTGTGTGTGTGTGTGTGTGTGTGTGTGTGTGTGTGTGTGTGTGTGTGTGTGTGTGTGTGTGTGTGTGTGTGTGTGTGTGTGTGTCTTGTCTGTGTCAGTGTGTGTGTGTGTCTGTGTGTGTGTTTGCATGCGAGTGAAAGAAGGGAGATGAGAGAGAGAGAGAGAGAGAGAGAGAGAGAGAGAGAGAGAGAGAGAGAGAGAGAAGTGAAATGCAGTGGTTTGGAGTCGCCTCTGCAGACCTCTACCCACTGTACTGTGTATCAAATGTTGTCGGTGTGGGCGTGTTTACATTCTCGATGTTCGGCCGATTGAATGGTATGTGTGTACACGTACCTGCTGTGGCCGGAACGCACAACTGCATGCTTTGCTCTGTTCATTACGAACTAGAGAGTGGTAATGGTCATGAAAGTACGACTTATTTAAAAAAAAGTCGATTTATCCAGCATCAGCTTGAATTTTTTAACTTGGCCGGCCGGTGTCAGTGTGTCGATGTGCACTAGTTGTTCTCTCATCGTTGTTCTGCACCATCAGTAATAGCATGCATCCATAGGTTGATGGTGAGGGCAGGTGTACGCACACTGCACTGCTCCACCGCTCTGGCTAGGATGTACCACTCCGGCCCGTGCCAGGCTGCCTGGCCATCGTAAGCGTGGGGTACGCAGGGGTGCAGGCCCCTCCATTCGACCTGTTGGAATGATAGCTAGCAGGCACACTCTGCACGTGCAACTTGAAGCCGCAGCCTGTGACAGCCTGAGGGTCACGCAGGTTATGCAGCTTCCGGCCTGCCCAGTGGTATCTGGCTCGGCCACTCAAAAGTAGCACTGCTGGTTACTGCTGCTGCTACTAATAGTAATGATAACAACAATGACTCACAACGATAGCAGCACGAGGACATTTTTATTGCACACCGAGTGAAATAGACCTCTTTCTATGCACGGAACAAAAACGGCAGAAAGGAAACATGAACCGATTCGTAATTGTACCACGCATGCACGTGGAAACTTGGCAGACGATATTCACGCGGAAGATGCTTGTGCTGTGAGTAGCGGTTGAGTTTTAAGGTGTGCATCAGATTTCCTCAGATCGATGGATGCCACGCGATACCACGTGATGGTAGCGAGGAGGTCTGGACATTAAGTGCATACGAACTGAAGGCCTCCGGAGGATTCGAGGTAAAAGGCTCAGAGCCAGAAGAAGGGAGGCGAAGTAAGCGAATGGAAAAACCTATACGTGAATGCCGAACATGCACCGTGGCAGTTGTGGCGTTTTTTTTTTGGCGACTGGCAAGTCCAAACAAGTCGAGCTGTGCGCTGCCTGTAAGTTGCTTGCTAACTGCACAGGAATGCAGACCTGCAGAAAGGAAGTTGCCGACGTGTCTTGACAGGATGCCACAAATGCATTGCTTGACTTTGCTTTGGTACTTCTCTCTAAGCATGCCAGAAAGTTTGCACTTTTAAGTAGCTGAAAGTAGGCAGGATCCAGTTGTGGAGCTACTGGTCCACAATCTGCCGGAAGGCCATTTCACGAGCAGGACGCTCACATTCCTCAGCAGAACCGGTTGCTCCCAGCATGCTTAGCGGCAGCAGCAGCAACGCTGCCTGTCCCCCTACCCGTGCGTAGCCCTCAGCTGCCCCCTCTGGGAGAGGGCAATGCATCGCAGTTTAGCTGCGCTGCATCTGTCGTAGTTTAACAGCTCAGGTACGTTGCAGCCTCGGCTGCATGTGTCGGGCGTTCGTGGCTGGTGGAAGATGGCGGCGCAGCTTTGGTTTTTGGCTAGTTTAGCCGCCCGCCCCCAACGATGACGGGCTGCCTGCTGAACACTGCCCGGTTCGTGCCGTGTTCAGCCGCAGGAAGAAGCCCGGCAGCTCTGGTGTGTGTGTGTGTGCGTGCGTGCGGGTGAGCGCCGTGCAGCTATTAGCAGCATTTCCGGACTGCCTGAGTGTTCCAGGTATGCACTGCTATGCAGCTCAGCCAGCCTGAGCCAGCCTGGAACCGGCCGAGGCAGCGCGGCCGGCTGAGCCGATGGCACAACAGGATGTTTTGGGCCAGGTAGAGCTGACAATGCCATCGACGGGCCTGCCTTGTCAGCAGCGATGCCGGCATGCCAAAGCAGGGAAGCACTTCACTTGCCAATCAGACGGGCACTAGCAGCACGGACTTGAGGAGTTGCTGCCACCGTCGTGCCCCACCCACTCGTTCACTGCACCTGCTACTGCAGTAAAAATGGAGCAGTGCCTTGGGATGCTTCTAGATGCTTCTAGATGCCTATCGATTCTCACTGCCCTCCTACAACCAGCTTCCTGTCCTGCTACCAGAGCAACTTCAGTGTGCAGAAAGTGCTTTCCTTTAAAGCAGCGGCCCACAGCCGGTGCTACAAGGCTGTGTTGGAGGAGGAAGAGGAGGGCCCTTCCTGCCCCCCACACAGGGAGACTGGATGCCATCGGCCCTCAGCCGGCCTGCCAGTGTGGCTTGGTGTTGGCTCATTCGAGATGGCTTTGGGGGGAGGACAACGACTGCCTCAGCCGGCTGGTGATGCGACTGCCAGATTAATCTCGGACGGCCTTACACGCTTCACTTGCTCCATTGTCGTAGTAGTCGCCGTGACATGACCAGACAGGTAGTGGTCTGCACCATTCTGCTCCCTTCACTTAAGATGAGATGGCACTGGCTGCTGCTCCTTCCACTCTGTAGGAGCTCCAGCTGTGACCGGCCGAAGGTCACGGAGGCTGTGGGAAGGTCAAGGCTCGAGGCACGGCTCACCACCCGGCCCACGGTTGCCTTGGGCTGCATTGACCCAGCGCCCATAGATGCCAGATATGGTCTGCCTGGCTCGGTGGCTGACTTATTAAGTGACTGAAGGAGGCTGGAGCCGGACAGCTCTGCTCTCTGTTGCCCCCCACGTGTCTCTCCCCTCCCCTTTCCGGTTTGGCTGCTGTCACAGATCCAGGATTTGCATGGGTGATGCGCCTACATTTATCATTTGAGCAGGCTAGTGAGCTTTTCCTGTTCTGATTCAGTCCCAGCAGCAAGTGCACCAATCGCTGCTAGGTAGGCTCGTGCTGGATTGGCAATTTGGCTGCTCGAACCAGCGAGGTCGTATCGTTCAACGGTCCTGCTTGGTTGCTTGACTTGCTACCTCTCTTCTCCGCCACTATTGCAATCTTCCCCCTCCCCCCCCCCAGGGTCTGCCGGTGCCTAATGGCAGCGGCCTAGAACCATTTTTATAATCTGCAGCTAGCTTGTTCAGACATGCTAGTTTTGCATGCTCGTGGCTGCCATGCAGTAGTTTCCAGTGTACCGATCGTGTCCTAATGGCTGTCAGTCCTGCGGTTGTGATGTAAATATATTTATTTCTACCAGCAGCAGCCTCTCTGGCTTGAGCTCATATTTCAGGCAACAGGCCTGGGGCACACTAGCCGAACCAGCCTTTGGGTGGGCTCTTTTCGATGGCTGGGATTAATTAGGAATTTTTTTTAGCCTTGTTCAGTGTTGCCCTGCCCTATAATGACCTCTCCTTCGGCAGTATGCACTGGCGACCTCGGCCGATTTAGTACCAGAGCTGGAGACCTACCGGCTTGCGTCCGGAGTAGACTGAGGAAGTCTACGATAAGGGCTGAGCAGTGGATGCTAGCGGCAGCCTGTTCAGTTCTTGATGCTCGGCTGTCTCGTTGGCTCGAACAGCTTGCTTGCAAGCTGGAAGACTCTCTCTCTCTCTCTCTCTCTCTCTCTCTCTCTCTCTCTCTCTCTCTCTCTCTCTCTCTCTCTCTCTCTCTCTCTCGCTCTCGCTCTCTCTCTCTCTCTCTCTCTCTCTCTCTCTCTCTCTCTCTCTCTCTCTCTCTCTCTCCCTCTCTCTCTCTCTCACGGCGTCTCGGCAGCTTCTGGAGAGGCCCCAGCTCCCCAGCTCGGTGTGCACAGGCAACAGCCGAGCAATGAAGCTTGCATCACGTGCCGTTCTGACCCTCCGACCCGTTGCTAGCTAGTAGCAGCACCAGGTCTGTGCAGTAGAGTGCTGCTGTAGGCTGCCGGTTCCCTTTGCCTTTGGGCAGAACAGGTTCAAAGCATTGTAGTCAATCACGTGCTGCATCGATCCTGGGCTGGTGTGTCAATTCTTCATCCTAATTGGCTGAGTAGTCACCGTGATAGTAAATACAGTCTGCACACTCAAGCTAATGGCTGCACTTAAGCAGGTAGCACTGGTGGCTGAGTCATCAATTGTCTATACACTGCTTTACTAAGCAGGATTCTCCCTAAACCTGGCTGTTAATTGCTGCTTTCCGTTTGCTGTTCTGCAGCACTTTTTCCCATTTACGTTTGCTTTTTTGCTTTTACTCCCATTTACATTTACGTTTGTTTTACTCCCATTTACGTTTACTCCCATTTACTGTTTACTCCCATTTACGTTTGTAATGCTGATGACTAGATTTGTGAGTGGGTGGGTTAAATAAAATAAATAAATAAATACTAGCTGATTTAACAGCCTCTTTTTGTATAGCGACAGAAGAGCCTTGACGGCTATCACCACCGCTTGCAGTGGGATAAAGGATCGCCCACCACAAGATTCGAACCCACGACCTCGGGCCGAGGTCGTGAAAAGCAACCGCCTTACCCAGTGAGCCATTACGGGTTGGATAGTGACACTTGCTCCCATTGCATAATCTTGTCCTGTGACACCGAGACAGGTGCAGGGCACGTTTGGCTTCCTCCCCCATAGCTTTCGTGAACCTCTTTGCAATGCCTCATGCCAGTCCTTATGTAAACAATTATCTTGCCCCACACCTGCTGCACGGTCGATTGTAGGGCAGGGCTGGTATATGCACTCTGCCGTTGGTGCCTCTGCTCTCCGATGTGCTGCTCACTTTCATTCGTTCTGACGGTGATTTTGGGACCGGCACCTCTGGCTGCACTCGCCCAGCAAACAGTGTACTCCTCTTGTGGCCTCTCGTGGCCTCTCGTGCAAACTAGAGACCGCCGTCGCGCCGCCGCCGCGCCCCCCCCCCCCCCCCCCCCCCCCCCCCGTAAAGCACTGCTCCCTGGTGCAGCATCCGGTCCCTAATAGGCGCTGCCACCTGCCGACCTGCAGCAGCTGCAGCCCAAGACGTGCACAAGAGTCGCAAGTCGTCAGATGCATGGCAAGATTTCACCATGCATCGCTGCTAAGGCAATAAGGACGACGGTTTCTGTAGTTTGATAGTGCATTTAAAAACAGCAATGTTCCTTCAGTCAGATGACGGCACTGGTAGCAAATTTATGAAATGCTTCTTCCTGTTCCTGCTCCTGCTCCTTCTCCTCCTCCTCCTCCTCCTCCTCCCTCTTCCTCCTCCTCCTCCTCGTTGCACTTTTCGTCATCCCATCGAGAAGCAACAATGGCTGCCTCGCATCCTAGTCATGCAATTACTTCAGCCAGGCATACGGAGTGCTGAGTGGGAGCAGAGCTTTGCTAACGGCCCCAAGCCCCCTGTGTGGCCCCCATCTCTCTTGCTGCTGGCAGCATGCTGGCATCACTCGAGCATCGAGACTGCTTTTCTGGATTCTCTCGTAATGGGCTACTTCTATTTGCCAGCTACTGTGGCCGCAGCTGGAATATCTTTACTTCATGCCTACAGCAGTCGCCTGTCTAGCTAGAGTCTCGCGATCGATCGACAGAATCAGCTGCTGCTCACTGCTGCTACCTCCTCCTCCTCCCCCCCCCCATCCGAGGATGGCAGAGGCATAGCTTGCTCGGGGGGGGGGGGGGGGGGGTCGGTGGGATGGGGTGGGGTGGGACTGTCGAGCTGCATGTCCTCGCTCCCCCCCCCCCCCCGATTCTGTTTTGCTCTCACTTATAGCTAGTTGGGGCTCGGTCAAGGTTCAGCCCCCACCTTTAAGTGAGCTCTTACCTACCTCTCACCGAATCGAATTCCTGGCGTTATGCCCCAGCCAATATGGATGAGAGCACAGTTGATTGTCGAGCCACGCCCCCTACTCCTGCACACTTAGCAGCCTGCCAGGGCCATGTGACTACTACTTCAGGCAGAGGCCTCACAAAGAGATGGGCTATTTGCTGAGCTGCAGTCTGCCCCAACCGCTCTTGTCAATCCAGCTCTGATGTCAGGGAATCGTCACGGTGGCAGGCAGCTGCTGCTGCTGCTGCCGTGGCAGGTTGCAGCAGCAGCTGCCTGCCTGCTGTATTGGCTGCTGCTGGCTGCTGGTGCTATACGAAATTTTTTTAATATCAGCTGATTTAATAGCCTCATTTATATTTCGGCAGACAGGCAGCACAGACCTTAGCTGTCCTTCCTCCGGCATGCCAAGGGCAACAGCGGATTGCCGCTGCAGGGCTCGAGCCTGCAACCTGGGTTGTCCCGTGGTCTTAAGAGAGGATACTGGCATCCCGACGAGACAGTACCGACCTTCGATGTACATCGGAATTTAGCTGTGCACGACGAACATACTTAGTGATGGGATGTTTGTAAAGTGAACCTTTGATGCACCTATCAAAAGATACTAATTTGAGCTTCAGTTCAGTCTTCGCTCTGGGCGTACCAGAGCACATCCACCGCTCGTCCTGGGACGCGCCCAGAGCGATGACTTGCTGTTCGTCGAGGTCGTTGCCGACATTACATGCTTAGGAGTTAGTGAGCTGCAAGCCTGCACCCCCACTGGCAGTTGGATCTCACATCTTCCGACTACTCATTGGCACTATTGCTGCGGCTGCTACTGCCGCAGCTTTGCCTGCATGACTTTGGCTGGGACCTAGTCTTTGAACAGGATCTGTCATCATCAACGTGAGCTGCTCAGCTGAGCGGCCACTCAGTGCTGCTACCTGCCACTCACTCTCTCACCGTCACCCAAAAGCGTGAGCTCCTTCAGCTTGTGTTTGCTCCCTAGCGCTTTGCTGTTCACTGCACGCCTGCTAGAACCTCTGCAGTGTAGCTCAGTTTTCTCTCTCATTATTAACGAGCGATTGGGGCTTCGGCATACCACTAACCTCATTTGCATGCTGACCCTGTGCATGCCACCCCTAACCATGTTATTCATGTTGTTTATCAAGCATGATATTACTCACCATTCAATTGCATTTCCCTTTGCAGCAAATGTAAAGTGCCTAGAAAGATATTGAGTTCTCTGAGGGCACTTTATCAAGTGCATTATCATTATTATTATTATTATTATATCGGCTCGCTGTACTGTGCTCACTGTAGGGCCAGCTCGTCACGCTGACCAGCGACAACGTCCTTCACCTGTGGGAGCTCAATGCGACCAGGCCAAATGGCAGCACCGCTCTGGAGGAGACTCGGAGCTTCACGCAGTTCGACTCGGAGGCCAGGTGAGAGCCTGGTGCCTGGCCCTCCCGGGAGCGAGCACCTTTGCATCGGCCGGCGGGCTTGCCCCCTCCCGGAAGCTGCCGCTGGCCGAGGGCGGCCCGCATGCGTGCCGTGGTGCCTGCTGCAGCTCTCGCTCGTCGAAGAACGGAATGTCTGCAAATGCCTCAGCTCCTCTATCGACCATCAGGCTTTCCGGCTACTGGCCATTGCTGTTTGCTTTTAAATAGTTGCCGAGCAAATCCCAGTATTACCCCCTCACCTTCCTTCTGCTCCCATCCCTTCCCTTCTGCTCCCCTCCCTTCCCATGCAAGACCTGAACGGCTGCAGCTTCCGCCTCCCTGCTGCCAATAAGCTGAGCTTCGTGGCGCCGCCGCCGGCGTCGGCCTTTGTCCGGTGCAGCGCAGTAGCGTGCCGCCACGCTAGGCTCTCTCTCTGTGCGCCCGCAGCAAGCAGACGACCATCTCGGCATGCACGGCCCTCGGCAGCAGGCAGCTGCTGCTGGGCACCGAGGGTGGTAACATTCACCTGCTGGACGTGGCCACGTTCAGCCTGTTACCCGATCAGATTATCTACCAGGACGTCGTGATGCACAGGTGACTGCCCGGGCGGCGGCCGGCCGGCCGGCGAGCGAGCGGCGCTGGCCGGCAGCGCGCCGGCCGGTGTGCGTGCACGTGTAGGCGGTGGCTTTGCCTCGCCGTATCCACGCTGCTCGTCTGAAGTGAGCGGAGCTCTAGTTTCGTCTTCTAGTTTTGTCTTCTAGTTTCGTCTTCACACCAGTTGAAAAGAGGTCGCTGCACGCTCGGCAAGGCAGAGCTCTGGCTGATGTTTGCCGCCGCCGCCGGTGGGAATGAATCGTGGACGCTCCGGGACTGCTGCCGCCGTGCTGAATGCCGTGCAACGCTGTCTCGATTTCCGCTATAAATCGTCGTGATTCTCCTTCTTCTTTAGCGTGCCCGACGACTTCAAGGTCAATCCCGGGGCCGTTGAGGCCATTGCCAAGCACCCACATCTGCTGCACAAGGTACCCCCTCTCCGCCGCTCGCTCGCTCGTGGCCGGCGCAGGCCTGTTTGCCTTCTACCTGTTCGCACCTTCTTGTTGCCCTCTCGTCGAGCTGAACTCGTAGGCGAAGCGGCGACCCCAGCCCCCTCGCACTAGCCGCACGTCCGGCTAAGGCTACTTACTGGTCAGCACTCACTGCTGCAGCTGCTGCTGCTGCTGCTCGTGTTGCAGTTCCTGATCGGCTACAATCGCGGCCTCATCGTCTTATGGGATGGCAGCACTAACAAGGCAGAGCGCACGTTCAATGCCACGCAGGTGAGAGGTTAGGCCGCCGCCGCCCCTGCATTGCCACGCATCGGCGGCGGCAGCAGCAGTGGCAGGGCACGCTCGGCTGAGTGGCGATTTCTCCGTGGAGCGCACGCACGAGGACTCGCCCTCACCGTTCTTTGTTGGCTCTTTGTCGTGCAGCAGCTGGAAGCTCTCTCGTGGAATGCTGCGGGCACAGAGTTTATGTCGGCGCATTCGGATGGAAGCTACATCACGTGGTCTACCGACGGAAGCTCCAAGTCAGCTGACCAGCCAAAGACGCCATACGGTGAGTGTAGCCGAGAGCTGGAACAATCAGACCCGGCGTTGCCGACTCTCTCATCCCGCTAGGCCTAGCTACCCTACTGTTGCCTGCTCCCGTGTTAAGGATGCTAACTATAATAATAAGACGTTTGAATAGGTTGCTAAGTGAGACAAATCTCTTTCTAGCCACTTGGCATATTTTTGTGTTGGAGTCTTTGATATTTGTGTTGCTTGCGGTGAATGCCTTGTGTGCTCGCTCCTCGGAACCCCCAGTCCAAGGAGAGAGTGCGATCCCAGCTGGCGCCAGCCAGTGATCGCCGTGCGCGCTTGCCTGGGCCGGCCGGCCGGCGTCAGCTGCCTCCGTCTGCTGCTTGTTCCTATAATGGTCGATTGAGGCAATGACGAAGCAGGGCTGCCCTGCCCTGCTTTGCATGCGCATTGCCTCGTGTCGGCCATGCTGCCCTCCTCACGTCCCGTGTAAGCCACCCGCCCAGCCGTGGCTCCAATGCAGCTTCAACGTGCTTCCTTTAACTTGGCTGGTAGTGGTGGCTGGCTGGCAGGAGAGCTCGAGCTATCAGCCTCCTAGACTGGGGGGGGGGTGCTCCTGGCCACCTGGCCGGGCCGACAGTCCAGCACCGAGGACCGGCCATTAACGATAAGCAGGTCCAGCCAGCCAGCAGCCCTGCTTATCGCAAGCCATTAATTAATGATGCCAGTGGCTTGTGATGTGCTTGCCAAGGAAGCTATTGCAGGAAGCTCTCCTTTTCGGACTTCCCTGTCGGTTTCCTAGTTTCTCGAGCCTCGGCAGCGGTAGCAGCCGGTAGGCGGCGGCAGACGAGGCATGCCAGCCGTGCCACTTGCTCACGGCTTGTCACTGAAACTTGGTCTGTTTGGGCATTGCATGTTACTACAGAGCCTGACCCGCCGCACAGCTGGGAGCACCAGTGGTGTCGGGGCGGAGAACTGCAGCCATGCTGCTGTTCGTCGTCGGGAGGGGGTTGTGGGATGCTCGGGTCCTGTTAGCCAGCAAACAAGTGCTGCATCGATATTCTCGGCATGACATGTAGCTACCGGAAGGTGGTCTAAATGCTCTGCCTGAGTCAGGGACACGATAATGAGCTGCACAGGTGTAGGAAATTCTCAGCTGATGAACGAGTCCTCGTTCATTCACCGATCAGCCGGGGAGGGAGTAGGGGGAGGGGTAGTGGGGTGGAGTTGAAGCTCCAATCTCCCGCGATTTTGCGAACAGTAAAAATAATCGCGATAAGAATGACAGGCGCCGGAAGTGCGTGACCATCACCCCTTCGAGGAGAACGATTCGAGTCCCGAGTTTGTTCCACCGTCCGTAGCAGTGGGCGGCACCGTGACGAAGACCTGGTCGCGATTGCTGGATAACCTGCCAATAAACGGCCGGTGCTTCGAGCAGTCAGCAGTCAGCTGAGCGCTAAACTGCTTACGATCTTTCTGTTCTTACAGGTTCCGCTCGCCTGGCAGCCATGCTGGTGGGCCGGTCGCGTGTGGCCTCGATGAGGCTGCGCGCTGCAGCTCATCGCTGCCTGCAGCTTGCACTTTCGTTGTGGCGTCGGCCGCCTCAGCCCCGAGGCTCTGCTTCGCGTGCGCACGCACGCTGAGCCTCGGGGCTGCTGACCTGCTGACCTGCATTGCAGCTCTGCTCTCCTCCTCCTCCGGCTCTGCTCTCGGGTACACAGCCGTAGGAGGAGAGCCGTAGGCCCCAGCTGGCTGATCTTGCTGCGGTGACAGCACAGCAGTGACCACACAGTGCCAGTGCAGGGTCCTGTAAGTGGTTCAGTAACCGAGTCAGAGTCCTGCTTGGGAATGCTGGTTGCACGTGCTCTCAACCAGTCAGTGAATCTCTTTTTAAACGGCATCTCCGTCGAGTGCCAAGTGTTCGGCAGTGGCTGCAACAACGGTGGCAGCGTCTGAGGAGGCAGCAGTTCGGTGGCAGTGGCAGCAGCAGATGGGCAGCCTGAGGATCAGTACCTGCTTCTGCAAGAGTACGACGGTAGTTGGAAGTGCCGAGGCCTGGCTGTGGCAAAGGAAGTTCTTCCTGCTGCTGCTGCCGCCGCCGCTGCTGCTGCTAGCACCCTATGCTGCTGGTCAGTTTGTCAGCTAGTAGCTGCTTGCTGTTCGGGAATTGAAGGTAGAATATTTATGAGCTTGTCGGCCGTGACTTCAGCTGACTGCAGCCTTCCCTCCTTTCTGGGTCGAGCTCAAGTAACTGGGCCGAAGATGGTGATGCTATCGGCCTAGCTGGGCCAGCAGATCTGCATGAGGTAGAGGCAGCTGGAACCTCCATTAGCCTATGTTATTTCTCTCTCATGGCTGATCAATCAGCAGCAGCTGACTGGGCTAGCCACACAGCGCCTGTTCCTAGGTTATGTTAGCACTATTATGGCAGCCATGCTTAGTTTTAAGAGCATCAATCCCAAAGGCTGGCAGCTGAAAGCTGGATGTGAAGCCATGTGCCCACAGCAATGTGTCTGTATGCATGCAGTCGACTGACTGCAGACTGAAGTTGCTTCCCCCCTCTCTTCAGCAAGCAGTGCGCTCCATCAGGGATGGCTGCGCCTCGAGCTCACCTCAGCTCACGTTTTGAGGCAGCAGACGGAGGGAGCAGAGCCGAGCGAAGCCAGCCTCGATTGCAAGGGCAGCAGCGTGACATGCCTGTCTAGGCCGGTGCACCGGTCAGGCTCTACCCCGCTAGCCTGCACTTGCAGGTCCAGTTGCTCTGTGATGTGCCTCCCCCCATGCTCAAAGCGGCTAGTGACTTTCACGGTCTGCCGGGAGAGAGAGAGAGAGAGAGAGAGAGAGAGAGAGAGAGAGAGAGAGAGAGAGAGAGAGAGAGAGAGGGGAGGCAGAGAACAAGAGACAGAGGAGCGACATCTTTTCGGTTGCCTGGTCTGTGCAGCTGTGCAGTTGCTTCTGCTATCTTTGCAGGTCCTTTCCCGTGCAAGGCGATAACCAAGATACAGTGGAAAACGGCTGCTAAGGAGTGAGCTTATGTGCTGCCGCTGCTACTGTTTGCTACTGCCTTGGCTTGACCGCCGCGTTAGTTACTTTGCTGCAGCTCGGAGCCGCGTGTGCGCCTGCTGCTTGCCAGCAGCACGACCCTGCAACTGCCCACATTAGGTGCTGCGCCTCCTCGCGATGGGCTGATCGGGCCCTGTCACAGCAGCTGGGGCGTTCCTGCTCTTGCTGCTCTAGCTCCTGCTCTTGCTGCTCTAGCTCCTGCTCTTGCTGCTCTAGCTCCTGCTCTTGCTGCTCTAGCTCCTGCTCCTGCTGCTCTAGCTCCTGCTCCTGCTCTAGCTCCTGCTCCTGCTGCTCTAGCTCCTGCTCTTGCTGCTCTAGCTCCTGCTCTTGCTGCTCTAGCTCCTGCTCTTGCTGCTCTAGTTCCTGCTCTTGCTGCTCTAGCTCCTGCTCTTGCTGCTCTAGCTCCTGCTCCTGCTGCTCTAGCTCCTGCTCCTGCTGCTCTAGCTCCTGCTCTTGCTGCTCTAGCTCCTGCTCTTGCTGCTCTAGCTCCTGCTCCTGCTGCTCTAGCTCCTGCTCTTGCTGCTCTAGCTCCTGCTCCTGCTGCTCTAGCTCCTGCTCTTGCTGCTCTAGCTCCTGCTCTTGCTGCTCTAGCTCCTGCTCTTGCTGCTCTAGCTCCTGCTCTTGCTGCTCTAGCTCCTGCTCTTGCTGCTCCTCACCGCTTGCTTATCAGCAGGCCACAGTGTGTCTGTCACGGGCTGGAGCGGCGCCGACTTGATTTGTCCGCTCCCTCCCGTTCGTGGGCGAGGCTGGAGGCTAGCTGTAACACTAATGCCATCGCCTCGTTTGCGTCGTCGCCGCAGGAGCGAGGACGCGCTGGTGATCTTCTCCGGCGGGCTGCCGAGGGCCACCTATGGCGACCGGCATTCGGTGTCCGTCCAGCAGGGCGCTGACAAGCACGTCACGTTCGACTTCACGTCACGCGTGATAGACTTTCTCACCATCTGCTGGCCGGACAGCAGCCTCGGAGACGTTGACTTCTTGGGTATACATATCTGTCTTGCACTGTCTGTGTGTCTTGTGGTCTTTGTCCATGTGGCATTTATGCTAAATGCTAAAACCTCCACTCTTATCTCCTCTCCTCTATCTCTCCACTCCCTCGCCTCTATCTCTCCACTCCCTCGCCTCTATCTCTCCACTCCCTCTCCTCTATCTCTCCACTCCCTCTCCTCTTTCTCTCCCCTCCCTCTCCTCTATCTCTCCCCTCCCTCTCCTCTATCTCTCCCCTCCCTCTCCTCTATCTCTCCCCTCCCTCTCCTCTATCTCTCCACTCCCTCTCCTCTATCTCTCCACTCCCTCTCCTCTATTTCTCCCCTCCCTCTCCTCTATCTCTCCCCTCCCTCGCCTCTATCTCTCCACTCCCTCGCCTCTATCTCTCCCCTCCCTCGCCTCTATCTCTCCACTCCCTCGCCTCTTTCTCTCCACTCCCTCGCCTCTATCTCTCCACTCCCTCGCCTCTATCTCTCCACTCCCTCGCCTCTATCTCTCCACTCCCTCGCCTCTATCTCTCCCCTCCCTCGCCTCTATCTCTCCCCTCCCTCTCCTCTATCTCTCCCCCCCCTCTCCTCTATCTCTCCCCTCCCTCGCCTCTATCTCTCCCCTCCCTCTCCTCTATCTCTCCCCTCCCTCTCCTCTATCTCTCCCCTCCCTCGCCTCTATCTCTCCCTTCCCTCTCCTCTATCTCTCCACTCCCTCGCCTCTATCTCTCCACTCCCTCGCCTCTATCTCTCCACTCCCTCTCCTCTATCTCTCCCCTCCCTCTCCTCTATCTCTCCCCTCCCTCTCCTCTATCTCTCCCCTCCCTCGCCTCTATCTCTCCCCTCCCTCGCCTCTATCTCTCCCCTCCCTCGCCTCTATCTCTCCCCTCCCTCTCCTCTATCTCTCCACTCCCTCTCCTCTATCTCTCCACTCCCTCTTCTCTATCTCTCCACTCCCTCGCCTCTTTCTCCCTCTATTCTTGCTCATGCTGCTTCTCGCACTGTTCGACTGCGCTCTCTTTCTCTCACCCAATGCTCGTTCTCTCGTCTCCTCCCGATCACTCGCACGCTCGTTTTTTCTAAATTCGACAGCTCGCTTCGTTATCGATAACCGTTTGGGCTGCAACTGCTTTCAAAGATAGCGTTGCCGGTAGCAAATCACCTAGGTTATCTAACATCATGCTTGGTCTCTTGGTGTGCACAGCACTGCATAGCCCCCCCCCAGATGTCAATGAGTTTGTTTTGTGCAGCCGATGTGCCCAGCAACTGAAGGATCTCTGACGTGCAATCGGGCAAGCGCGTGCCCGGACATGCCCTAGACTCTTGGTGCCCCCTACCGGCTGTATGCGTAGCTCGTCAGACGATTGACACGCACGCGCACTTTCTCTTTCGTTCCCATCGCTGCCGCTCCTTGTCACCGGCAGAGGGCAGTGCGCACACACTGGTCGTGCTGCTCGAAGAAGAGCTGGTCGCCATAGACCTGCTCAGCAAGGGCTGGCCTGCCTTTCGACTGCCCTATCTCAACAGCCTGCACAGCTCGGCGATCACGGCGACGCATCACGTTGCCAACGTCCCCGACTCGCTGTGGAGCAAGATAGTGGCTGCAGGCAATGCACAGTTTTCAAAATTCTCTCTTCGGGTGAGTCGTCGTCGCCTCCGCCGTCGCTCCGCACCGCCCCTTCGTGCCTTCCTCCGTACTTGGAGCTGTGCGCTCAGATTGCCGTACGTGGCGAGGCGGTACCCGCAGCTGCTGCAGTTGCTGCCGCTGCCCAATGCTGGTGCCGCTAGAGGCGTGGGGCCGAAAAGGCTGCAGGGGCATCAGTTTCTTAGCCTGTAGTCTCGATCGTATGGCCGCCTGCAGGCATGCACACGTGCTCACCGTTAAAAGCAGACAGCAGCCGTAATGCAGCAGACTTAATCGGGTCAGTGCGGAGGCTAGCACTACTACCTGCTTAACACTCTGCCACTATGCCGGCTTGTCAATGAGAAACCGCATGCCATCCCCATCGCCTAGCAGTAATTGGACAATTTTCAGGCATTTGGCAGTGATCTGGGTGCTTATTAGTTATCTCGTGCCTGTTTTTATCTGCTAAATAGAATTTACCTGTCGGCGGTTCGAGAGCGAGCGAACAGACGGAGGAATGAATGCCGACTCGTAATATGGATTCCTACTCTTTGTACTATTCGTACGTAGGATCTTACTTTTTTCTGCACGTCTTTCGAAATTAAAATTGTAGGCTTAGTAGGACGCCGACTGTCAGCTAGAGTCCACTGCACTGGTCCAAGCTGCTAGTGCTTGCAGCTTGCAACGTCACGTCCGGTTAGGAAAGGAGGCAGGAGGTGTGGGCCATGCCAGACCTCTCTTGCACGGTAGACAGGGCTATCACTAAACTGCCTTATATGTATGCTCTGCCAACCGAAGTTGATAAGCAAGAGAGTTGATGTGAGAGACGAGTGCGAGTTGATGAGCGCAATAGCCGGCCGGTATGTGTGCCCCTCCCCGGCATATTTGTCGTGCATTGAGTGGGGGAAAAAGTTGCACAATATAACTACGGGCACATGTTGGCTTGTGCTTCCGCTCGTCTTTATTGTTCACCGGCACGGGAACCGAAGCCGCCGAGCGCCGTTGACCTTGTGCTGCGTTCCGCCTACCTGCCTGCGAGCTACGAGCATACTATGCAATTTACGTTCCCACCAATTGCCGACCGCGCTCGTTGCAGTCCTGGCCAATCACCGGTGGTGAGGCCGTGGGCAGCAGCAGAAGCAGCAGCAGCCACGACCTCCTGCTCACCGGTCACGAGGACGGCTCGGTGCGCTTCTGGGATGCGTCACCCACGTTTGGCATGTCGCTGCTGTATCGGCTTGACACGGCCTCGCTGTTCGTCGAGGGCTACGACAGTGCGGCGGCGGAGGCCGATGACTCGGGCGCTCGGGCCGCCTCGGACGCCGCCTCGGATGACGAGGACTGGCCGCCGTTCCGGAAGTGCGGCCAGTTCGACCCCTACTCGGACGACCCGAGGCTCGGCGTGCAGAAGCTGTACATGTGCCCGCTCAGCGACATGATGGCTGTGGCCGGCACAGCCGGCCAAATCATCGTGCTGCAAATGGAGCGGGACGAGCGACGGCAGGAGGTCAAGGTCAGCAAGGCACCCAAGTCACATGCCACGTGCTCTCGCTCGGCCGTGGCCGCAAGATGAGCCCAAGCTCATCCAGACTAGGGCCACTCACTCACCTTTCGTGGACGAGAGGAAAGTGGGTCAAGTGGGGGCTGGTGGGATTGGTTGGTGTGAGCGTTACGAGTATTGGTATTGGTTGGTATGAGCGTTGGTGTGAGGGTTATGTAATGTATCTCTGTCTGCAACTCCACAAAGTCATAAAGACCACGTGGGTGTTACGCAGGAGAGTTTTGTATAGCGCACTCACAGCCTAAGCGCCTTTCGGTTTGCATTCTGTAGCCAACAGACTTCGTCTCACGAAACAAAGAGAAAGTGGGAAGCATATTAGTGTCAGGAGAGCAGTTGAGGTAGTGAGTAGGGCTATTCTATAGCATGGATTTCGGAAGGCTGCGTGTGCCTCGTCCATAGCCGGTTGGTTAAATTTCGACTTCGACCGAGCAAAGCCGGTCGCAGGGGCAGCAGCGACATGCACAGAAGGAATGCTCCACCTGGAGCTTTGGGAGGAGGAGGAGGAGGAGTAGCTGCTGCTGCAGCTACTCTGGCTTTATCTTCTGGTAGATCGTGTGGCTGCATTGGACACCATCGATCGCTCAGTCCTTGAGCACACATCATCACACCGGAACACTACTCGCACCGTACTGAAATGGTTTAGTTGTCTGTCTCACTGGGAGATTTCGGAGCCCTTACATTTAGTGACACTCGGGAATCTGCACTGGGTCCACTTTACTAGCCTCTCTCCATTCCTCTCCCTCTCTACCTGCCTGCCTGCCTGCCTGCCTGCCTGCCTGCCTGCCTGCCTGCCTGCCTGCCTGCCTGCCTGCCTGCCTGCCTGCCTGCCTGCCTGCCTGCCTGCCTGCCTGCCTGCCTGCCTGCCTGCCTGCCTGCCTGCCTGCCTGCCTGCCTGCCTGCCTGCCTGCCTGCCTGCCTGCCTGCCTGCCTGCCTGCCTGCTGCCTGCCTGCCTGCCTGCCTGCCTGCCTGCCTGCCTGCCTGCCTGCCTGCCTGCCTGCCTGCCTGCCTGCCTGCCTGCCTGCCTGCCTGCCTGCCTGCCTGCCTGCCTGCCTGCCTGCCTGCCTGCCTGCCTGCCTGCCTGCCTGCCTGCCTGCCTGCCTGCCTGCCTGCCTGCCTGCCTGCCTGCCTGCCTGCCTGCCTGCCTGCCTGCCTGCCTGCCTGCTGCCTGCCTGCCTGCCTGCCTGCCTGCCCTGCCTGCCTGCCTGCCTGCCTGCCTGCCTGCCTGCCTGCCTGCCTGCCTGCCTGCCTGCCTGCCTGCCTGCCTGCCTGCCTGCCTGCCTGCCTGCCTGCCTGCCTGCCTGCCTGCCTGCCTGCCTCTCTCTCTCTCCTCTCTCTCTCTCTCTCTCTCTCTCTCTCTCTCTCTCTCTCTCTTTCTCTCTCTCACTTGCCGATGTAATCTCCAAGCTCAATCTAGGCTTTCATTTCTATGCAGACGACAGACAGCTGTAACTTGGCTTTGTACCACCCCAGCCTTCCAGCATGGCTAACTTGCTCAACTTCCCCGTGCCATGCATTGCCGAGACAATCCCACTTGGAGGGCAGCAAACTTTCTCAAATTTAATGACGAAAGAACCGTCTTATTAGCTATAGGCACACGTAGGATTACTCGGGAATTGGAAGGCCTAACCCCCAAAATGTGTTCGACCAGGATATCTCGTATGGCCTCTGCACGAAATGTGCTCTTCAAAAATTACCTTTCGCTAAGATTCGCGCCGAATTCTTCACTGCGAATTCTGCTTATTTTCAGCTGGAAGATTTGCTCTCGCTTAGGTAGGGATGCCACAGCCAAGCTGGTTCGTGCGTCGAGGTGACATCCGATCGAGGTGACCTCGATCTCTGTAGCTCTCTATGTGTAGCTCTCTGTGTGTAGCTCTCTGAGCTGCAGCTTGCTTATTGCCTGTGCAAGAGAACCCCTACAGTTGCTGTAAAACTCTTCAGCTAAATATGCCTGTCATAACCGCACCTACTGCCATCCTGGTATTACACTGCCACCGCTTCCTGGTATTACTTCACCACCGCTCACCGATCTGCTCGGGCTCCTTGCAATCTGGCAAAGTATCGATTTCAAGGTCATTGTCGCTCAATTCGTTCGCCCATTCACTCTCTTGTTCCCACACCACCTATTGGAATTACTTCCTCAGGCTTCGAAGCGTAACTAGCGTAACTTCTCTTTTGACTCGAGCCGTTTTGCTGTGCTTTTAATAAGTTAAATTTTCTGCGCTCAAATCCTCTGGAGGCGCAGCGCAGCCAGTTTGCTTTCTCCCAAAGGCTGCTGCTGCTCATCGCGTCGCATCGCATCACACACACACCCCCCCCCCGACGTCACGACAGCTCTAGACTTGACGAAATTGTAAATTAAGCTAAAACCTCGCCTTTTCCACAAAGCACTTACTGCGTCTGTGGGTTGTCCCATTTTGTGCTTTCGCTTGCTGAAATTGTGCGTGATGACATCATTAACCAATGGTCGGGCTTCCTGATCTGCATGTGTAAAGCGCCATCTCGAAAGAATAGATGTATAGCCATCCGAGGGCGCTGGATGAATTTTCGTCATGACTATTACTCTCCCAGCGGTGGCTCTGCCTGCCTACTGTAGACCCTGCACAGCACAGGCCACCGAGAGCACCACCAGCTGGCATCAGATAGATAGTGGCTGCATCGCCTGCCTGCTCGGTCTCCCAGCTAGCCACCGCTGCGCACCGCGTGCCCTGAAGCTGTCGGGTGCTGCCACCTGCCGGTCGTTGACTTCTTCCGTCGGGGAGCGCTCCATGCCGATCGACGGCCCACGCGCTCGTGCAGTGCTTGCTCTCTTGCGCCTCGTTCTGACTCGGCGTCTTAACCCTCTCCTCCCGCACAGGCGTACGGAGTGAACTTGGTGAGCGACCGCGAGAGCTTCATCTGGAAGGGTCACGAGGCGCTCAAGTTGCGAGAAGGCGAGCGCACGTTCAGCGCCGGCTTTCAGCCGCAGAGCGTCCTCCAGGTGACGCCGCCAGCGGCCTGCACGGCCCTGGCCGTGCACTCCGAGTGGCAGCTGTGAGTAGCGCCCCTCTCGGCAAGGCTCCGCCGTTACCGGCTCGCGTCGCTGCTGCCGCTGTCTGCTGCCGTTTCGAGTCATCAGCCGCACAGCGAGCCTCGCTCATCTCTCGCGCAGGCTGGCGGCGGGCACGGCGCACGGCTTTGCCCTGTACGACTTCCGACAGCGACGTGTCCTGACCAGCAAGTGCACGCTGGGAGTCGTCGACACGCTGGCAGCCACCGACGAGGGCGGCATGTCGCGCCGCAAGACGTTCAAGCAGTCGCTGCGCGAAAGCTTCCGGCGCCTGCGCCGCAGGCGGTCGGTCGGCAAGAAAGGCGAGTCGATCGTGACTTCCGGCGGCGGTGGCAGCGCAGCTTCGGCGGCGGCCGCCGCCGGCCGCGTGAGCGACAGGCAAGCAGCGTAAGTGGGCAGATGCAGCGCTCCCGCTGTGCTTGGACGGCAGCCTCGTGCCCGGATGTTTGTCGAGCTGCCGTGCCGGGACCGACCAGAGGGGCCGGGTCCGGCCCCTCTGGTCGCTGCGCTATCGATAGGCAGGGCTCTCACGCAGCAGAGTTTGCCTCGCGTTGCGAGAGCAGGGGTGACCACGGCGGAGGCATCCGGTCGACGACGTCGTCTGCTGGACACCCAGGAGCGAGGAGTCTGGGAGGAGGCGGCGGACATGTTGACGACGAGGGGCTCCTGCCGTCGGTGGAGCGCGCCGTGGAGGCGAGGCCGGCGCCGCAGCAGACACTCGGCAGCAGCATGGTGCGCGTGCTGACGTTTGCCGACACGTTTTTGCTCAGCGGTAAGCCGGTTTTTTACTCAGCCGCTGGCAACCAGCCGAGCGAAGGACTTGCTTGTTTTGGCCGATTGGTGACACGTGACTGAATCCTCGTTCAGCTGTCATCGCGGGGTGGCCGAACGGAATGCTAGCCGTCGCGTCGCCAATTGCCCGGTAGGATCGAATAGCAGCAGGGCAGTGCAGCTGCAATGGGGACGAGCGATTTGACGATCGAGCTCTCGCCTGTCAAGGCTGCATTACTTGATGTCAAGGCTGCAATGTCAAGGCTGCATTACTTTTTCTCTTTTAGCAGCTGCGGCGGGTGCTGTAGACCCGTATCTGCTGTATCCTGCCTGACGGTGGTCTTCTTACTTAATGAACTTTATTTTTTACTATCTGGCTGTCCTTTCTGAATGAGCTTCTGTTTTGAGCGCTCATTATTAATATTGTTTGCTATTGTAAACGTTATAGTGTAGTAGTTGCTCAGGAGTTCGAAGTGAAATAGGAGTTCTGTTTCACCGACGTAGGCCGTAGGCGGCTTTCTGCAAAGTGTGGGAGTTAGATATGGAGATCGCGCGTGCTTGCCTCCATAGCTTGCCTGAACTAAGATGGACGGGAGACTGCTGTGATGGACCGGTACAGCCGGTAGCGAGCCAGAGGAGACCAGGATGTGGCCAGGTGTGCGGTGCAGCTGCGCTAGAGAGACCAGCTGATTGGTTGCCGACACGGTTCGTCGAACATGCGGGTGTAGTGCGACCTGCCCTTAACTTCATGTAGGCAGTGTGGAGCCGGTGAGTCAAATAAACGAGCATAGAGGCAGGTGAATCAGCTGAAGTTGCTCCACCACCAGGCTCCAGTCAAAAGAGTTCTATCCTTTTTGGCTCATTAAGTTTTTGGAACTTGATTCATCAAGCAGCTACCGGTCATCGGTCCTGTATTTTTAAGCAAGTGAGCGATTTGACTTGGAGAGCAAAGTAGGAGCAGTAATAATTATGAAACTTTTATTTAACGCCCTAAGAGAACCTATTCTTTTGTAGCCACTTTACATATGCTGGAAGAGGAAGCACTTCAATTGGTTAGTGATGACAGGCTAAATCTCAGCATTCACTAGATATTCAAGTGTTGGTTTTGTTGGAGGCTCAAAGGTGTTTGCTTTTATCGCGACCGCTGCCGCTGGCTCGAGAGCCCAGCGGCAGCGTGTGAACCCGTTAGGTAGAGATTCAAGTTCCTTTAGACCACCATGCAAATGAAATATACGTGTGTGTGTGTGTGTGTGTGTGTGTGTTCGCGCGTGTGTGAGTGCGTGTATAAAGTGTTCGGAAGTGTGCTAGATTTTTAGGATTTACTTATTAAAAATAATAATAATGCATCTATATTTTGCCATCAGAGAGCAAGATCTCTGTCTGGGTGCTTTACACATTTGAGGTCAGCTTTGTCAGCAGCCGTTGGCTAGTCAAGGGGTCAGGCATGTCGGTGGTAGGATGTCAGCAATACGTGTTTGCAGCTCATCATTTTTGGCCATCGATATTTCTAAGGATAATGATTGGACTGCCCTGTAGGCCGAGGAGTGGAAACAACCCGGTGGGGGCAGGCTGGTCCCCGGGAACGTCTGTTTGGGAAAGTCTCCCCCCCTTCATCCCAAGCGTGGCCGGGACCAGACGGATGTGCGCGTGCGGGACCAGTCGGCGGGCTCGGAGGAGACAGTCCTGATTTTACTTTGCGCCTCGCCTGAGGCCTCGCTCTCGCTTAAGCTTCGTTCATGCGCTGGCGCGAGTGTCGCCGCCCGCGGCTGGATTTTGCGCCTCCTCATCCGCGCAGCGACGACACACAGCGCATCGCTCTGGGCCGGAACGAATGCGGGCTACATCTATGTGTACGTCATCAACCTGCCCACGAACGACCGGCGCGACTCGAAGGAGGCATCGGCAGTGCTCGCCAAGGAGGTGCACCTCAGGCACAGAGCGCCCATCGTCTCGCTCGCCCTCGTCGACCGGAACTGCTACCCGCTGCCGAGCAGCGCGCTCGAGGTGCAGAACGAGAGGGCGCGAGCGCCGGACATGAGCGGCGGCCACCATCTGGTCGTCGTCTCGGAGGAACAGTTCAAGGCAAGAGAGAGAGAGAGAGAGAGAGAGAGAGAGAGAGAGAGAGAGAGAGAGAGAGAGAGGTAGGGAGACAGAGAGAGAGAGAGGTAGGGAGACAGAGATAGAGAGAGGTAGGGAGACAGAGAGAGAGAGAGGTAGGGAGACAGAGAGAGAGAGAGGTAAGGAGACAGACAGACAGACAGAGAGAGGTAGGGAGACAGAGGTAGGGAGAGGGAGGTAGGGAGACAGAGGTAGGGAGACAGAGAGAGGGGGAGATATAGAGAGAGGGGGAGAGAGAGAGAGAGAGAGAGAGAGAGAGAGAGAGAGAGAGAGAGAGAGAGAGAGAGAGAGAGAGAGGTGGGGAGAGAGAGAGAGGAGAGAGAGACAGACAGAGGGAGACACAGAGGGGAGAGAAGTGAGATCGCCGCTCGCTCGCACTGTCGCCCTGCTGCTCGCGCTTCACTGCTAGGAGTAATAGTGATAATTGCCACCGGTCATCTCCTTTCATCTCATCTCTCCTTCCTAGCTGTGGGAATCGCTGTGCCACCCTCTCTCAGAGTGAGCCCAGCGTGCTGCGACGCCGCAGTAGCAACAGCAGCTCTCAGGGGCTCTCTTTTGCTCGCTCCGCCTGCTCGAGCCCGCTTCTGCCAGCTTGAGTCGCCTTGGGGCGGGGTGAGCCGGAAGCGCTCCGTCGGTCGGGTGAGCGGGAGGAAGGAGAGGCGCCTGCCCTGCTGCCGGCAACGAGCATCCGCAACGAGGCTCCAGGCAGCTCGCTGTGATGCGGTCGGGCTGCTGCCCGGTGACTCGGGCGTTGCAGATGTTCGCGCTGCCGCTGCTCAAGCCCGAGGACAAGTGGAAGCTGACGGCAAACGAGGGCACGCGCGTCCGCAAGATCGGCTACGTGGTCTTCCGAAGCCGCAGCGACGAAAACTACTGCGAGAACGACATCGTGTGCCTGAGCAACCATGGAGACTTCAGCGTCTACACGATCCGCGGCCTGCGGCGGCAGCTGCAAAAGAACGTGATCAACATCACGGACGTCACGTGCGTTTCCTTTCGGCGTTTCGTTTCTTTCTTCTCTCTCTCTCTCTACCTTCCAAATTCGCGTTCTTCGAATCTTTGTCCTTCGCTCCTACCTCTCTGGACACGCGTGTGCAGCGGCAGCAGCAGTTGGCGTGCCCGAGCTCTTGCCATTTGTGCACGTGGGCGAGAGCACGTGGGCGTGTTCTCTAGGGGCTGGCGGCGGCTCACGCAGGCAGCCCGCTTCGGTGCAACCACGCCGCCGCTCGGATTCAGCTGTGTTTAAAGTTGCTCGCTGTAACTCTTCAGTGCCATCGCAACGTGCATCTTCACGAGCACCGGCCAGGGCTTCTATCAGATATCCTCGTCCGAGTGCGTGCGCTTCTCGCTGTCCGCAGCCACTGCGTCGTTGGCTCAGTGTTCGGTCAAGGTCAACATTCCGGCCCGTCCTTTGCCGGAAGTACATAATCACAAGTCGTCAAGTAAGTCGTGGCCAATCGCGAAGCTGGATTGCATCACGTGCACCACTTCCTCCTCTCGTGCATGCAAGCAGTCGTGCAGCGCTCCAGGCCATTGAACTGGTAGTGGCGCGGTCGGCTCGTTGTGGCTGTATTGGCTACTTGCCCGTGCGCTGCTGCGTGGCTTGCTTGCTTAGTCTCCCCGGCTAACGACTTGCGGTCGTTTAACGATTATTCATAGGTCACAGTGGATCGAAAAAAGGTCAAGATGGGTCGCCGGTCGACGGTGGGAGCAAGTCGATCGTGCAGTAAGTCGTGCCTCCTGCCACCACTCGTGTCACTTCCGTTGCAGAACAGCAGCGATGTTTTTGCCAATTTACTGCCCACTCTTAGGCGTGACCCCCGTGTGACTCACGCTGGTCTAGGGGGGGGGGGGGCGATCGTATGTATGCGAGCTGGGAAGGGGCGATGATGCGTGCATGTTTTAGTGTGCATGACCCTTCGTGTCCGTGCAGCTACGGTCTCGTTATCGCCACTTCCTTTCATGCGGAAGGTCCCCAGCATCCTGCTGGTCATCAGACACGTGCGACCGTGCAAGTGCTGTAAGATCGTGCCTACATTCTTCCAGTGATGGGCGTGAGTTGTCGGCGGGTCGTTCGCCTGCAGCAGCAGCCGATTGCTCTTGAATCGTCTCATGTCTAGAATCTGTCTCTCGATGCTCTCGACCCTCTTCCTCCTCCTTCCCTGCTGATACTGGATTCCGCTGCTTGGCGGCCGCGTGCTGCCCGCGCCGTGCTGTCTGCTCAGCAGAGTGTGGCACCGGATTAATAAATAACAACTTGCTGATTTAGCAGCCTCATTTGTATTGCGGCAGAAGAGCCTTGACGGCTATCGCCACCACTTGTAGTTGGCAATAAAGAACCGCCCACTGCAGGATTCGAACCCATGACTGCGCGGTCGTAGAGAGCAAGCACCTTATCTCCGAGGCTATTGCAGCTCTTTAGCTTACAGGCAAAAAAGTGGCTGCGCTCAGTGACCCGCATCGCTGCCTCCTACATCCTGCCCGTGGCCACTGCTTGATGGTGGTGCTGCTGCTGCTGTCTGGCCTGAACTCTCTCTCTCCCCACCCCCAATGCAGGGCGTTTGCAGCACGCGCGCTGCCGCGGCGGATCGCCCTGCATTGGCTGCAGCAGCAAGGTTCGAGCCGGTTTGGTGGCAGCGGTGTCCCTATACCCGCTGCTGCTTTTTTGACCGGGTCTTTTGTGGCTTTTGCTATGCGCAAGCGTCGGTTTTGGCCGCCCGTGTCTGCTCGTGCGCGACTGCTGCTGCTGTGGGGACACGGGTTGTCACTCGCCGTGACACGCTTGTCGCAGGAGTCACGAAGCCGAGGTGGCGGTGGCGGCGGTGGCGACGCTTCCTGCGACTTCTGGCTCAGGTAAGGAAGGCGTGGCCTGCGTGGCCTTGCTCGGCCTGTATCCGTCTGACTGCCTGCCCACACATCCGTCCGCCGTCTTCCCTCCGATTCTTTTGCTGCTGCCAAGCCCAGAATAAAAGCTGCTGCGGCCGACAAGGCGGTGGGAGACAAGCCGCCACAGTGGCGCACGCCTCGTCCGGCTGGCTTGTGTGCGTGTGCGAGCATGCGCAACTAATGCAAGCCGAGCAGCGTGCCGTCCGTGCAGCCGAGCAGCGTGCTCGATGAGCTCGTCGCAGCAGACGTGCGAGCGGAAGCCGGTGGAGCTCAGCTGGTCCCCAGGGGGCCGAGGTCAGGGCTGCCGACAAGTTCGATGTTTGCATCTACTTTCAAAATACGGAATGACCAAAGGCTGTCTGCCACAGGGCCTCGTATGCAGAAACTAGGTCGCCTCAGGCGAGTGGGGAATGATCCCCCCTGATTACCGGTTCGGTGCTCTGCTTCGACTTTGCTTTGCAGACTGCGTACTGTCTTTGTGGCTTCCTGACACTCACCATGTGTGGCGGCAGCGGCTGCAAATTTCCACTGGTACTCGCTAGCCGAACCACGTCGTACTAGCTGCGATGGCGCACGTTTGACTTGCGAGTTGGGTGACCAGTTTGTGGCAATCGCTTCGCTCGGCAGCCCGAGAGCAAATGCACTGAACGACTCATGTGGATCGAGGCAAGGGGATGTAACTCTCACAAATTGTTGGCTGCTCTGGCCTTGTCATCCAATGAATGGACGAAGTAGTTCCTGATCGAACGGTTTAGTTGGAGAAAGCCTCAGCATTGATTGTGACCGGCCTTGGAAACGGTTGCTGGCACTCGATACCTTAGAATTATTGTAACAGCACTGCACAAGAAAAATCAACCAAATAAAATGCAGCTGCATGGCACTAGCTTTGGGTGCAGTTCCCTTACCATTGATTTGGTGTGATAGGAAATGTGTCAAGCAAGTAGGCTCTGGTGTGCCAGTACTGATGCAGGTGCTGTACTGACCGACCGGCAGAATTGCATGATTGTGACGTCATGACAAAGACACTTCCACTTGTTGATCAGATTCTCGATAACGTCAATGAAAAACCTTAGGAGCAGCATAAATAAATTATGGTATTGTCAGGAGACATCCGGTTTGGACCCAAGGGCCACAGGAGCCTACCGAAACCATACCCGTGTAATTGGGGCAGACATGCCGGTTTGGCCCAGGGGTCAAGGTGCTCTCCTTCGATGACGGAGGTCAAGGTGTATGCATTTGATGACCGATGGTAGGCCCTATGGTCGAACGTCATTGCTCAGTGGTACTACCAACCCAATGGTCTCCAATTGTCTGCAGCATTCGGTCCACCGCACCCACCACCAGGTCCGTCCAAGGACACTACGAGGTGTGACACTACTAGATGTGGGGCAGTCGTGACTGGCTCCACGTGTACAGGGTTTTCGAGGACTCGCCATTGTGTCTGTCACCAGGGGGTGCCCTGACGGCTGCTTTAACCATGTTGGTCACGTGACAAATAATGATAATAATAATTATACATATAATATAATAATATAATTCATTTATATAGCGCCCCAAGAGAACTTAATCTCTATTCAGGCGCTTCACATATGCCTCGGGGCTCGAGCCCACGACCTCAGTCAGACCTTGGTCCCCGGGGCGAGAGCACCTTGACCGCTAGACCAAACCAGCTCGGCATATGATAAAGCGCCCTCAGAGAACTCAAATCTCTTTCTGGGCGCTTTACGCACACATTCGGCTCAGTCTTCACTGGGAGTGCTCGAAAAAGCACTGCAAAAAGCGAGTTCGTGGTCGTGGGCTACGGATTTCCATGGAAACCCTGCGAATGTGCCTGAGGAATTAGTGGCTTTCTAATTCTTCAGCTGAAGACGGAATTGTTATTAAGAGGAGTTATAGAAAGTCTCATCTTCGAGTGGACTGGCCACAATGCCATCCGAAATTCTCGAATCATCCGGGCGTGTGGGTGCACCCGAGGTCCAATGGTACTTTAGTACTTCATAACGAGCCGCTTATGGACTAACTTAACTGAGTCACAGTTCCGTCACGGCAGACAATGATGCACCATATTGCCACTTGACAGAAGTGCAGCGTCTTGCCATGTGATGCAAATGCACCATCTTACGGCATGACGGGCTTTCTCGCTTTATTAATACGGCATTGATAATTCATTTTGTATAGCGCCATCAGAGAACCAATCTCTTTCTAAACACTGTACATATGTTACGGAAGCATGTCAACATGGTTAGTGATAGCATTCAGAATGTCAGTAAGCACACTAAGGACAGCTCACAAGAACCAGTGTGCTAATGCAGTGAAGAATGAGGTTTGCATTTTTAGCCTCTGCTTTAAGTCGCGACGCATGTCGGAAGTGAGTTCCAGTCTTTTTGATCATGCGAGCTAAAGGCACGGTCTCCAAAAGATTTTAGGTTGGCGCTAGGCAAAGCTGTAAGGGACTTGCAACTTTAAATGAACAAGTTGCACGATGTTGCATCCTTTTCGTGTGTCTACCGTTAACGGATTGTGCCAGCCCTCTCATTTGTAAGAAGATATGTCTGGCCTCGCTGTAACGAGCCTCCAACGAGTTCTCGTGCCAGCATTGGGCGGGTAGAATAATTTTTTCGTGATCCTCCTGATGCTGATGCCTAATGGATGCTTTGAAATCCGTTTCAGTACAGCGAGTCGTGTGCACGGTTTCCCGAGAGCGATTAGGGGACCGGGCGCATGACCACATCTTGGGTTAGAATATTAACAATAATACCCCATATATGTAGAGCCCTCAGAGAACTCTACCTCTTTCTAAGCACTTTACATACGCTGCTGCAAAGGAAGCATGACCGAATGCTTAGTGGTAGCATGCTCAATGACCACAATCATGATAGTTCAGAGGTAACATGCGCGGGGTCAAGCAGCCTGTGACCCACGTGGCTTCCTTCTAAAAGAGTAGGTCTCGCGAATCATCCAACAAGAAAAAGCGTTAAAGCATGCATGCTTTAACGCTTTTTCTTGTTGGATGAATGCAGGAAACTGCTCGATCTAGTCAAATGCACACTACACCCGTCCACCCACCCCCCTTCAGTCTCCCACTCGTGCATTGTCTGGGGCATTTATTTCTTTCCGTTTTTCTAGGTCAGGCAAACGAAGATGGTAGCAGCTATGCTGCTTCTCCGTCATCCAGGCTTACCGTGGTGAGTGGTTGCTGCACTTCGGCGACGTGCTCTTTGCCAAGGATTTCCGACCGCCGCCATTTGCAGCAGCATCAGCAGCCCACCACTGTTTGTCGCAGGACTTGTCAAGCCAGAGGCAGCTCGAACCCAAAATCGTCGAAGAACAAGAGGAAGAGGAAGGGAAATGAGAGCAAGCTTTTTGAATGGCATCAAGCACATCATAGTCGTGCCCTTGCAATCGATTGCGGCTCTAGGCCGTGCCATGTAATAATAGGCTCCACCTTGACTGGCTGTGTGCGGCAGCAGCAGTTTCTGCCGGCCCGGCCGCCCCTATCACGCAAGAGGACGCGGACGCAGCCGTCAGGTTTGCGCAGGACGAGCGAGGCTGCCGCCATCGCCTCCACCGGCCCACTCGGCAAGTCGAGGGACCAGCATGCACAGTGCAGGAGCTGCGAGGCGCCGCCTCCACTGCGCGACGCCGAGGCTCTGCTTCGGCGTCTCTCGCTCGCGTCCGCCGCCGCCGCCGAGGCGCTCTTCTTCTTCGCATTCGTTGCTTTCACACGCAGCAGCGCTCTCCAGGCAGACCGCTAGGCTGAAGCAGCGCCTTCCCCTCGGCTTCCCGTCAGCCCCGATGAGATAGCTACAGCCGTACTAGAGGAGGCACCCGGGCTCCACGCGCCAGGCTAATGTGCAGCAGGTAGCTCAGCCGGCAGGCACAGGGGGGGGGAGGAGGGGAGGGGACACGAGACGAGGGCAGGCTCCTTAATGTATGTAGCCTAACGAGTAGGTGCGTGTGCGCACGGCGTGGCACATCCGCGGCTGCTCGAACCCAGGCGCACAGCCGCACGCGCGCGCGACTGGCCGCCTTTTTGCCGCAATGCGCAAATGCCTTCGAAGCTAAGCAGGCATGCAGCCTCCGCCGGTCTCTCACTTCTGTCTGCGTCGGCCGAGCGCGCGCTGGGCCGTCGGGCATAGAGGCGTCGACGGCCCTGACGGACGGCAGCAGACGACGCCGATGCTGTTGCACGGTTGTCGTCAGCTAGCAAGACAGAAGCATTCCAAGGATATACAACTTTTATTCGCATGTACTCGGGACCTTTGCATTGGAAATAAAGCCGACGTCTGCCACACAGCTCGAGCGAAGCATTGCCTCGCGAGCACGGCGCTGAATCGGTGCACTGCGCTGCTAGCAGCAGCTCAGCTCAGTGGCAGACCGGGAAGCAATCGCCGCGGGCGGGCACCTCACCGGAGTAGGTGAGCTGATATGACAAGAGGTGCCAGCGTATTTCACTGCGCGACGAGAATGCAAGCAACGAGCACAAGGGGGGGGGGTTCTATCGAAGTATCAGGCAGCATGCAGCGATGCCTCGAAAGCGCAGCCAAACGTCGCCGCAGCCGACGACGAGAGTGCTCGCCCTGCGCAGCCGAACGCGGACGCCACGCCAGCTGCCCGTGTGGCCGCACAGCAGCAGCAGACTGGCCGCCGTTGCAGCCTACGCTGCCCTGAGGGACTCGCGATCCGAGCGAGAGCAGCCATTCCAGGGCGACCGCCAGAATAGCCAGATGCACTTGCACAAGAGCCCTGAGCCATCCGAGACTCTCTTCTTAGAGCTGCTAGTGCATGCTTGGGCCGCCGGACAAGCCGCCGTTGGCAAGGATGTAGTCGTTCATCACTGGCACACCGCCGCCGCTACTTGCGAAGACGCCACTGGCCGGTATCTAAGCAGAAAGATGGCGGCATACGACGGCTCGAGCCGTGCGCTGAAGTGGCATCAGGAGCGCGGCGAGGTCGCAGTCGCGAATGCGACCTCGCCTCGCCGATTGCAAGCAAGCAAGCATGTACCCGTGGCCACAGGTTGGCTTCCCTCGGGACTTGTCTCGAGCAGGTGACAAAAATCAAGAGGGCAAGTGGCAGGCGCATCACACGACCTCATCTGCCTGTCAGTGCCGCGATGCCTCGAGATCGTGCCGCTGCGGTTTTTTAAACAAGACATATTTCCATATTTCACAGTCAAACGCGAGTTGCTTTGTTTGGGAATTCGTGGTACAGCACACAGCACCGTCAGCCATGTCCATGCACACACCCAGAGGATTAAATATTGCAGGTTCCACGAACCATAGGCCGACAAAATGCTGCTAAAAGTTGCATGATGAATCAGTCTTTTAAGATGAGGTAAAACTGACTTCCAGAGAGCAGCTCCTTCAGCTACAGAACGCCCAGGGGTTGGGGGTAGGGAAGGGCTATAAATGGGCATTCGGACTTTCTCGATAGGGAAAATGTGCAAACGCTCCCGTAAGAGACACTTCAGTGAAACAGGAGAACCGACTCTAGACCCCGGAATGCGATCGCCAAGTGGCTACTCGCTATCCCTCAAAGGTCAACTTTTGGCTGACACACGCTGGCGAAATGCGAGTGGTGGCAACAAACGATACTGACGTCAGACCAGTAGCAGCACTAAGTAAGATAGCACCGAAGGCCCTCCGACATACCTGGGCAAACATGTTTGCACTGCTGCCCCCACTGACGAAACCCCGCGGCGGCGCAGGAAGACCGCCGCCGACGACATTGCTGCCGATGACCACTGGCACGCAGCCGGGATGCATTGTCGTGTCAGAGCCTGCAGGCAGACGCCGCCGCTCAGCACAGCGAGCCTCAAACGACTGAGGCAGCAGCCAGCGCAGACCAGCAGAGACGGACGGCCCAGTCAGGCAGCCGTTTTACCGCCGAAGGAGCTGCGCAGGCCGGAGCGCCCGAAGCCGAAGACTTTGGCTCTGCGATCAGGGAGGAGGAATCAGATCGCCCTGTATGACCGGAGCCGTCTCAGCAGATCCCACCTCCCCACGACAAGCCTGCGGCGCGGCGCTTATGCTGCAAGTAGCGACTGACAGGCGGCTTCAGCATCTCGAGCTGACGTCAGCAATTACAAAAGAAAAACCACTGGCTAAGGTGGCCCAAAAGTCTGGCTAGCAACATACCAACTGAGATCGGTCCCAAAAAAATAAATTGTTTTGCACGGACCGAATGCGAGAGATAGGGATTTCATTTCTGCCTCTGTCTGTTCCCCTGTCTGTCTGTCTGCCTGCCTCTGTCTCTCTCTCCCGGTCTCCCTCCTCTTTCTCTCTCTGCCCCACTCTTGTCTATCTCATCTACACAGATTCCTGCTACCACCTGTGCCTGATGTAAGATATGCAGGAATAGCTGTGCCGGTGGCATGCTGTGCCGTGGAAGAGCAAAGCACCCAGCAACATTTAATGGAAAGCAATTTGCTCCGGGTCACTAACTCTAGGGTGAGCATACAAGGAGGCAGACCGAGAAGTCAAGCAGACAACTCACCTGCCGGAAATGCCTGCTGATAGAGAACGGTCTGCGGCTGCTGCTGTGGCTGCTGCTGCAGTGGCTGGTGCTGCTGCTGCATTGGCTGGTGCTGCAGTAGACTCAGGTCTGCAGTAACTCCGTTGGCATAGCCGTTGTATGCGGCAGTGGACACCCCACCTGCAACGCCAACCGGCGGCGTTCCCTTTATCTCATGGCGACCAGCGCAGTCACTCGTGAGTGGGCGCAAGCCACCGGCATCACGTGCGCGCGCTCGTCCGGGATCATGCCGGCCTCAAAGGGTCAAACCTTGAGAGTCAAACTTTGATCTAGCGCACTCCAAGGAGAGCAGCTAAAGGGACATGGCCGGCAATTTGATGCCTAGCACAACCCCCCCTTGCCGATCGAATGGTGGGTGGAAGGGGAGGGCCCCTCTCCAGTAGGGCTGTGCTAGCCTACATCGACCAGCCTAGGTGCCATCACGGTAGTATGTGTCTGCTGTTAAATAAAGCAAAGCAAAGGCACGGTGCATTACAGGCTTATCACTTGCCTGCAGCAAGTAATACAATTGCCTGCTGTAGAACTCGAACCCACGACCTAGGTCGTGAAGCATGAATAGGGCTGTATTGCCAGCAGAAGAAGGCATAAGGTTGCAAATACTAGTACGACATCACGACCATACAGGGGTGGGATAGGGTGGTCACGATAGATGCACCATCCGGGTCGTATGTGAATAGTGACAATAGCAATAAATACATTTGTATAGCTCCTTCAGAGAACTCAATCTCTTTCTAGGCACTTTTAGGCAAATTTGCTGCAAAGGAAGCACGATCGAATGGTTAGTGGTAGCAGGCTCAATGATAACAATTATACAAATGAATACATGTGTATTATTATTATTATTATTATTAAGCAACAAGAATCTCAAGGAGCAATCTCAAAGATCTGCTGATCATCGTGATTTTGGTGTCCTGGTGGTCAGTCAGCATCCAAGTAACAGTTAACAAAGGTTCTCCGTAATCACGTAACTTTGCTTACCAGTAAAAGCAGTTGAGTTTTGGTTCATGCACACTTCGAATTCTCAGTTTTGAAACATGCCTAGCCTAACTATATGTAGACACAATACCAGATACGAATATAGCTACCCTAGACGAATTCACCTGCAGTTAGCATTTGTGTTTTCGGGAGCTTGGTCTTTAGGTGGCAGAGATTTTCACTCCAGCACGGTAGATTGTGCAGCCATTGCCCACAGACTGCCGAAACCCCACATGCGCATGCCCGGTTGCTCTGTCCGAACCACGTAATGCAAAACAGCACTTAACACCACAGAGTAAACTTGTAGGTGGAAAAGCTTTTACTAAATAGCCTTAGAAAAGCCACAGAATAAATCCGAAGACGAGAATAAACGACAGCAAGGTGGAAAAGGGGGGAAGGAGACATAATAATGATAATGATAATAATAATAATAATAATAATACATTTGCTATAGTGCCCTCGGAGAATCAAATCTTCTTTCCACTTTTGCTGCAAAAGATAGGCGAGCCAAGGAATGAAAGGAGATGACGATAAGTGCAGAAGGAGAGACATCGAATCGAATGGACGAAGCACACCAGCAGTCGGCAATTGGCCAGGGTTCGAGCATGGCCGCGTAACATTCGGGTTATTTGCTGACTGGGAAGGCTGAAAGGGGGGGGGCATGTCAGCTGTCTGGTCCTCTCCCCCCCCCCCGGCACACACCTTCACGTCGGACCCATCGGTAGGGATGGGGTGGGAAGTGAGAGCTCACCCCAGCCCCGCCCTCTTCTCCAGCTCTGCACTACTGCAGAAGTTCAGCTTAAAAACGGCCACGGATACTGCAGCAGGCGGCACTGACACCAGCTCACGTAAGAGCACCAGGCACACTCAGCCACAACTGGTCGGAGACTATGCAAAAAGTGTGAGGGCACCAGGCGGCTCCTCCATTCAAGGCCAAGGTCGAGCAACGGCTGAGCATCAGGTCAACCACCACCAGCCCCCCCCCCCCCCCCCGATTGCCTTCCCGTACCGGCACAAACGAGGGCGCACCTGCAACGTGAGAGGAGTGCCGCTAGTCGCATTCGAGGCCGGCGCTCAGGCCATGCGCATCTCTTATTTGTCTAATTTATTTATTTATTTTCAATTTTATTCTGCGATCAAAGGCCTGAGACTGAACGAAGCACGGTGCGAACGACACTCGACAGGCCACATGAGCGAGCAGAGAGCCACCCAATCGCGGATGGCTGTCTGCAATTAAACGATGCGATTGAATGAAGCGACGGTTGAACGGCGCCAGAGGCCCCGTGCCGCATGTCGACCGGTGGCATCCTCTGCGCATGTGGCCGTGGAATGCAGCGCCAACCGCTGGTGCTGGAGGCATCGGCCGATAGTGGAATCACGGCACGCGATGCAGGTAGTGACACGCACGTGCATGATGGGAGAGGACGCGGCAAGCGAGTGGGCTTTGGCAGCGCACAGAGGCAGCCGTCGTGGCGAGAGCTCAGCGTTCAGCAGTCGCTCTCAAAGAGGGCAGCACGCTCCTGCTGCTGCTACCGTGCACTGGTCGGTCCACTAGTCGGCCAGTTATCGCTTACACAAGTCGGCAACTCACTCACTGGCAGACCGTCTGCAACAACGATCCACGTCAGGCGGGACCGAAGCATAAATCCGTGCACAGGCAGCGGCTGCCGAGCACGGCTCCGAAGACGCCTAGGTGCGACTACACATAACACACATGCGAGATCTTTGAGGTTTACGATGCGCATTCGAAACCAATGACTTTGTTAAGAGAGAGGGAGAGAGAGAGAGAGAGAGAGAGGGAGAGAGAGAGAGAGAGAGAGAGAGAGAGAGAGAGAGAGAGAGAGAGAGAGAGAGAGAGAGAGAGAGAGAGAGAGAGAGAGAGAGAGAGAGTGTGTGTGTGAGTGACAGAGAATGTTTGCAGCCAAACCAAGCAGGTCAAGTGTGTGCTAGCTCACTGCTAAACAGCAGCATTCTGCCCACACTAGATAATGCAATAACACGGTTGTGCAGTAGCCAATCTGTCGGCTAATTGAGCTCACGACGAACAATCGAGAGGTCCCTGCCGGCAAAGGTACAGGACAGCAATCCCCAGGCGCAGTCAGGACGCTACCAAGTGATGCGGACCAAACAGATTCGAGGCTGATGCACAATGACTGTCGGAAGCCCTTAGAACGACAGCGCACCTCAAGAGTTCGGCCTTTGGCTGCCTTCTTCTCACTACACACACGCACACACTTCTTCCTCTGACCGATGTCCTTGCCAACACAATCTTGGCTTTCACTTCTTCATTGAAGACAGACACACACACTTCCTCTGACCGATATCCTCGCTAAAAACAATCTTGGCTTTGACTTCTATCTACATTGAAGACACCCAGCTCTATCGATCACTCTAAACTTCTAAGCCTTGCTCTTCATCAGAATAAATTAATTCCCTAGCTGCCGTCACTGACGAGATTTGCATTTTGACGGCTGCTAATTTCCTGGAGCCCAACGATGACTGACTGACCAACCTCATAGCTATGGGCAAACCTAGCTGTCACCCAAATGTAGGAGAGACCTAGAGCTTACGATAGGTGCACATGATGAGCTATCCATAAGGACATCATGTGTCATTTGTCATAAATATAGATCCTTCGTACAAATCATACCAACCGGCAGCATTTTTGGATTGATTCGTAAAACTCAGCCAATGCAGAAGAAGAGGAAGCGATGTTCAATCGGATTCGAGTTCTTTACAGCAAGCTCAAAGCCAAAGCGGCTCTCGAAGCAATCACCGGCAGCAAATAGTCATATCACCTCACCGAACGAACAAACATTATAAACAAGGGCAAGGATAAGCTGAGTCAAGGAATCACGTAGTGCAAGAGTTGGATAACAGAATGGCTGACAAAAAAAAGGTTAACTTGGCAGAAGAAGCCAAATCGTTTCGCAAGAAATGCGCAAGTAAGCTCCACAATATAGGAACCACAGAGCAAAAAAGGTTTGGCTGCTAACACCGCTTAAGCTCAAGAAAGCTAATGCTAATAATGTACTGCCCTGTAAGGGCCTAATAGGGCTACGACAGGGCTGATACTTAGGCAATCTACAGACAGTTTCGTGGAGAAAAGTGCATTAATTATTCTCGTCAATGCAAGAAAACACGTTTTGAGTCAGTTGTCTTACAATCCGTGCGACTTCCAGCAGCTAGGCAATTAGTGCCTACAGCAGGTAGATGCCTAGGTCCCAAAGCCGGCCAAGAGGTCGAGCCGAGTTCAACACAGTGATGCAACCTCGAGAAGAAACTCGACGACAGTTCTTGTGACATCAGCTCTACTGCTGTGCCTCGGGGGTGGGGGCAGAGCTTCACTCTCCATCCCGGACTAGCTCAGAAGCCAGATGTTCGATCAGACCATCACTGCCCGACGACCTGCAGCTAATATACAGCACCGATCAAGTGCAGGGGCATGCAGGTCAATGGTCGCCGAGGCCGAGCGGCACGGGTTGGCAGGGCAGCCTGAATTGCTCTCACAGCTGTAACAGCAGCCATCCTAGGCTGGCCAGGAGAGCTCTGACCTGGCAATTAAGGACCGTGCACGGATGATGGCTAGGAAGATGATGGATGAGGAAGACGGAGCTGTGCACGCCGGCCAGTCATACCTTGGCCCGTGGCCACTGCAGCATTGCTATAGTAAAGCTCGGTCGGTGACACGTTGCTGTGAGCTTGAGGTGCCGGGGCCACGACGCCTGTGTACCGGAAGCACGGATTTTTCAGGTCCAGAGTGTTGGCTGACTTCATCGAGGTGTTCGGTATGTCGATGCTGATGTCCACATCATAGCTCTGCCTAGAAAGCAATGTTCAACAAGAGTACAGCGCAGCTTGCGACTAGATGGGGCCCTACCCCGTCTTTCAGACATCCGAAGTGCAATGCCGCACTGCAAGCAAGGAGGCGACGGCAGCACACGTTTTAAGTGTGCAGCAAAATTTTCCGAGCGGGTGATCTTAAAAGGCTACCCATATTTCGATAGGGGGAGGGGTGAGTAGGTCGATGGCGAGGGCAACAGTTCAGCTAGCATCACTCCTGTACCATCTGTCCGTAATCTAGGCAAACTATTTCAGAAAGACTAGTCATCAGATAAGCACATTTCTTCCAGTTTCAGCAAGAACATTGCCACAATCGGGCCCTTGTAATAATAATACATTTGATAAAGCACCCTCAGAGAACTCAATCTCTTTCTAGGTGCTTTACAATTGCTGCAAACAAAGCATGATCGAATGGCTAGTGGTAGCATGGTCACTAAACAACAAGAACACCATGAATAGGCATGACATGGACAGGATCAGCATGCAAGTATGGTTAGTGGCAGCATGCAGTGTCAGCACGCATAAGCACATAAAGGACGAGTCACAGGGACTCGCAAAATGCTGCGATAAATAGGTTTTTAGTTTTTTTTAAATGTGGTAAAGTAAGGGGATGTCGTGACAAAAGTCGGGAGTGCAACAATAAGAATACCACAGCCAAACTAGATCAAGCGTTAGTAATCGTGTCTAGATTACTGCAATTCCCCTTAATCAGGGCTCTCAGCATGGGCCTCAATAATCTGCAACTGTCAAAACTCAGCGGCTCGTCTGGTCTGTCGTCAACGAAAGACGCTGCCACATCACAACACTCCGTGTCCGAGTTTCACTGGCTCCATTTCAAGCATCAAACCAACCAAGATACCCTTGTCTGGCTCCAGGTCGCCTCACTCGCACGTACCAGCCTATCTATAAGAACTTGCTCCTCCACTGGTGCACTCCCAACTGGCGCACACCAACTTCTCAGAAAATCTTAATCTTTTGGTAATTGCGCTTTCAGCTCGTATACACTGTAAGTCAAGATCGAACTGTTGGCTATTGTCACTACCTGCAATGACCCTGGATCTTGAATACTCAGCTCAATATGCACTTGTTCCAGTCAATGATCACTTTGCAACAGTGAGCTTGCCGTTTTGTGTTGCGGTTTACTTTGCATGCACACATGTGCATTGACTTAGTGTGTGCGATAAGCATGAGGTCTTACTGACCGGTGGCCACGAGTGTCATCGTGATGAGTGTAGCATGCTGGCCTAAGCGAGATACTGGTTTGCTTTTGCATGCCTGACACCGTGCATGTCATCAACCCTTGCTTATTTATTCTGTTGCAATTAGTTGCAAAGCACCTCGATAGAGATCATTTCTCTTGAGCATTATAGTGTGCTGCGACCTGTTATTACCCTTATCAGTGGCCAGCACACGCAAAATACATCTCAAAAAAGTATAACAGTGCAAGGTGGTTACCGCATGTCTGAGCTCTAAGCTACCTACCGAGCAACCGCCTCGCCGAGTAACTGGCTGGGATACCCGAAAGGGTAACTACAAGTGCCCAAAGTTGGAACGCCCACTAGCCCACTGACTACCGGGACGGATATTGCTGATGCAGCAGCACCGACAGAGAACAATGCCAGATCCGAAGCAGCAGCAGCGCTTAAGCTAGCTTCCGGCTGAGCACGGCAGTTGTTTCGACAGTGCAGATCGCAAGTACCTAGAGTTGGAGCGAAGAGTCAGGAAGCCCGTGATGCGCTGGCCCACCTTGACCATGACGGGCCGCTGCAGGAGGCAGCGCACCTGGTACCAGTGCGTGAGCGGCTCAGACGGCGCAGTCGATAGCCAGATGGTCTCCCTGAAGCATGCAAGATGGCCGCTGGTGCCAAGCCCTCAGAGCAAGTCGGCAGCAGCGGTGGGGGGGGTGGCCGAACTTATGAACCGAGACCGCCGCCGCTTCATCGCTCAATACTAGCTCAGCTCAGCGTCCGGACTAGGTTTTTGATGGCAGAACAGGCGTGCCAGACTGCCCTGCAAAACAGCTCGCTATGCTTGACGAGCCCTGACCAAAGCTGTGCCGGCAAGCAGGAACGAGATGCGGCCCAAAATTGCGAACGAGGCAGGCAGCTAACCGGAAGTGCATACACTCACGTGACCGTCAGACGACGCTGCACAGCTGGTTGGGGGCTGGCAGCCAAGGGCGGAGCACGGGGGGGGGGCGGAGAGAGCGCGCACTGGCAGACAGGGCGAGTGTGCCCGCCCGCACTCACGTGCCACCGGTGAAAGCCAGGTCGAACCAGAAGGCTAGGCCGTGTATGGTGCCGGTCACAGTGGCGCAGAAGGTCAGCGGGACGTGAATGACATGCAAGTCCGACTCTTTGCACGTCTCAAAGTTGACGCTGTACCGGTACGCCTGAGCCAGACATATGCGGATGTCGAAAGTATCCTAGGACAAAACGAATGGATGGGCGTGCTACGAAACCTGCTATTGCTCAACAAGATTATCGCAGTGCACAAATACAAAAGCATGGCGAGGGCAGGGGCCGGCATCGAGCCACCACGGCAGGTGTCACGCAGGAGACACGTGCTGTGGCACGTGCTCAGAAGCGGCAGCAGAAGATGCGAATTGGCAATTGGCAGCATCCGAGATAAAAAAAAAAAAAAAAGAAAACCGGCCACTCACGACTATCGGCTGCTTGAAGTATTCCTGAAAGGCGTCGTTGCGCAGGCACGTCAAGTCAACACAGTAGAACGATTCGCTGCACCAAAAGTTTGCTTTGGCAGACTGCTCCATGTACAAAGCCTCGTCTTGAAAAGGGACGATGTAGAGATCGCCCTGAGTCGGGAACATCCGGCCTAGAATGGCAGGATCGGCGCCATGTTCAGCAGCGAGGTGGCCAGCGCTTTGAACTGCCAGTGGAGGGAAGCGCTCTCCTACCGCTGCCAGAGAACGAAAACACGTGGTGCGAGAGAGAGAGAGAGAGAGAGAGACCAATGGACACGGAGCAATGGCACCACAAAGGCTGCTCCTCGGTGTTCCCCATTAAGAGGAACAACAGCATGTTGTTATGGGCAAACCTAGTGTGATTCTGAAATTGGAAAGGCCGACGCTCAAAATTGGCTCTGCCAGCGTATCTACTGTTGAATCGGCTCGAAATCTAGATGTCATTTTCCCAATGACCTCTCATTAGACGACCACTTCAGCTCCACAATCAAGTCTGCCTACTTTCAGCTACATAAGACTGCTAAAATTCGGGCTTGTTTAGATAAGGATACCACGCCTAAGTTGGTCCATGCATTTGTGACATCCCGTTTTGACTTCTGCAACTCACTGCTTACTGGCCTACCAGCATGTGCGATCAGGCGATTGCAGCTGGTGCAAAACTCTGCAGCTAGGCCTGTCTCATTAGCGTTGCCACATTACTCCACTTCTCGCCGACCTGCACTGGCTACCAGTCAAACAACAGATCGACTTCAAGGTCTTGTCGGATCGACTTCAAGGTCTTGTCGCTCACTTTTTAGGTCACTTCATTCTTTGGCTCCAGCCTATCTCTCAGATCTACTCCCCCATCAGGCCAAGCATCGTACCACACACTCTTCGGAATCCAACAGTACACCAATACCTCGTACAAACCTCAAATCCTTTAGAGACCGTGCATTTAGCTCGTATGCTCTCAACCTGGAACTCACTCCCGACTTGCATCACAACATCCCCTGACTTGACCACATTTAAGAAGAACTTTTAAACACCTATTTATCACAGCATTTAGTGGGTCCCTGTGACACGTCCATCATGTGGCTATGCATGCTGACACTAACCACATTTGCATGCTAACCCTGTGCTGCATGTCACCCCTAACCGTGCTATTCATGTTGCTTATCAAGCCTGATATTACTCACCATTCAATCGCGTTTCCCTTCGCAACAAATGTAAAGCGCCTAGAAAGAGATTGAGTTCTCTGAGGGTACTTTATCAAGTGCATTATTACTATTATTATTAACAGCCTATGGAAGAGCCATCATGCGTACAGTTTGAAGGCCTACGACCTCGCTGGGCACACAGACACACAGTGGCCAGCGAGCGCCCTTGGTGCCTGCCGACGAGAAAGCAGGTCCGAGCGAACGCTAGCCCAATCGTCAACGTTGGGGGAGACTTGTCGCGGTACACCCCTTCAGCCTTTCGATGACAGACTGCTGCAGGCAAGGTCTGGCACCTTCCTTCCTTCCTTTCTCGGTGGCTAAATCCTGGCTACACCGATTCAATGACAGTCGAGTGCAAGTGTCCATGCCCATCCTCTACCCACGACATGCTGAACTCGACTGAACTTGAAAGAGCAACGGCTCAAAGCGTAAAAGCTAAAGGCCGGTAGCCGAGCGAGAACCTGTGGCGGATGGGGGCGCTTCCGCCTCCACTCAGGCCTACCTCCGGGTCGGAGGAACTTGCGGGCGTGCACGTAGCTCTCCAGCATCCTCTCGTTAAACAGCATGTAGCCGATCGGCTCCGAGACGATGACGTCGACGAGTTCCGGCAGCTCGATCTCCTCCATCTTCCCAGGGATCACGATAATCTTGTCCGACATGTGGTTATGCTTCACCAGTTTCTAGGGAACGCAAAGAAAACGGCCGCCAATGCCCTGATGCATCCAGTCTACGCTCAGGTTGGCTCAGTGGTCAAGGCGCTCGCTCGTAATTAACGACCGAGGTCGAGGTGAACTAATTTGACGACCAAGCTTGTGGGCTCGAGCGACCCCGGGCATATGTGAAGCGCCTGAATAGAGAATACGTTCTCTTTGGGTGCTGCACACATGAATTATATTTATTTTATTTATTCGTTTAACCATTTGATCATGCTTTCGTTACAACATATGTAGACTGCCTGTGACGCGCTGGTTTGGCCAAGTGGTTAAGGTGCCCGCCCCGACCGAGGTCGTGGGCTCGAGCCCTGTGGCATATTCAAAGCACCTGAATAGAGATCAAGTTCTCTTAAGGCGCTATACAAATGAATTATCTACAAATGAATTATATTTACAAAGAGATCAAGTTTCTGAAGATGCTGTAGGAATGTTATATTATTATTATTACTCACTCGGTCTGCCAGCAGCCACGGAGTGACTGGCAATGTTCAGCTAATCACGAAGGAATCCTGTCATGCCTTCACGCTGCCCCCAATGAGCTCAAAAGACCAACGAAAGTAGATAGGATGAAGAAAAAGAATCATCTTCGTGGAATGAATGCTCGAAAAAACGGCTGCTTGCTGCCAGCGCTAAGTACCTCGCAGAACTGAGCCATGCTGCTCGCCTCAACGGCATAGACTTTCCGAGCGCCGGCCTGCACGGCAAAGAAGGACAGGATGCCGGAGCCGGCACCCACATCGAGCACGACTTTTCCGGCTAGGTCGGCCATGTTGGCGAGCATGGCCCTTTGGTAGGTGGACGTCCTCACGTAGTCTTGAAGCATGTTCTGCTGCTGGGATAGGTAGCTGTAGAACTGTAAGAACACATCAAGACATCGCTGATGAGCTCACCGCCTCACCCAGCAACAACAACACAGATGCACTGTAAGATTACAGCAACGTCGGCTGACTGAAGCATTGGCGGAGGTGGCCCACTGCCGCCTACACATGCGCGCGCACACACACACGTCGCGCAAACAGACAAACATGAATGTAGCCGACGAGGGCTTGTTGCTGCTGTCGTCGCTCACGACATCTGAAGCACAGGTGGCTGACAGAAAAATTGCACAGACTAGAAGAGGATCTCTCTCTCTGTGTCTCTCTCACTCTCTCAATAGCCCGAGACAATACAGGCACGGCAACAGCTTGCTCCTGTGATTCGACCTTTATGTGCTGATGCATGCTGACACTGTGCATGCTGCCACTAACCGTACTTGCATGCTGACCCTGTGCATGTCACCCCTAACCATGTTATTCATGTTGTTTATCGAGCATGATATTACTCACCATTCAATCGCGTTTCCCTTTGCAGCAAATGTCAAGCGCCTAGAAAGAGATTGAGTTCTCCGAGGGCGCTTTATCAAATGCATTATTATTATGTTATTATTAAGAATACAAGACATTCTCTCAACTTCACAGCATAATGGTTATGAGCAAGCCAGTTAGTGTCACCATCAAGTAGTAAGAATTGACCCTCAACGTTGGCTTATGTCTAATAGCAGTGTCTGCCTGTAATCTGGATAAGCTATTCCAAAACGTCTTATCATTGGATCAGCACATTGCCCCCCCCCCTTTTGCGATCAAGTAGGCAAGCAACTGTCACTGCAGGAACACGGCCAAAATCAGGCATTACTTAGAAAAGAGTATGACAGCCAAAACTAGTTCAAGTGCTTGCGATATCAGGTCAAGATTAGAACAACTTTTTTTTATCTAGTAATCTTGACATGTGCCCTCAATCGCCTGCTCACAACTCAGAAGCTGGTCTCGCCTGCTGCCAACGACATAAGCAACCACATCACGCCACTTTTGTCTGAGCTTCACAAGCCTTATCAAGCATCGAATTGGCTCAACTGCATCGTCCAGTAACTGATAAATAATAAATTCATAGATGGTAAATGATTTTAACAGCCTCATTTATTTAGCAGCAGAAGAGCCGCAACGGCTATCACCACCACTAGCAGTTGGCAATAAAGGATCGCCCAGTGCAGGATGTGAACCCACGACCTCGGTAGTGAAGAGTGAGCACCTCATCTCTTGGGCTAGAGCGGCCCAGTGATGTTGACGACGACATGAAGTCACAAGTGACTGATGACAGCACACATCCGGTATATGCTATGAATACTTGAGGTGAGCATCAGACGCCTCATGCGATTAAATGAAGCCTTCTTCCTCGGGGCCTCAGCCAGGGGGGGGGGTAACTCACTAGCTCGACATTCCCAAGTCGCTGGCTCGAGTTTGCAGTGGGCATATCTGCATTGTCCTCTGCAAGCTGGGAGGAAGGGGCCGATAGCCACTAAGGCTCCTCTAAAAATAGCTCTGCTATATAAATGACATGAGGCTGCAAAATCAGCTGGCCTTTACTTTATGACAGACCACGGCCACTCCATCTTATTGCCACCGTGGGGTGCTGAAACAGGTATTGCTCTGCAAATGGCCACCAAGGTTCCATGTTTCACAGAAAAAAGCGGCTTCATGTTGAGGTAGCCTGCTGAGGTGCATGCATGCAGCGGGTTTGCCCTTGATCTTGGGCAGCAGCCGCAGCAGGGCAGAACCGCACGGGCTCCTGCTGCTGGGGATGCTCCAACACACTTTATAATGCAGTCTCCTGGTAGCTCTGGGCCATGTACCCAGAAGGCTAAGTAAAGCTGACAGTGAAGACTAACCGATCACCATTCACGATTCCTGTAATCCTATCCTTCCCAAGCGATTTAGGGGTCGATAAATCATTCTGTCATTGGCGATAAGAAATCGTCCGGTAAAAAAAGAGCTATTCCCTTTTATATGGCAAGTGCTGACGGCATCTGGAAAAGGCAGCCGGTAACCGCAGGGAAGCAGCCAGTGTGGGACGATGGCCGGCTTAATGTATCTCCTTCGTTGAGGTTGCCCGAAGGAGTAGTCACACGGTCACAGTGCACAAGTTCTCCTAGGGCGTTTTACAAATGAATAATTTCATTTTATTTTAATTTAATATAGAGATCGGTAGTAATGCAAAATTTGGGAACATGCACTAACAACCCGAGACTTGGGCTAGAAGCAACGTGCTCACACTTCACTGTCAAGGTAATGGCGTCGAGTCCTACAGCAGGCAATCCTGTATTACTTACTCACTGCAAGTGGAAGTGATAGCCATTAAGGCTCTTCCTAAAGTATATAAGTGTGGCTGTTGAATCAGATGACCTTTACTTTTTGCTTACAGGAATATAGGAGCATTAGCAAGGAAGCATATAACAAAAACTATCTAAAAGATGGAATATCAAAGTGGCGCTTATGAACAATGGGCACAACGACATGCAAAATGCAGGCTACCCGTGGCTATGAACTGGAACGAACCCACCAAGTTCGTAACAAGAATATGCATGAACCAGCAGCCGGAGCGGTATGCACGGCACTATCAGGTCCTGGGGATACATAATGGCAGACGAAAAGAGAGGCAGATGCCGAGAGTCTGTTTGGTCTTGTGTGAGTGTGTAATTTTGGCTGCTTCTTGCCCGGGACTGTGCTTTAAAACCTTTACCAGTGTGTACACCGAAAGCACCGAAAGCCTTGGGAACTCTCCAGAGAGACATCGACTTTGCCGTCACGGCATGGCATGGGAGGGTTCGCGTGCATTGTCAATGGCCATGCGCACAGACCAGTCAGTAAGAGACACGTCAAAGCTAAGCAGTGATGCCTTGAAGCCTTGTTTCCTGGGTACTAAACTTGCCGCTCCCTACCACCACTACCACCGGTCACTTAACTCCCAACAAGTTCTCGATTTATAGGCAACACAGGCTTTCACCGATACGCGCATGCCACTTGTGCCCTTTACAGAACGGCGTGCGGTCGCCATTGCAGCCTCAATACTGGCTGCAATGATCACTGCATTCACTTGTGCAACAGCAAGAAAAAACCAGCAAGTACCTGGAAGTACTGGGCAGCCGAAGCCTGGTCTGTACGCTCGCTAAAGACCGACGTCTTTTTGTTGGTCGTGAAATCCAGTAGACGTGTTTGAGCAGCTCGCATATCTGAAAGAGAAAAACCCTGTGTCCTTCACACCTTCGCTGCCACCAACGACGGCAACAGGAAACTCCGGCCTCGGACAAATCGGCAGCCGATGCATGGGCAATGGGCCGGATGTCCGGATCATTTCTATTTTTGGAGCTTCTCTCCTGCTAGGCTCTTTGGCCACATCCAAGGAAAACAAGCAGGAAAATGGAAGCCCTGCTCACAAAGTCAAGCTTTCTCTTGCAAGAGCCTGCTGCCTGCTGCATGTTCTCAGTAAAGTCGTCCAATCGATGTGCTGTTCACACGGTCCAACTCTGACAGGTAATATGCTGGCTGTTTTTTCTACCCTGTTTCGGCATGGGACCGGATCTAGCAACCGAAGCCCTAGAGTCTGGAAAATTAGGAAGCACTACTTTTGCAACAACAATAGACACAGAAAATGGTTGAAAGAGTTCCAACTAATCCTCAATGTGATGCAAGCAAGCAAGCATGCACGAGCGCGCACACACACACACACCTGTCTATATAAATGGCATACGATATATGCAATCTGGCATACGCTACATACACTCTCTGTCACAGATGTATGTTCTCCACTGCCTAAGTCTGAAAGCACCTGGACCGATGCATAGCCACAGTGTGAAATCAGGCTGACAGTGGCGCTCTTAACGACCCAGGTCATGGGTTCGAGTGCTGCAGTGGGCAATCCTTTATTGTCCACCAAAAAGAAGTGTACGATAGCCGTTAAGGGTCTTCTGAAGCTACATAAATGAAGCTGCTGATTAGCTCTCTTTTTTTTATGTCGCCAGAGTAAGCAATAGCAACGAAGCGCAATGCTGTAATAATCGGTCGGTTGTAACACGGGTTACACCAATATGTGTAAAACAAAGGCTGAACCCAAAAATTCAACCAGGGTTTCATTTTTAAATACTTTAAATATAGTAGCCAAGTCGATCTCAGAATCCGAATCCCATTCAGCCTCTCTGGGATCGGCTGGACAGAAGGTTAAAGGAACCGTGAGTCGTATTACATCTGCACACTAGTAGATTTTCTCAAGTTTAAGCATCGGTGGTATAATGATAACACCAGACGGCTGCAAACGCTTATTCGCTTGGAACGGCTCAGGCAGGTGATCAGTAATCACTGTGGTTAAAATTCATTAATAGACTATTTCTGAGACTTGACTTACATGCTGGGTAAGCTCATTGTATTTACCTCACTTCATAAAGTAGCCATCGACCGACCAGCTCCCTACACCTTGCAGCAGGTGGCGCTCGATAATCGATCAGCCTTCAGCAACCTGGTGATGCAACCCATTGTCAGCAGCAGCAGTTTCACGGCTCCCAGCTCAGGTGCTGATTTCCAGAGTAATCAACTGCCAGCTCCTTACCATTCGCTTCCTCCCTCGATGCTGTTCGAGCTGAAAAGAGGCTCCTATTTTGTCTAGCACTAAGTTAATGCACATTGATCCATTTAATGATGATTACCACAACGTTCCCTTTCGATGCGTCAGTTTTTCTGCCTCCAACCGACGGGCAATGCTGTAGGCAATGATAGCTACCAGTCAAAGCATCATCGGTCTCAAAGGATATCAAGGTGAGTTGGTAAAGTCGACCGGTTGAATAGCATTCCTCGTTGTTTTTATTCCAATCTAAGGCATCCGCACGTTTTGTTGGAAACACATTAAAGCTATCGGGTGCAACCTGAAGGGCTTCATGGCAGGCCGGCTGGTGTACGCACACACATCCAAAGGCTGCCGGTAATTAAAAATTGTATTACCGCCATTTGCTCCTTAATGAGCTTCACAAGAAATCGCAGAAGCATGTGAAGACCCTTTTGCCCTAAGCTGCCCAACTTGATGGCAGGCAAACACAGCAGATTCGAATTGATAGCCCGGTTGCTTAGAGATCTGCATTCCCCCATCAAAGAGTGTGAGACTGGCTTGAAACTTCACCTCTTCTCAGTTGAATGTGCAGTCTGAGGACGTATGGTTTTAAGGCAGCGTTAGGCAGGCACACAAAAGACCTATTGTAGCATTAGCAATACAAAACGAAAGTTAAATAAATAACACGACATAAAATTCGGTCTATACAACCAAAAAACCCCACATAAGTAAAAAAGCTACTTAGTTACACCAGTATATCAATCCTTCTTCTTAGCACATCAGCAGCTTATGTAAATCTCTTTCTAGGCACTATACACATGCTGTACAGGAAGCATGATCAAATGGCTAGTGGTAACATGCATAAAGTTAACAAGCATACCATGGATAGAAGTGACATGCACAGGGTCATCATGTAAAATATTGTTCGTGGATTCCTTGTACTGGGTCTTAGCCCAGGAGGTAAAGTGCTCATTCTTTACGACTCAGGTCGTGGGTTTGAATCACAAAGCGGACGATTCCTTATCGCCCGCTGCACGCATTACTGCATGCAGCGGCGTGTCATGCAGCGGCGTGTCATGCACGCTGCCCAAGCGGTGGTGATAGCCACAAAGGCTTTTCTGGCGCTATATAAATGAGGATGTTAAAATCAGCTGCTAAGCTTCTAGGTGTCGGCAGGTCAAGGAATGTCACAATCATAATTAGGCTGGCAGGTTTCTTGAAGACACTGGATTTTCGGTTTGCCCAACACTCTTGACTTCGGTTTTATTGTGACTTCCACTTGAGAAAGCTTGGTACCATCCATGTGCAAATGTAGGCAATACGAGCCGCCTGCAAGTGAGTGCTGGAGAGTTGGACACACTAGGCCACCACTGCACTCACACAAAACTTCATTACTCGCTGTGTAATGCAAAGCTTACAGCAGACGAACTTCTGGCTTCAAGATGAACTGCCTCGCTGAATTTACACCTCGTTTCGGCAGCGATGCACGACGACAAGGGGAAGTCTGTGCGAGGCATGGCAACGTAACGACCTAGGGCCTGGAAGCCTCGACCAATTCCATACCATCCTCGACATGTCAGCCGCCCTCTCATTCCCCGGAGTCGCTCACGCGCGCAGCACCGAGACGCGAAGACGCCGCGTGCACTTGCCGTTCTCCGACTGAAAGCGAAGCAGAATGCTCGATGAATTCTCCCTCGTGAGCATCAGGCCGAGTCGCCCGAGACGACACGACTCCGTGCCGCTGACAACGGGAATGTTGGTGAGCACGTCGCGACCTGCAAACCAATGGTGCCAGCGGCGTGCTCGGTCAGCCGGCAGGTCGGACGCGGCGGCGGCTGCGACCACCGCGTCACGCAGCAGCCGAGGCCGCGGCACGAGCGATCGCGAGCGAGCGAGCGGTCGCCAGCCTTTGAGCGCCGGAGGTCTGAGCGCAACGGCGACACTGCTCACGCATCGCCACGTGGGCTCTCGCCGCTGAGCGCTCGCAAGCCGAACAAGCCTTCGGCTTGTTCGGCGTCCGCGGGTTAGACGGACGGCGCTCGCCTAGCGCCATTGACCAGCGCCTAGCGGGCCAGGGCTCGGCGAGGCCGCAGACGACCACGTGCGCTGCAGGGCGAGTCGCAGCGCGCGAGCGCTCGCCAGGACCAACATTTAGGCCGCCCGTCCCAAATAGAAAGGCCGGGGAGGCCCGCGAGCGCGCGCACGCGGCAGGGCGCGTGGCGGTCGCTGGCACCGCGGGAACAACGGGAGTCGTCGCAATTGCCCCGGTCAGCGGCGTCGTGCCGCCGCCTTCTCACCTTTGAGAAAGTTAATCTGGGCTCCCGCTCCTGTCTGTATTATTTCGACTGTAATGGATTGGTCGTACCATGGTGCGAAGTGCCCTTGTTCGTTAACGGACGACACGAACACGTTTTCAATAACGCGGGCCATCACCGCAGGGCGACTCGAGGTTGTGCCGCTGTAGTCGCGCCCTACGCAGCCATCCGGCGGCTGGTCTGCAGACGCGCATTCGTCGCTCGCGCGGTCGACGCGTTTCCGGTAGCAGCCGCTCGCTGCCCGATCCTGGGTGTCTAGGCGCACGACGCGGCCGGCTCAGAGGGAGAGAGAGAGAGAGAGATTGAGAGAAGCGCGAGGGCGCTGCGTGGTCTTGTCGGCCAGCTGAAGCTCGCGCGCGCGTCGTGACATACGGGCGGACGGCTGCCGCGGCACGCGGTCGCGACGGCCATGCCGCGTCCGCAAAAGCCTTGCGACCCGCGCGCGACATCTCACAGGGCACGTGAAAAAAGCTCACGACTCAGCCTCCTTTGTTCTTCGCGAAGCAGCGAGGCTATCTCGCTCGCATTTTTTGAATGAGAAGCCGTTTCCGCGCGTCGGTCGCCGGAACCGCCGGCGTTCGCGGGGTGAAGCGATGGGCGGAGACCCCCTAGCGCGAGTAAAGGACGCGCCGCCAACGTGCCAAGGCGACCACAGCCCGGATATTGCAGGCACGCCGCCGTTTCGCCGCCGCACGCTCAGCGCGCGCGGACGATCGGCCGGCGGTGCAGCATCGCGGACGGGGAGACTCTGTAGTGACAAGTATTTCTTTCGAGCACGCCTTCGTAGGTGATTTTCCTCGATGAATAGTGCAAGTGCGCGGCCCGAGTTAATTTACTTCGCCGAATGCGGCATCTCTCTGTGAGGTTCGCAATGCCATCGACTCTCTCTCTCCCGCCGCCGCCGCCCCCCACCCCGCGCGTGCGACTACCTTCATCTGGCGACTGCATCCCTTAAAGTAAGACGAGTTGGAGAATTGCTGTATGCGAACCGCTTCCCGTTCGCTCGCCGCCGCCGCCGCCCCTGCTCGATGTGCCACGGACTGACCGCGTGCGCGCGCGACGGGCGTACGCCGCGATAACGCCACAATGACCGTCGACGCACGTCATTGTGGTCGGCGCCAGCAAGGACTACAGCCATGTCGCGCTGGCCCCCGGGCATTTACCCCGACCGTTGGCCACACGATGAGTATTTGTGGCGGTGCAAAGCTGGTTTCTCCCAACGAATAATGTGCTCGCCCCCCGATCAAGGCCGAGGTCGTGGGCTCGAGCCCCGGGGCATATGTGCGAAGCGCCTGAATAGAGATTGAGTATAATTCATTTATATATAGCGCCCCAAGAGAACTTAATCTCTATTCAGGCGCTTCACATATGCCTCGGGGCTCGAGCCCACGTTCTCTTAGGGCTCTATACGAATTAATTACGCGATATTGCACTGGAGCAGCTCTTAGGTTCGTCGCGATGGGAGCCCTTGCCTTAGTGGGTTCGACTAGGGCGCCTAGTACAGACCCGGCTCTCGGTCTACCCAGTTCAGGTTAGAATGGAGCTCTGTGCAGGCGCTGCGGGTAGGATATGGACCGACTAGTGTGCTTGCCATAGTTGGCTCGACTAGGACACCTGGTATAGACCTACTAAAGTTAGAATGGAGCCCGGTGCGGACGATGTGGTCAGGATGTGCACCGCCTAATGTGCTTGAGTAGAAATAGCAGCGGCACGCGAGTTCAGGAGTTTAGAGGAGAGAGAATAAAACGGGACGACTGACAGAGCTCAGGGGCTGCCTGCAGCTTCCGTAGTCCATGCGAGACTACGCTTCGAGAGCACGAGAGTCGAACCTACGACGACGAAGAGCCAAATGCAACTTAGTCTTCGCAGTTGTGTTCTGCCGGCTGCTCAGTTCCCTAAACCCTAAACAGCTGCTCGTATCTTGGGGTGCTGTAGCGGCCGGCCTTGGGGGTCGGGACCGTCGCTAGCGACGCGCGCATCGGGTAGTTTATTATACTCGGGGTTCGGAGTTCGCGAAGTTAACTCCGTCGGTCCCGGAGCTCGCCGCGTAAACGCAAAGGGTAGCTTATTGTACCCGGACTTTGGGAGTTCGCGCTGTTAACTCCGTCGCTCCCGGAGCTCGCCGCGTAAAGCGCTTGCTCTGGCGCGTAGCCACTACTAACCGGCCCACAATAGACTGTCGCTTTCGGCACCCAGTTGTTGCCGCTGGTGTTTTAACCGCACTGCACCGCACAGTCCAGCGGTAGAGAGATCCGGTGGACGAGCAGTAAATCGCCGCCGCGCGGTTACAGTTGACTTCCTGGGCGGCGGTAAGGGTGGCGGGAAGAAAGAGGCGGGGATAGAAGAAAGATGGCGAGACCATGACCTTAACTCCGTACCGCGATTACAAGAAGGCGCCGCCGCGCGCTGCGGAGAACTGTCGGTGCATGAGCTGAAATCGCATTTTAGTAGCGCGACACAAACACTAAGATACTTAATGCGGTGGAGAGCTATCGGGCTTTTGCTTGAATGCACCGAAAGTCTGGAACTCGGCAATGGTCACCGCCTGCAATTACCTCGTAGCATTTGGGCCTCGGCTGCAGACAAAGCTGTTCCGTTCAGCTTTCCCTGCGCCCCAGTTAACTTTTCTTTTTTGTTCACGTCACGCATGCGTGCTGAAGCGGCGGCGAGCTAACTCAGCCAGATTTAATTCCATTTTGATTCATTATTACTAGCTCCTATAGCGGCTAGGAACCGATTGTGCGATAGTTTACGACCTAGGCCTCACAAAAGCAGAAGCTTTGTAATAGGCAATCAGTTGTGTTGGTGAGCCGTGATGGCACACTAGGTAAGGCGGTTGTTTTCACGGCCTCGGTCCCGAGGTCGTGGGTTCGATTCCTGCGGCGGGGCGATCCTTTATCGCCACTGCAAGCGGTGGTGATAGCCGTAAAGGCTCTTCTGTCGCTATACAAAAGAGGCTGTTTAATCAGCTAGGATTTATTTATTTATTTCCGGAATTGGCACTGTCATTTGAGCTGATTTGAACTCTGGGCCACGGAGTCGTAAGTGAACGCTACGGCCGCTGTTGAATGCCCGTAATGCTCCGTTGATTTCAAATAGATTTGTCTACGTTATGGATTTGGCTTTGCCATTAAAAATATGATAAATGTGTATGGAACCCAAAGTGAACATACGGGCGCTTCATGTATGCGGCTTGACCTTTAGCCCACGACCTTGGTCGTCAAAGGCGAGCACCTTAACCCCTGGGCCAAACATGCTAAGATATGGACAGTCTTCATCACTACGATGTTCCGCTACTGTTGGCATAAGTGCGCGAATTAGTGCTGTACCTACAAATAGCTAGCCGTGCTTCAAGGGTCAGGGGTCACCGTCATTCGTCGCGCGTCGGTCATGACTAGCACCGCTGGGAGCGCTGTGTTTGCGGGCCCGTTCTGCCTGTACGTGGAAGCCGCTATGCACCTCTGTGACAGTTCCTGTCTGTCTTCGTGAGCGTTACTATCAGGAGTTACTATAATTATTATATATTATTATATATATATATATTATTTTATTATAGTTATTATAGGAGTTCTACTATGCGGCGGCCACAGGTGTCTTCTCGTGTGCTTTCCTACAGTGGTCTAAGCATGACCGTACACGTCATTAGCCGCCGGTTCTCGCTTTTTTGTCAGAGAGCTTTTAGCGCTTGGAGAGAGATTGAGCAATCTGCGAGTGCCAGGCAAATGACTTCTTATCATTGAAGCTCGACACACAGAACGGACACAGAATCACCGAGGAGGCTTCGACCTTCGACCGCACGCTCGGCTGACGCTCGCAGCGACCGCTCTCCCCCTCCGTCCGTCTGCGTTCCTTCCGACTCGTCTCCCTTCCGGTCTGCTCGAGGCCCGCTCTCGCCCTGCATCTGCTTTTCAGAGACTGCTCATCGACGGGGGGTTGATGGACCTCAGATGCCCGCCGGCACGCACCGTTAGGTGCGCGCCACAGCTAATCAAGAATAGGTCAGAGGTTAGAGGACGACTGAGCGGCGTACCGGCGACTGCGTCCAAGCACGATCGTTATTACGTACACGTCGCTCTTGGAGCGTTTCAAAGCGGGCACTACCCCCTCCCCCCCCGGATGCAATGGCGGCCGTCGGAGTGGATTCGTCGAAGCATCCATTGTTCCATCGTTCAAACTCGGCGTCCCTCATTCGAGAGCGCTCTTTTTTTATTAGTTTTTTTGTCCCGCTTGAAGGCTGGACGCTAGATCGTGTTGCACGACACTAGCACGGCCTTGGCGCTCCAATTACGTAGGTATTCGAGCAATTACGACGACTTCCCTCCGGTACTCGATCGTTTACAATACTAAGACTGGATAAACCGCTATGCACCATCGGACTGGTAACTCGAGGCCAATTGTTGTAGTGGCGGTAGTCCATTCGAGCTAGTTTTCATGTCCCAGAGGTTTGACCACCACGTGTCTCCTTTGCTAGAAGAACTAGGATGGCTTCCGGTTGATCAACGGATACAGAGCAACGTATTTGCGCTGACCCGCAAGGCCCGCCGCGGTTTGGCTCGCTCGTACCCGGCTGAACCGCTGCACCAGTTTCAGCCTCTTCGTGCCCTCAGGTCCCATGTGAACAATAAATTAGCCGTTCCATTATTCCGTTGTCGACAGAAGCTTTAGCTGTACAGGTCCTAGACTGTGGAACTCGCTTCCACAATTCTTACGCAACGACAATTGCTCTCCTGCTGCCGACTATGGCTCATCCTTTTCAGCGGTCCTGAGCTGCTACTTCCATGCTGCTCACTATCTCAACTGCTCTCCTGACTCTGCTATGCTTTCCACTTTCTATTTGTTGTGTGAGACGAAGTCTGTTGGCTACCGAATGCATACCGAATGCCGCTTAGGCTGTGAGTGCGCTACAATTTGTTAACTCTCCTGCGTAACACCCCATGTAGTCTTCATGGCTTTGTGGAGTCACAGACAGAGATACATTACAATTACATTACGTTACATTTCATAAATTCAGAGTTCCGGTCTTTAAGTGCTGACCGGAAGCCCGGTTCGAAAAACTTTCATCCCAAGTTGATAGATGCGCGAGTGGCGCGGGCAGCGAGAGCGCGTCGCTAGAGGCGCCGCGCGCTCGCTGTGCTCGCTCTCTTCGGGGTCAGGGTCAGCCGCGGCGGCGGCGGCGGTGAGGTTCGCACACCGTCGGCGACTCCGGTCGTGGCTCCGGGTCCTGTAGAACCTGCAATCCCGAAACTTAGGCCGGAAACTACGAATGGAGCGAAAGTCGCCGAAGGCTCTTCTGCCGCTACGAGCACCTCGCTGCCCGCATCGCTGGGTCGTAGCGGACCTACGTGACAGGTCTATTACACGTCACTCCCGGAAGTACTGGTCGCGGAAGACAGACAACGCTGCTCCATCTTGCCACGTGACGCAAGTACACCATCCTAGTACAGTATCCTATGGCCGCCCTCATAGATGGAGGCTTTGACGGCGCCGCAGAGACGGCTCGCGAAGGTGTTGTGTAGCTCGGGTAAAGGTCATTCGTTGTTGGTCGCAATTTAATAAGTAACAATAATAATAGTAATAAGAATAAATTTGTACAGCCGCACTCAGAGAACTTCATCTCTTTCTATGCACTTTGCATATGCTGTAAAGCAGTGGTTCTCAACTTTCCTAATGCCGCGACCCTTTAATACAGTTCCGCATGTTGTGGCGACCGCCAACCGTAAAACTATTGTGTGCGAAATGCGAAAATACGTGCTTTCCGATGGTCTCAGGCGACCCCTGCGAAAGGATCGTTCAACCCCCAAAGGGGTCGTGACCCACAGGTTGAGAACCGCTGTTGCAAATGGAGCAGCGGCGCTCGGGTCCGGTTGCACGCTGGCCCGCCTTTGATGCGGCGCAGCCCGCCGCCTCTGCTAGGTCGGGCGTTTCTCGGAAGGAGCTCGGCCGTTCCATATAAGGAGGGCTCTTCTTGGAAGGGGCCGTATTAGCTCACACCACGTGCTCTCACGTGCTCTCTCACGTGCTCTCACACGTGCTCACAATTCTCACGACTCCCCCGGGGCTCCGCCTATGCCTTCATATACGAACGGCACTGTCGAATCAGCCAAATTATTAGTTAATCTCCACAGTCTTCACTCTGCTTCAGACCCGAACCTCTGGCTGACACTCGTCGCTGATCTGGAAGGCCCGCTAATAATAGTCATTCGCTAAGTCACTCTGGTTTGGTCCAGCGGTCAAGGTGCTCTCGCCCCGACCAAGGTCTGGCCGAGGTCGTGGGCTCGAGCCCCGTGGCGCACGTGAAGCGCCTGAATAGAGATTAAGTTCTCTTGGGGCGCTATACAAACGAACTATTTATTTATTTATTAAGCATTAGCAAAATGTTGACTTCCTGAACAAGTGAGTGCCAGAAAATCACGCCCTAGCCCAAGAGGAAAATGAGCACAGCCGATCTGCAGTAAATACTCGCATTTTAACGTGTCTCGTTATACGCAAAGTGCCCAGGTTTGGCCCAGAGGTTAGGGTGATCGCCTTTGATTATCGAGGTCGTGGGGTCGAGCCCTACAGCACACGTCAAGCGCCAGGTTAATGATTAAGTCCTCTCAGAGCACTATAGCATTGCATTCTTGCATCGGGAGGGAGTGCGGAACCTAGCTCAACTTGCTGTTTCAATTGCTGACCTAAATAAGGCACCGAGGTCAGCAGGTGCAATGGCCCGCTATAATTAATCGCGAGCTAGACGGCTGTACCTCGATTACAAACTAGGGGCTGGTCCGCTTCGCTATAGCTGAGAGTCGCTTAAGAAGCGGCCGCGATAAGCCAATGCCTATAATATCTATGATTGTGTACGAACGAGATAATCGTTTGACTTACGACCTGGCCCTTATATAAGATACGGGCTTGACCGCAGTTGCTCTCTTCAAGTAGCGGTCGGTGTGTCCTAGCGCTGGCGCAGGCTGCGTCCACCAATGCCTCGAGGGAACCTTGTGATTACTTTTAGCTAAAATACCAAGCAAGTACTTTTATTTCGGTCTTAACGCATACTCCGGCTGGGCCCGCCGAAGTTATACGCGAGCGAAGTTTCTTTTAGTGCAGTGCTCGCAGCCTGAGTGGAATTGAGCTACCGGCCCCAGCAGAGGGCGCTCTTACAGCAGCACGGGCAGGATCCAGAAATCGGCCTTGAACCTTAGGAGCACCGTACTTGCGCTGCAGTTGCCACCGCCACCGACAGTGCATCTGTTCAGTAGACCCGGTATTACCAAGCCGTATATAACATGTTTTACGGAGGTGAGCACATTAGTAAAAGCGAACGTAAAAAAGGTCGTGGCCTTATTTCGCGGAATTTCTTTGAAGGTAATGCGAGAGAGCGAGAAAAAGAGATAAAAGGAGGAGAGAAAGGCAGAAGAGAGTGAGACAGAAGAGAGTGAGTGCGTTTGTGAGAGAGAATATAATATTTTAGGAAATTCATTCCTACTCCATCGGATATTCGGAATACACATTTTGTCGCACGGCAAGTAATTGCAGCATCTCAATAGAGACCTTAATGCTTTCTAGTGCGACAATTTCAGAACTATGCAATGCTACCAAAGTGATCTCGTTGCAAAGTGTGACTCAAAACATCTCAGGTTGTGTGACTTCAAACAAATCCGCACTTTTTGCGAATGCAGGTTTTATTTTTTCAGATCTTCAATGAATTACTGCACCGGCTTCTTTTTAAGAAGATTTTCCGTGCTTGTAAATAAGGTGATATACGTGCAATAGACGGCTCATCGGGTCAGCTTACTAAAAAATATAAAGCACCAGGGCTCCAACAAACGACATAGGCCACATGCGACATTTGACACGGAGAGCACACTTCGGATGATCACTAAAGCTGAAATACTAGAGTCACTTTTACAGGAGCGAATCTAGCTCAGAGACATAAATTGGCACCCCGACAAAAGCGCGACAAATGCGTGCAGACAAAAGCGAGAAATGCTTTCAACCCCAACAAATGCACGCACGATGCAAGCGCGAAACTACAGTGCTAATTGTTTTAAGTATATGATTTCATTGATTTAACTGGCCTGCTGCCTTCCAAATCAATTACTACTATACCAAAAAGAAGCAAAAATTGCATTTCATGGCTGGCGTGGAAGTAATAACAGTACCTCTAGTTTCATCATACATTAATAAGCAAACCCTGAATCCTATAAGAACACTCTTTACATCCAAAAAATTGAGGCACCTGTCTTCTTTGCTAAAGGAGATACGATCGCCCTCGAGTGACCTGTGGATGCATAACAAAGTTCCTTCTCTGTCACACAAGGCCTGCATTGGCCTGGCGCTAGCATGCTTAGCTGAACTACATCACCAGTTTTCACATCCTTATGCCATCAGCTCCTTCAAGGGTATTACGCATACTGGTTCCACTATTTTACATACAGACTATTGGCAGCGGACGCTTTTGATTGCTTTCACTTCCACAATTGTTACGCAACAGCATCAGCTTCTGGCTCGGGCACATCGTTTCCTGCCGTCCTGCACCATTCATATGCCATTCGTTTAATTGTATATGAAAAACAAAGTAGCGGCTATAATAATAATAACAATAATGCACTTGATAAAGCGCCCTCAGAGAAATCAATCTCTTTCTAGGCGCTTTACATTTGCTGCAAAGGGAAACGCGATTGAATGGTGAGTAATATCATGCTTGATAAACAACATAAATAACATGGTTAGGGATGACATGCACAGGGTCAGCAGGCAAATGTGGTTAGGGGCAGCATGCACGGTGTCAGCACGCATAAGCACATAAGGACAAATCATAGGGACCCACTCAATGCTGTCCTAAATAGGCGTGTCTTTAAGTTCTTTTTAAATGTGGTCCAAGTCAGGGGATGTTCTGACGCAAGTCGGGAGTGAGTTCCAGGCTTTAGGAGCATACGAACTAAATTCACGGTCTCCAAAGGATTTGAGGTTTGTACGGGGTATTGGTAAACTGTTGGATTCCGAAAAGCGGGTGGTACGATGCTTGGCCTGATGGGGGAGTATGTCGGAGAGATAGGCTGGAGCCATAGAATGAAGGGACCTAAAAGTGAGCGACAAGACCTTGAAGTCAATCCGTTGCTTGACTGGTAGCCAGTGCAGGGTGTGAAGTGGCAACTGTGACGCTCACGACAGACAAGCCTAGCTGCGGAGTTTCTCACCAGCTGTAATCGCCTGATTGCACATGCCGGTAGGCCAGCAAGCAGCGAGTTACAGAAGTCAAAACGGGATGTCACAAATGCATGGACCAACTTAGACGTGGTATCCTTGTCTAAACAAGTCCAAATTTTAGCAATGTTATGCATCTGAAAGTAGGCAGACTTGATTGTGGAGCTGAAGTGGTCGTCTAATGAGAGGTCACTTTGGAACATGACACCTAAATTTCGAGCCGATTCAACAGGAGATATGCTGGCAGAGCCAACTTTGAGCGTCAGCCTTTTCAATTTCAAACATCTTTCCTAAAGCGCAGCAAGTCGGATGGTTGTTTGATTTCGGACAGAATCTTTGGCGCAAGGTTTGAGATTAAAATCTTGCAAAAGAATACCGCGACAATGAAAATCTGTGAATGCACGTCGAAATAGTTTTAGCTCTGAGCTTCGCGCCTTTAGTGGGTGTTCCTACTACTTTCAATGAATTGGCCGACGATTTCCCACCTCTAATCTAATAGTACTATTGATCAACTCCTTGTAGTACGTATATTCTTCGGCAGAGAGCTAAGAGGTTGACGTGCAAATCCAAGGTTTAATTTGCACTGTGAAATTTTCGGGGTCCACGAGTGACTGCGATACAGCTGCCATTTCCAAAATAAACCTCCGAAAACTGAGGTTGCGATTCCAAATTATACAGAATGGTGTAATGGGTTTACCCACCAAATTGTATCGATTGGGTTCGTGCATTCTCGTGCTATGGCCTCAAATGACCTGGGTCAACCAGCACATATTTGAAAGGCTGCTACAGCTGCCATTTTCACAGAAAAACACTTCGCAAAACTTTGGTTTTGATTCCAAATTAAAGAGAATAGTATGCAAAGTTTACCCACCAAATATCATGGGACTTCCCTTGTTCGTTCTCAGGCCTCTGATGGGCCGGCCCAAATGGCAGCCCTGAGTAGTCAAACTGCAATATAGCTTCCCTTACCACACTAAGCTTTTAGGAGCTCTGATTTTAATTGCACGTGCACAGAAAACAGTGTTCGGGTTTACCCAAAAAATTTCGTGCATTTGCCCCTGCGATTTCTCATGCTATGGCCTCAAATGACCCGGGCCAGCTACCCTCACTAAATAGACAAACTGCGATACACCTGCCATTTCCATATTAGGTATTTTAAAACTGCGATTCAAATGAATATCGTGACTTGAGTTCAGTGCAGCTCAAACAAGCCCGGGTAAATAGCTCCAGTCTAAATGGGCGCATCGTTATCCAACCAAAAAATAAAAAAAAAGCGGCTCTCTCCAACAGTTTCATCCAAGAGTTTTTCTACGGTCACAACCAACGAACGTCGAGCTTCGAGCTGAGACTTTCGAGGCTTTCTGACTTTCTCAGTTCCACTGATTCATCACTCGGCGTGGTCTGTGGACGCCGGCGTGATAAACCGTTACTCAAAGATGCCTCGGGCGAGCGAGCGAGTGGCCGCAATAGAACACCCACGGCATCGAAGCTTAGTATCCAGGATCCAGTATGGCGACGCTTTCGTTAGTCCGCGGGAATGCGAGCAACGCGCACGATTCAGTATTGAGCGGCGACACTTTTATTGGCACGAGCAGGCTTGCATACCCCGCTTGCTTCACGCCTTCATGCCGTGGCGTCATACGTCATACGCCGCGGCGATCCTACGTCAAAGCTTTTCGTCTATAATGACCTAGCGGCCCCTCGTACTGTCGCTTCCGGTTCGGACTGATCGACAGAGTTGTACCCGTAGCTAATTATTAATACGCCCGTAGCTAATACCACAGCGCCCGACGAGCGAGTGTAAAGAGTAAGCGATTGCAGACGAATTGACATTCAATGAAAGAGCAATAGGACACCTTTGTCGCAGCCCGAGAGAAAGCTTCGTCATCGACGATTTTCCTGTGACCAGCATGTCAAGCTGTCAAACTTTGGCCACCTGTCGAAGAATCCGATCTGACAAACCGGCACGAGCTTCGTTCGCTTGTTTTTTCTGCCTGCTACGGCACGCGCTTCATAAAAGCACTTGGCCACTCCAGCTGCATTGAAACGACGCCTCTTCACCCCTGTCGGCTATTATGCATCACTGCATGAAGATGCCTAATCGTCGCACCTCGTGGCTCCGTGCTCTTGTATAATCCACGCGAACAGGACTCGATAGAGCGCCCTAGCACAACTTCTTAGCTTCTTTAGGGCTACAATCATCTCACATATACAATATACAATATACAATCATCTCACATCTCACATAAGCAGCCAAATCATAAGCAGCAGCCAGAGCGGCAAGCCACGGCGGCAGCGTCTATTTGCCGCCAGCAGTAGCTGCAATAATTGTCTAATAAAGCGCGTTGTCGAAAGGTGGTACAACTTTATCAGTCTAGTAGCCTCTATTCCCGAAGTATTTATAGCAATTAGGATTCAACTTCATTTAATGGCAAGGTGTGACGAGACTTTTTTTGATGAGGTGTCATGAAATTTCTCTAGCTAAGAGCGTCACGAAGAGTTCTGCAACCCAAGTCCTAGTTCTCGCCAAGCTATCGTTTGCAAATTTATGAACGCTGATACTCTGGGAGTCTCGGCACTGCCTTTATGATTAAAGCATTCATTTTAAGCCATCCAGCTAGGCTACTATTATTGTGTACAGTCTCCTTGGCAAGGTAGCTAATAGTTTGATGCACTCACAGCACAGGGTTAATCCGAGTCTAGACGTGCGTCCGAGCAATGACTGCTGATTGCCCTGTGAAGTCTGCGCATATTTATTGTGGAAATTCACCTGCAGCCTTGTAGAGCTATTTGCATTGTCTGATAACTGACTGATTTTTAATTTTTCATGGCTGCATGCAAGCTACTGGTACAAATTAGCAAGCTGGCGTAGACTCAGGAAGTCGTCGTTCTCCAGTAATCGGCGAGCAGACAGCAAAGGTTGACAGACTGCCGATGCCACCTAAATTTGAACTTGCCTAAGCTAGGTACGCATAAAGACCTTCCTTGACTATCTCTTCCTTTTCTACATACACGTAGCATTTCTGCTTTCAGCTCCTTTTGCACTGCAATCCATAGCCGCCACTGACTAACTCCAAAGGAGAAAGAAACGTTGATGTTCACATGTCGGTAATCGTGCGCGTGAGTTTTCGCTAGGTACCCAGACGATATTTAGTTAGTCGCATGACATTCGACACATTAAAATACTCCAAATCTGCTGACATAACGATGAATGTCCTCAATACTCACACGCTTGCAGGAGTACATCTTCATCATTATCGGAATGTCAGACTTCTGTGACAATTGCTTCATTTTTCCCATCACCGTAAGCAGGTTCGGATCGAATGGCTCAATTGTTTTGCAGTTTTGACAATTTTTAAATGCCTATAATAGAAGATGTCACAATTAGAAAACCGCCTGCGAACATAAAAATAGAAGAAAGGGGGCAGAGAGAGCAGGAGAGAGAGCGAGAGAGATCGAGAGAGAAAGAGCGCTAGAAAGAGAAAGCGAGAGGGAGATCGCTAGGGAGAAAGAGAGAGAGAGTGATGTAGAGAAAGTGAGAGGGAGTGAAAGAGAGAGAGAGATCGAGAGAGAAAGAGCGCTAGAAAGAGAAAGCGAGAGGGAGATAGATAGGTGGCTAGAAGGGAAAATAGATACATGAACCGCAGTAGGGTTCACAATCCCTTGGGAGAATGAGGAATGCATTAGTTCGTGGCAGTCGGTATTCTGTCCTACGATTCCATCGAGGACATCGAGGCACGCAGTTGTCCCCGTCGCTTCGAAACCCTATCCCTAACGATAGCATACTTTGATTCACGTGCATCAGCGGCCGGCAGCCGCAAAACAAGAAACACCGCTTCAGGGGCCGGCAGCCGCAAAATTGCACATAGCCCTTAGCTGTGTGTTGTTCGTAGGGCCCCCTGACGCTATTGTTGACTGATACTGGTACCGCAGCAGGCCTGTCCCCTCCTGCAGCTCTCACATCTTGGGCGATGATGGACATCTGGGCTTGGGCGATTGATCCACATGGCCAACGTGAACGATGGCGTGAATATTCCGCGTCTCCTCTAGGGTATTGTGGCTTGGGTCCCCAAGTAGTACCGTTTAGTTTTGGTGTTGTTATTGGCAGAGGCGACTCTGATAAGGAGATTTGACAAATCAAACTGTCGTTCCTGCTACGCTAGTCCCGATATGGCCATGCTGCTACAGACCGACATAACTGTAACAGGGAAACGGAGTTTAGCGGAAAGTAAATACCCACAGTCTCGGTTACAGGTAAACCCTTAGATAGATTGATTGAGAGTGATATAGAAAGCGAACAGAGAGAGAGAAATTAAAAAAATATTGATAGATGCATAACTTGGAGATTGATTGAGCAAGCGAAGGAAAGAGAGTAAGAGTGAGAGGGAGAGAAATAGAGACACGACGAGAAAGAGAGGGAGAGAGAGAGAAAGGGTGAGCGAGAGAGTGAGAAAACAGAGGTAGGGTTAAAGAGCTAGCAAAAAAGAAGAGAGAAAGAGAGAGATTGGGTGAGCGAGAGACAGAGAGATTGAGAGTGAGATGGAGAGTTAGCGAGAAAGAGAGAGAGAGAGAGCGGACGAAGATAAAAAACGGACATAATAAATAGACAGACGAGATCGATATGGTGAGTTAATAATAATAGTAATAATAATACATTTAATATAGCGCCCTCAGAGAAATCAACCTCTCTCTAGGCACTTTAAATTTTCTTCAAAAAAAGCGCGATTGAGTAGCAGTAGGTTTTGTACCACAACTAGTGAGTCTATTTTTGTCACCATTCAATATAAGAACAACAAGTAATCCACGCTCCGGGTATTTTGGGGTAACCTTTGGCATGCGCCGTGGAACCACCAGCACATTACTTCAAGAGCGCGAGAGCGTTCGCTTCAATATAAATAATTCTGCATCCGTAATAAGTCAATAAGCTCAAATTCGGGGTTGTTTAGATAAGGATACGACTTCTAAGTTGGTCCATGCATTTGTGACATCCCGTCTTGACTTCTGTAACTCACTGCTTGCTGGCCTACCGGCATGTGCAATCAGGCGATTACAGCTGGTGCAAAACTCTGCAGCTAGGCATGTCTGTCGTGAGCGTCGCAGTTGCCACATCACAACACTTTCGCCGACCTGCACTGGCTACCAGCCAAGCAGTGGATTGACTTCAAGGTTATGTCGCTCACTTTTAGGTCACTTAATTCTTTGGCTCCAGCCTATCTCTCAGATCTACTCCCCCACCAGGCCAAGCATCGTACCACCCGCTTTTCGGAATCCAACAGTCTACCAATGCCTCGTACAAACCTTAAAACTTTTGGAGACCGTGCATTTATTTCTTTTGCTCCCAAAGTCTGGAACTTACTCCCGACTTTCGTCACAACATCCCTGACTTGACCACATTAAAAAGAACTTAAAAACACACCTATTTAGGACTGCATTGAGTGGGTGCCCGTGATTCGTCCTTGATGTGCTTATGCGTGCAGACACTGTGCAGGCTGCCACTAACCACACTTGCATGCTGACCGTGTGCATGTCACCCCTAACCATGTTATTCCTATTGTTTATCAAGCATGATATCACTCACCATTCAATCGCGCTTCCCTTTGAAGCAAATGTAAAGCGCCTAGAAGGTGATTGAGTTCTCTGACGGCACTTTATCAAGTGCATTATTATTATGTTATTATTATTAATCAATAGTTCTGCATCCATAATAAGTTAAAATATACAATTTTGATATACTTAATGACATCATTATGGCACACGGTACACTTGAGAATGCAGAGGATTCCGCCAAAAGACTCCTTGACCTTGACATATCAATTCCACATATAAGTGTACTGTCGCATACATACAGCTGATAGTCTTGGTACGCGCAGAGGTCACGTTAAGTTTTTCGGACACGCGATGCTGACAATGTTCACTTACCGTTGCCGAATAGTGCATAATGCTTGAAGGATCGTAAGGCAAACCGTAGGTCATAACGGAACTCGACGGTTTCAGCACGAAGTTTCCGTGATGAGCGGTAGCGATGTTATCCCACAAGATCTATAGCCAGCATTTGAAGTGCGAGTCAGCTGTTCAGCTAGGCACCTCCGTGTCAAGTTCCCACCAGCGAGCCATGCTTCTCTGCCGGACAGTCACCCTAGGGGATCTCACCTTAACGTGGTTATTTCTGTTCGGGTGCTGGTGTTCGTGTAGAAGTCCGAGTGTGTGTCCCAGTTCATGCATCAATATGTGTTTCTGCAACAAATCAACACGCAAGGAGTCACTAAATAAAGAGCCTCTTAGCTACGACGCGCCAAGCACCGATATGTATGCTCTAGATATGCATCCCCATATAATCTTTCTTATATCTATTATAATATTTATTAAATCTATTATAATCTTTAATCTGGAAAATACACGAGACCTAAGTGTGAGAGACTCTTGCCGAATGATAACGCCAAAGATTTTGAAAAGACTTTTGGAAACTGAGAGGATTCGGTCGAAACGAGACGCCAGTACAGATGCAGTATCGTTTTTTCTGAAAACCAACCGAAGTTCTTCGATACTAGAATATCGAAGATTGCGAACTAACGATAGTTATTCTCTTAATGAGACGCTTGTGGCAAGTTCAAAGTTACGGAAGAGAAGCTGGTGGTGAGCTTAAAAGTTAACACGCCCTTTTTTATTATCCTTTGTAACTTGCTGCTCACTCTCTATTGCCAAAATTTTGAAAGCAATAATGGAAATAACGATAAGAGTAAGCTTGTGTAGCGCCACAAGAGAATGTAATCTCTGTGCCGATACTTAACAGCTCATCCTAATAGAATCAGTACCCATCAGGGTTAGTGATGTGCAAGATATCAAGAATGCGCCGAAGCAAACAAGTAGCCTGCTTAGGCCAGCATGATCAAGCAAACACGAAGACATTCGCGGCCACCTGTTAGTAAAGACCAATGTCGCTGCACGTGCACTGACTCGTGCATAGGTACAGGCACGCAAACAGGTGATGGTAAATAAAGTGCCGGAAGATATAGAGGCACGTCGCACGAAAAGCGCACCGGAAGAAGAAGAACTAAAGACGAGCTCGCTGGGGCGATAGGATTCCGCTTATCGCAGAATAAGTCTTTAGCTGAGACTTAAATGATGCAAGATCACTGTAGGAAGTATTCGTAACCGGCAGCGAATTTCAGACTGTTCGTGCAGTCCGCCCGTTGACCTGGTGCTGCTACGAATCAGCAGTGGCCCACCCCCGACCAAGTAAAAACTATAGAGCTGATTTAAGGAATCGAACCCGCGACCTCGGTTGAGAAGACCGAGAAGCTTACTAGCTGAAGGCTCGATTGCTAGAAGGCTTGCAATTTGACGCAAGGCATGTCTAGACATGACTAGATGCTGACTCTGGAGGCGGGTGATACGAGAGCGAGCAGCTGCAGGAGCTCTATTAGCGAGGCTGGTGCGAGCTGGTTCGAGTGACATGCGGAAGTTAGACCGAAAAGCCTGAGGCTGATCGGCGGCTTGATAGGAACCAGTAAAACTCAGATAGAAGACATGTCATGTAGTAGCGACACCTTTGACGGCAGACCGGACGAACTGCCGAGTTTTATACCAGTCGCAGATGATAAAAGGCATCGAAAGAGAGAGAGAGAGAGAGAGAGAGAGAGAGAGAGAGAGAGAGAGAGAGAGAGAGAGAGAGAGAGAGAGAGAGAGAGAGAGAGGAGAGAGAGAGACAGAGAGAGAGAGAGAGAGAGAGAGAGAGAGAGAGAGAGAGAGAGAGAGAGAGAGAGAGAGAGAGAAAGACAGAGAGAGACAGAGAGAGACAGAGAGAGAGAGAGAGAGAGAGAGAGAGAGAGAGAGAGAGAGAGAGAGAGAGAGACAGAGAAAGACAGAGAGACAGAGAGAGAGAGAGAGACAGAGAGAGACAGAGAGAGACAGAGACAGAGAGAGACAGAGAGAGAGAGAGAGAGAGAGAGAGAGAGAGAGAGAGAGAGAGAGAGAGAGAGAGAGAGAGAGAGAGAGAGACAGAGAGAGAGAGAGAGAGAGAGAGAGACAGAGACAGAGAGAGAGAGAGAGAGAGAGACAGAGAGAGACAGAGAGAGACAGAGAGAGACAGAGAGAGAGAGACAGAGAGAGACAGAGAGAGACAGAGAGAGACAGAGACAGAGAGAGACAGAGAGAGAGAGAGAGACAGAGAGAGACTGAGAGAGAAACAGAGAGAGAGACAGAGAGAGACTGAGAGAGAAACAGAGAGAGAGACAGAGAGAGAAACAGAGTGATACACAGAGAGAGAATTCTGCCGAGCTGGTTTGGTCCAGCGGTTAAGGCGCTCGTCCCAACCAAGGTCTGGGTGAGGTCGTGGGCTCGAGCCCCGAGGCATATGCAAAGCGCCTAAATAGAGATTGAGTTCTCTTGGGGTGCTATACAAATGAATTTTGTTTATTTATTTATAATTCGGAATAAAGGGAATGGCGATTATCTAAACGCAGTGTCACAAAGGCGCGAACTAGTCTCGCTGTCGAACTCCTGTCTAAACAGGTCCTGATTTTTATAAATCAGAACGATTCATCCAAGAAATAGCTCAATCTTAGGCCCGGCCTTACCAGAGCTTGTTGAAGAGCTTCAATTGACATTATTTCTACGTCAAGGTCCTGCCACTCACCTTTAGCTCCCCTGATTCTCTTCTGCTTAAGTATTGGCAATGGTCCCTAATAAAAGCTTTTTCTTTATTAACACCCGCTCTTCTGTTCTGACTCCAGATGCTTAGATGTGCCTCTAACAAGCATTTAACCTTGTTAATAATAATATTATAAATAATATTAATCGCACACTTGATAAAGCGCCCTCGGAGAACTCAATCTCTTTCTAGGCGCTTTACATTTGCTGCGAAGGCAAACGCGATTGAATGGTGAGTAATATCATGCTTGATAAACAACATGAATAACATGGTTAGGGGTGACATGCACAGGATCAGCATGCAAGTATAGTTAGTGGCAGCATGCATAGGATCAGCACGTGTAAGCACATAAAGGACGAATCACAGGGACCCACTAAATGTTGAGATAAATTTGAGCGTTTTTAATTTCCTTTTAAATGTGGTCAAGTCAGGAATGTCGCGACGGAAGTCGGGAGTGACTTCCAAGCTTTAAGAGCATACGAACTAAATGCACGGTATCCATTGGATTTGATCTTTGTACGAGGTATAGGTAAACAGTTAGATTCATTCCGAAAAGTGGGTGGTATGATGCTTAGCCTGATGGGGCATTAAATCTGATAGATCAGCTGGAGCCAAAGAATGAAGGGAACAAAAATTGAGCGACAACACCATAATAATAATAATAATAATAATGCACTTGATAAAGCGCCCTCAGAGAACTCAATCTTTTTCTAGGTGCTTTACATTTGCTGCAAAGGGAAGCGCGATTGAATGATGAGGAATATCATGATGCTTGATAAACATGAATAACATAGTTAGGGGTGACATGCGCCGGGTCAGCATGCAAATGTGGTTAGTGGCAGCATGCACAGTGTCAGCACACATAAGCACATCAAGGACGAATCACAGGGACCCACTAAATTCTGTCTTAAATAGGTGTGTTTTTAAGTTCTTTTTAAATGTGGTCAAGTCAGGGGATTTTCTGATGTAAGTCGGCGTGAGTTCCAGGCTTTGGGAGCATACGAACGAAATGCACGGTCTCCAAAGGATTTGGGGTTTGTACGAGGCATTGGTAGACTGTTGGATTCCGCAAAGCGGGTGGTACGATGCTTGGCCTGGTGGGGGAGTAGATCTGAGAGATAGGCTGGAGCCAAAGAATTAAGTGACCTACAAGTGAGCGACAAAACGTTGAAGTCGATCCGTTGCTTGACTGGTAGCCAGTTACAGAAATCAAGACGGGATGTCACAAATGTACGGACCAGCTTAGACGTGGTATCCTTATCTAAACAAGCCCGAATTTTAGCAATGTTATGTAGCTGAAAGTAGGCAGACTTGACTGAGGAGCTGGTGTGGTCGTCTAACGAGAGGTCACTTTGGAACATGAAACCTAGATTTCGAGCTGATTCAACTGGAGGTATGCTGGCAGAGCCTATTTTGAGCGTCAGCCTTTCTAATTTCTGAATCACACTGGGTTTGCCCATAACTAGTAAGTTAGTTTTATCATAGTTTAGTTTTAGAAAATTTGCTGCCATCCATGTGCGGATGTCATCAATACATGCAGCTAGTGAGTTAAGAGAATTCGAGGTGCTCGAAGGCTGGGAGGAATCAAAGTCTTGAAGTATATGCGTTGCTTAAGTGGAAGTCATTGCAGGTCGGCGAGAAGTGACATGATGTGGCAACTGCGATGCTCACGACAGACAATCCTAGCTACAGAAGTTTTCACCTGGTGTGAGTGCCTGATTGCACAGGCCAGTTGACCGGCAAGCAGTGAGTTACTGAAGTCAAGACGGGATGTCACTCTTCGGACTATTTCTTCAGTTCTAATGGTCCCAGAGCCTTCGTAGCCTTGACCTGCACCTGGAGCGCTTAATTACCTTGCTGTCTGCACCAACGATAGGCATCGGGATGGCCACTAGCTCCTCGAAGCTTAATCAACCCTTGATATAAGCAACCCAAACTCATGGGCAACTGCCTAGTGTAATTCTCAAGTTCGCAGACTTTGTACTCAAGATTAAGGTTCGTCTAGCATCACTCCACTGACGTCTGGCCAGAATTTGAGCTTGCTATTCAAAAGTGGCTTGTAGTCTGGTGAGTAAACTATAATAATAATAATAATAATAATAGCATACTTGATTAAGCGCCCTCAGAGAGCACTATCTCTTTCTCGGTGCTTTACATTTGCTGCAAAGGAAGCGCGATTGAATCGAAATCGAAATCGATCGAATCAATCGAAATCGCATCTTCTCCGCAGAGCAAAGTTGCTCTACGTTGAGAAGAGGAACATGGCCTAATACAGGGTCTTCTTAGAAAAGCATGAGAGTTAGTTCACTCGTTTGTGACATCGCGTCAAGGTTATTTATACAAATCCGTTCATTTATGACTCCAAGCATGTGCCCTTAACCTTTTTAAATTGGTGAAAAAGAATAAAAAATACTTAATCAATTTGTATGTCAGTCTTTGAGAACTTAATATCTATCCTGGCCAAAATGAGCAAGCGCTTGTGACAAAGCGTCTACATTTCTGCGTCTGCAAATCACGTTATTTAGAACTCTCGGCTCGCCCCGTTGTAGTCGTCTGAATCTGTAAAACGCAGCGAAGCGTCCGGTCATCCACAGGATCCGCTGCCATGCTACACCAATTCTGTTTGAGGTTAACTGACTCCCTAGCAAAGATCGAATTGACTTCGATGTTTGCTAGGGAGCCTGTTAACCGTCCGGCTTACAGGTCGCTCCACAGTCTTGCTTTAGCCTGCCCAACCGACCTCCTTGGTGATCCAGTCACGCGCTCTCGAACCACCATCGCCTCGAATCACCCGTTGTTTGTCTTTCAGTCGTCTCGCCGTTTCTCGCACTAATTAGAAATCTGCTGGCTTTCGCTGTGACCCCCCCCCCCGCGAGAGCTCTTGCCTTTTCCGTTCCTGTCTACTTTGCTTTTTAGAAATTCGTTCTAAATATGACTGATTTGAAGTATTAGGGCACTGTCCCATTTTCCGGGCGTGGAGTGCCACAAGCTGTGGCGGTGGGCATTGTTGGTCAATGTCACGCTAAAACCCCAATTTTCGGAGATACGATAATCTCGGTTATGGCTGGCCTGAGTTTGTCTGCCAGTGAAGACCAATGAGGAGATGGCATAGGGTCGTCAGGAAACGAGCTATTTCTACTCGACCATGTTAAGGTAGCCATACCGCATGCTAAAACCTCGGACAATCTCTTAAGGAAGGTCACAGGTTTCGATTCAACGATTTCTCTAGTCGGAGGGGCTTTATGGAGGCACAATTTTTCCAGCGAAGAAGGCTAAACACTTTTTTGCCTGAGCCGTTAATATCTAGGGAGTGAGACTTGTCAGAAAATTGGCCAGCACATCGTTTCTTATAAATCTGTTTTGGGTCTGACTGTTGGGCAGGAATTCAGTTTTTTGAGATATACAAAGTGCTTTGGCTTTTCTAAGCTTCCGGGTGCAGTCGCGAAGGCAGTCTTTGAAATTGACTAGATCGTCGTCAGACCCAGACTTCTTAAAGCTGCGTTCAAGCCTGCGCTTAGAACGGCACATCTTTTGAAGTTTTTCGTGAATTGACACTAATCTCCGCGACTCTACACGCGAACAGAATGTTCGTCACGGGCAGGCTCGTCAAGGGCATTTCTAAGGTTCATGTTTACTGCATCTGTGAGGGTATTAATGCTCTCGGTCGAATCTGGGTGCAGTTCAAGAACACCTGCCTCACACATAGATTTCAAAATATTTTCCTGGTCAACGTTTTTTTAAGTTGCGTCGCTGGACAAACTCGACGTTAGCCTGAACGTACAATGGAACAGAAACAGTGAACAAGACAGTGAAATGATCCGAAAGAGTCAGCGGGCACACAGCAAGGTCAGTGGCCCAGACGTCTTTACTGATAACGAGATGAGGACATGGCCACCGATGTGAGCGGTACGATTAACGGGTTGGATCAGACCAAAGTTCTCGTGGCAATTGAGTAACAAGCGGATCTGGTTGTGCGATCTGGGTGGTCAACGTGAATTTTGAAGTCCTGCGAAATTTAACGGCCTATTAAAACCGCAAGTCTTATAGCCAAACGATTCACGAACAAAAATAGTAACCCTGCCAAAAAGTTTACTATAACACATGCTTTAAAAGGAAGAGAGCCCGAGTGTGGTGATCTCAGAAACACAGCTACCAGAGCAGGTTGTCATCCACTACTCGGTGAGCAGAAATGCATCTAGCTTCTCCTGGACAGCCTGATCGCGGATAAATACGACGCCTTGGTTTTTTAGAGATCAGAAATTTAACAGCGGAATTTAAGGGGCTTTCCAATAACTGCGTGACGCTAATTAAGTGGCTTGGATGCTAGTAGGCATGTAACTTACGTGGCAGATGTTGCCTCTTTGAATTTAAATTGTACTTTTGTAACGGCCGCCGGTCTACGTTTCACTACATGCCAAGGCACGGCGAGTGAGCTACTACCACAAGGAGTGCTAATCAGCGCTTTAAACGTACGTGTCGCAGTTTTGATAGCCGATCTGGATATAGGGCGAACGCAGGACGCAGGAAGGTTCACACTGACCCGCCCGAAGAAGGCCCTCTGGAAGGTATTAACTAATGGCAACATCTCAAAGTTTTGTAGCTCACTTTTTGGCCCCTTCATTCTTTGGCTCCAGCCTATCTCTCAGATCTACTCCCTCACCAGGCCAAGCGCCGTACCATCCGCTTTTCTGAACATAACTGTTTACCAAGACCTCGTACAAACGTCAAATCCTTTGGAGACCGTGCATTTAGTTCGTATGCTCCTAAAGCCTGGAACTCACTCCCGAGTTGCGTCACAACATCCCCTGACTTGACCACATTTAAACAGAACTTAAAAACACACCTATTTAGGATAGCATTTAGTGGGTCCCTGTGATTCGTCCTTGATGTGCTTATGCGTGCTGACACTGTGCATGCTGTCACTAACCACATTTGCATGCTGACCCTGTGCATGTCATCCCTAACCATGTTATTCATGTTGTTTATCAAGCATGATATTACTCACCATTCAATCGCGTTTCCCGTTGCAGCATATGTTAAGCGCCTAGAAAGAGATTGAGTTCTCTGAGGGCGCTTTATCAACTGTATTATTATTATTATATTTTTATTTTATTATCTCACCTTATGCTAAGCAGGTCTTGCTTTGAGTAGCATATCCGAGGACACCTCATGGACAGTTACCTCGAAGATTTCAGCTGAACACCCGAAGGTGTCACGCAGAAAACGTCAGGTAAAGGTCCAAACCGGAATTGCCCGAGGCTGCTCTCTTGCGCTGGAAGGCGTCAAAGTATCGGTCGACGACGCAAGCTCACGAATTAATGTCCGGTTCAGTGTAAATGAGCTACATTTAATCTCTTCTCACTGTTTAGAGCACGTTTAGCGTTCATAAAATGGTTTCCGTATTTTGAATTAGGTCCACACAAGTATTTAGTTAAGATCACTCTTTACTCGTGCAATACTTACTGCTGCACAGTTTTTTCCCAAGTTTATGTACTGGACTCCTCCGCCACGACCGACCGCCGATGAACACCTAAAATCAAAGCAAAGACACGATCCTGCGCGGCGGGTCTGGTTGCACGGCCGGTCACGCATCTGGTTGTGTGTCGTGTGTTGCAAGTCTGGTTTTAAGTCCAGTTGACGCGAGCGGCACGGCATTGGTTAAGTGTAACTGCATTAGGTAGCTCAGCGTAAGGTGCATTATTCAATGGTAGTGTCACACGTGTAACAGAGAATAGCGTCCTTCTAAGACAGGGATCAAACAAAAAACCTTGCGTTTTACACCAAATCTGCCTATTTTAAATGAAATGCTCACCAGATTCCCAGCTAGCAGCTGAAACGCACATCTTTGATGATAAGGTCGTGCTGCTTAAATATGGAACGAGATAGTTTCATGTAAACCGTGGAATTTCTTATTTCTTGAATTCCTGTTTAATTTCCTGTAAACTGGAATTCATTTCCGTGGAATTTCTTATTTCTGACGCACCCAAGTTGAGGGAGAATACAATAAATAAGTCTGACAAGTCTGGCTATCAAGAAAAAAACATGCTACCGATGAAAAACAGAGACCGATCTGCTGAATGGGGCTCTAGCTTCTGCGGTTTGACATGTATTTGTCCGATTTTATTTTCTATTTTGACTTTTATTTGTCCGATTGCATACAGTGATCGAGTCGCGAGTGGCTCGGTCAAGTCGGTCTTACTGCGGACTGGTCACTCGCGGTGTTACACGCGGGTCCGCTCGCTCGCGACCCGTGACGCTATTCGCCGTTTACACGTGACATGCCTCCTCGAAAATCTTTCGCGGTCACCGGTTCACGCTTCTATTCCGACCTGTTGCCATGCTGACACTGCCACCGTGCTGACATTGACACTCGCGTGTACTTGTCATTTGAGCCTTTAGAATCGGCTGCAAACACAGGCAAACTGAACGCCTGCCTGAACGCAAGCAATCGATCACACAGATCGTGTGCCGACGCCATTTTTCTTAAGCTACGAGATGATTAAGCTGAACTCCTCTGCGAAACTTTGAGCGTACGGCTGGTTGTCTCTTCTAGTCGGCTATAGGGTTATAGCGTGACCGTCATCGTGCGTTCACAATTTAAGTTTCCTCCTTGTTGGTGGCAGCGTGACGTTTGAAATATTCATTTAGAAGGCGGTTTTCAGTCGGTATCGTCACTTTCCATCCCCGTCTCAGACTACGGACCGCCTGCCGTGGCGGCTCGCTAGAAGCAATCTCACTGGCTATTAGGCTCTGTTTTTCAATCGTTAGACCTATTCTTAAAAAGCCTGGATTAGACACAGAGGTCCTAGCAAACTATCGTCCCGTTTCCCTTCTTCCATTCTTATCAAAGATTCTTGAAAAAATTGTTGCTAAGCAGCTAGTTGAACATATTGAAAATAATGGAATGTCAGAAACATTTCAATCAGGTTTCAAGAGGCAGCACTCTACCGAAACTGCTCTCCTCCGTGTTAACAATGACATTCTACGTGGCAACGACGACGGGAATGTCACTGCCCTAGCTCTGCTAGATCTGTCTGCTGCCTTCGACACCATTGATCACGAAGTTCTGCTTGAACGATTGAGAACAACGATCGGTCTGGCAGACGAAGCACTGGCGTGGTTTAAATCGTACTTGTCTGATCGTGTTCAATCCGTGTCGTGTGGGGGTCAGGTCTCAAGACACGAGGAGGGTCACCTGTGCAGTCCCTCAAGGGTCTGTACTTGGTCCCTTGCTGTTCTCCATTTATACGCAACCTCTGGGAAAAGTGATTAAGGCCCATGGAATAGGATATCACTTCTATGCTGACAATACTCAGTTGTATTTGTCATTTAAACCGTCGGAATCTGCAGCAGCAACTGAGAAACTGAATGCTTGCCTTGCCGATATTTGATCCTGGATGTCGGAAAACTTCCTGAAATTAAATGACGATAAAACCGAACTGCTTCTGATAGGACACCCTAAGCGTGTGGCTGGATTAAAAGGCTTTGCTGCTCTAATAGGTGATGCTATTGTGCGACCTTCACCACGTGCTCGTAATCTAGGTGTCGTGTTCGACAGCTGCCTCAATTTCAAAAGCTTCATTCAGAAGACTGCCTCTACAGCTAGCCATCACATCCGATCCCTATCCAAGATTAGAAGCTGTCTCCCACAGTGGCTTGTAAAAAATTTAACTAGCTCTTTAGTCCTGTCTCGGCTTAATTATTGTAATTCCCTTTTGGCTGGGCTACCAAAGAAAGCTATAATGCCACTACAGCTGACTATGAATATGGCTACAAGGCTGGTCTTCAAGTCTCAGCGGTTTGAGCACGTGTCACCTTTGCTGGAAGAGCTAGGATGGTTGCCGGTTGAGCAAAGGATACAGAGCAAAAGTTCTTACGCTGACCCACAAGGCCCGCCACGGCTTGGCTCCTTCGTACCTAGCTGAACTGCTGCATCAGTTTCAGCCTGTTCGCGCCCTCAGGTCCTGTGTGGACAATAAATTAGCTGTCCCATTCCTCCGCTTAAAGACTGTTGGCGACAGAAGCTTTAGCTCTGCAGGTCCTAGACTGTGGAACTCGCTTCCACAATTCTTACGCAACGACATCTACTCTTCAACTGCCGACTATGGCACATCTTTTTCAGCGGTCCTGAACTGCTACTTCTATGCTACTCACTACCTCAACTGCTCTCCTAACTCTGCTACCCTTCCCACTTTCTCTCTTTGTTGCGTGAGACGAAGTCTGTTGGCTACCGAATGCGTACCGAAAGCCGCTTAGGCTGTGAGTGCGCTATACAAGACTCTCCTGCGTAACGCCCACGTGGTCTTTATGACCTTGTGGAGTTACTGACGGAGATACGTGTTACATTGCATTTAGGCTTAACTAGTGCCGGTCCGCTGCGTGTGGCTTCGCTAAAGGGAGGAAGACGATACAGCGTATGTCTATGCAGCTGGGGGCGAACGCAACGGCATCCATTCCCCTTGCGCCGACTCTGGCGCAGCCTTTCCTGCCACTCTTCGCTGCTGCTACATCCATGCTATCAGCTCTTTGCTTTTTGAGGTGGAATATGGTGGCTACTGTATGCGCACCGGAAGCCGCTTCCGCTTTGAGTGCCCCATTGAAAACTATCGAGCATAAGATCTTCTGTGTTTTCGTGCTTTTTTATTTTCATATGGAAATTTATACATAAATAAATAAATCAATATATTGTATTCATATTTCTATGAGCCTCCATTATCCCAATCTGTCTATTCTTGCCAACATTTGAGGTCAGCTATCGTGGTTTCTCGACCCCAACTCTCAAAGCTAACATAGTTGAAGCGTAAAATATAAAGCATACAAGAGTTACGTTATCAGTGTTAGTCCTAGGTTCGTTTATTTTGCTCCGCGTGAGCCCTGAAGAAAATGCAATATATAATATACAGTATGTAATATATTATATATTATATGATTTAACACGGACTGGTTTGCTCCCTCGTTACTACACAACTCTGCCTTTGTTTCCAGTTTTACCCTGAAAATGAAGGGATTTAAACAAGTGTCAGCACGCCCTATACAATTAACTTGTTGCCATTGTTAAAATTATTACTTATTAATCTTAGGGAGACCCAGTGCTAATTAACGGCTTTATATATTAAACTGATAAACATAATGAAAATTAGGACGGGAAGATAAGCAATTGCATTATTTCATATGGCTCGATTAATTATTATCGATTAATTATGAACCTCGTTAAGTCTATACTTAGCACTTTAGAATTAAATTAATAGGGAGCCGATGAACAAAGTCACTGATGTTGATGTAGTAAATAAGAATTTTATTGAGACGAGAGCCCGCGTGATTTTCCAGAAGAAAAGGCGAAGGAACCTTTCCCCCAGTGGGGTTAAAAGGTTACTGCGGGTCGTCTAGTCATAAGCTGCAGAATATGAGGCTACAAGCGAATGATTTTGCTTGCAGGTCTTCACCTCTGTACTCTCAGCTTTGCACTCTCAGAACAGAAGTTTTCTTCCCCTCCTCCGGTTACCACCCGCCTAAGCATTTTCTGGATCCATATAAATAGTCCTTTGCGTGAGCGTTTATACGTGCTGACGCTGTGCATATTATTACTAACCACTTGACTTGCTTCGTTCGAAACAGATGTAAAATGTCTGAATAGAGATCCAGATCCCTTTAGATTCCACCCACATTCTTACTTCTTCTTCTTCTTATTATTATTTTTTAAGCCAACGTCTGTCCAAATGCTGCACAGAAGCTCGTTTGCATGCAGAGTAAAGTAAAGGTAAAGTTTGGCTGAATTGCCAGAGTCCCATATGTACATATATATATATATATATATATGTGTGTGTGTGTGTGTGTGTGTATTTATATACGTATATACGTATATATACATATATATATATATATGTAAATATACGTATATACCTGTATATGTACAGTTTATGCCTCGTACCTCAGCCTAGTAACCCTCATCTAAGCTTGTTTGTGGAGGGCTACAAATAAATGCCTGCTTCAGTGTTCAAAACCACGATCTGTGTCGTGGAGTGCATATCTTTCCGTTGGCCAAAGAGCCCGCACTGCATTCATTGCCAATGCCACTAACCACATTTGCATGCTGACCCTGTGCATGTCACCCCTAACCATATTATTCACTTCGTTTGTTTTTCCAGCATGATTTTACTTACCATTCAATTGCATTTCACTTTACAGCAAATGTAAAGCGCCTAGAGAGAGATTAAGTTCTCTGAGGGCGCTTTATCAAGTGATTATTATTGTTATTATCATTAATGGTTCTCATTGGTGTAATTACCATAAATACATTAAAAATAAAAGTTGAAATAATGAAAGTAGCAATCTATTTGTAAATAGCCATAATAAACCTAAATCTCTTTTTTAGCATGCCACTTGGATTAGAAAGAAGAATGCAAACTGATTAATGAAATAGCAAGCGCACATGCGGTGAATGTGACCGAGGACAACGAATAGGAACGAAATGAATGCTTCGAGGAACAGGTGCTTTGCTTTGGTTTTGCTGTAAATGTCTTCTAGTCATTGGATTTAACGCTGCCAGGCAATTAGGAGCTCCAGACTTTTGATGCATTGGAACTGAAGGTACAGTCTCCAAATGATTAGAGGCTGGCTACAAGTACAACTAAACGACCATACGTTCAGATACGATACTGAAACAACTTATTTAAACTAACCCATGTGCATACAGAAAACAGCGTCAGTGTAGCGGCAGAAGTAGATCCGGATATCCGGTAGTCGGGCATTGTCATGGACAAAGCATCGGAGTAGGCGCTGGTTGACAAGTGTCGAACTGCATCAACACGTGTCTGCGCCTACACTTGCTGCTCAATAGCCAACGGCGCCCTCCCGCATACACGCCTACCCTCCCCCTGCGGGCAGAACTCAAATGTGTTTGTCGTTAATCTCTGGCGTGTGCGCTTACTGACTTCTAAGCTTCGTTGATCGTGCGCTTTTTATTTGCGCAATGCTTAAAAGTTTCGAGCCCGAAAGTCATATTGGTATCGCTTAGCCTTGCCGGAGCGCTGACCTTGACCTCGTTGGCACGGTAAACATCCTTGCTTCTCTTTTTCCTGGAAGGTCATTTTCGCACTGTCAAGTTTGACGAGCTGTCAATGGCAGCACGCAGGAGTGCGGCAAGAAGCCGCCCTTCGCAGTCGTGCGCATTCGATTACCCGCTAAGACACCCAACTTGCCAAGACTAGCTACGGCAAGGCACATCCCAATATGACCGCAGCACTGTAATTGAGATGGATGGGCTGCCGTTCTACTCACGTTCCTTGAGCTGGGCGAATGATCACGTATGCCGTATCGGCCGGTCTCTTCGGTATGAAGCGCACACAGGTCTGCTTCTCCCACTCGTTCATCGCTGTACGTATGGCAGACTGGCTGACTTCTGTAACAAAGATTGCGATCGTGTGGCTGAGCTCAGCATAATAATATTAGTACAATTGATATAGCGCCCTCAGAGAACTCAATCTCTTTCTAGACACTTCAAATTTGCTGTAAAGGAAGCACGATTGAGCGGTTAGTGGTGGCATGCCCAATAAACAACAAGAATAACATGCATGTGCAATCAGGCAATTACAGCTGCTGCAAAACTATGCAGCTAGGCTTGTCTGTCGTGAGCGTCACAGTTGCCTCATCACACCACTTCTCCCCGACCTGAACTGGCTCCCAGTCAAGCAACGGATTGACTTCAAGGTTTTGTCATTCACTTTTAGGTCACTTCATTCTTTGGCTCCAGACTATCTCTCAGATCGACTCCCCCGCCGGGCCAAGCATCGTACCACCCGCTTTTCAGAATCCAACAGCTTACCAATACCTCGTACACACCTCAAATCCTTTGGAGACCGTGCATTTAGTTCGTATGCTCCCAAAGCCTGGAGCTCCCTCCCGACTTGCGTCACAGCATCCCCTGACTTGACCACATTTAAAAAGAACTTAAAAACACGCCTATTTAGGACAGCATTGAGTGGGTCCCTGTGATTCGTCCTTGATGTGCTTATGCGTGCTGACACTGTGCATGCTGCCACTAACCACATTTGCATGCTGACCCTGTGCATGTCACCCTTAACCGTGTTATTCATTTTTATCAAGCATGATATTACTCACCAATCAATCGCGTTTCCCTTTGCAGCAAATGTAAAGCGCCTAGAAGAAGATTGAGTTCTCTGAGGGCGCTTTATCAAGTGCATTATTATTTTTATTATTATTATTATCATAACATGGTTAGGGTGACATGCACAGGGTCAGCATGTAGTCTTAGCTTCGAAGCGGAATGAGCTGCGCACGATGCGCACTTTCCTGGGAAGAGTACAGATCCAAGCTCTAAATACTCTATACAAACGAGCTGCTGTTAGCTTACGTATGTACTACTTCGCCGTAGCAAATGCTCTTGCAACGAAGCTATTATGGCATACTGTAGGTCATGACGACTAAGGTGAAGCTAATGGTATGATAATTGATAATGCACACTCAGACTTTATTTAAATGGCAGCTATAGGTGTGTAATGTGATTGATACGTAGGAAGACTCGCGGGCTAAATCAAAGTCAGCACCAAATGCTGTCAACTCTCTTACGCAATGACATCTGCTCTTGCTGCTGACTGTGGGGCATCTTTTCCTGCAGTCCTGAGATGCTACCTGAATACTAACCTCTTCCGTGACTTTCCTCAAGACTTACCTTTGCTTCTCACTTTATATTTGTTGCGTGAGATGGTGTCTGTATCCCTACATGAGCACCGAAAGCCGCTTTAGCTTTTAGTGCGGTATAGCTAACTCTCTAGCAAAATATCCGCTTAGTCATTGCGGCCTTGTGTAGTTGCAGATCGAGATACATTACATTAAATTGAGATTCATATCTAGTATTGTATGCTCTACGACTATTTTTGTGCAGTAGCGATGACAAACTGGTCGCAACTCCTTTGTAGCGAGATGCAATCTAACCGGAGCACCGACATATACAGTCTAACCGGAGCATCATCATATGCAATCTATTCGCAGTACCGTTATATGCAATCTAACCACAGCACCGATATATGCAATCTAACAGCAGCGCCATTATATGCAATCTAACCGGAGCACCGACATGTGCAATGTAACCGGGACACCGACATATGTAATCTTAACGGAGCATCAAAACTTGCAATCTAACAGGAGCACCGACATATTATTAAATCTAATCGCAGCACCGACATATGCAATCTAGCCGGAGCACCGACGTGTGCAATCTAACCGGGGCACCGACATATGCAATCTAACCGGAGCACCGACGTGTGCAATCTAACCGGGGCACCGACATATGCAATCTAACTGGCGCACCGACTTGGCCAATCTAACTGGAGCATCAAAATATACAATCTAATCGGAGCACCGACATATGCTATCTAACCGTGGCACCGACATATGCAATCTAACCGGGTCACCGACATATGCAATCTAACCGGGGCACCGACATATGCAATCTAACCGGATCGCAGACTTGGGCAATCTAACTGGAGGCTGGAATGGCTAAGTAAGCGAAACCTCATTGTCACCACCATGACAGCACTTGAGAATCGGTGAACATACCAAGTCCAGCTGCAAACTCGTACGGAACGACGCCGCTGGGCCATCTTCTACCGGAAATAGCCACACGTCTACCGATTTCCCTAAAAGAGGAAGGCACTGGATTAATTAAAAGCAGAAAGTTCTTTGCATACGTCTAGAGCCAACCATCTCCAGCTCTATACACCGGCAACTAAAATATCCTGTCATTGCGATTACTGTATTCACAGATGGACGCGTGGCCCTCAGACAGTGGTTATGTTTCCCTGATTTGACAAGTACCAATGCCCCTTGGTTGCATCTCAATTATTGACAAGTCAAGCTTCAGAGACACGGGCCTTAGTAACTCATGCATAATTGAATTTGAACTTTAAGTTAGCGACTTCGAAACTGAATTATGCAGGCCATAAATACAGCACTTATAAAGTGCTAGTTATTGCTGACACTTGACGAGTGTCCGTCAGGTGACAAGTACCAGTCACGCTGGCGCCACGAAGTACGCCTAACAAGCCGTAGATGCAATACCAATACACTCACGCAGAGGACCAATAGAGAACCCCCATAACTAATTAGAGAAAGCCCATACCGTTAGCGTAGACAAGTCTATTTCATAGCCACAGAGAGACGCGAGTTTGCTGAACCAGCAGTAGCTTACATCATCACCGTACAGCTCGCCGCTCAGAGCACGGCTGATTGTTATGTATGACACATCTAATTCCAACAGGTCATAATTCAGGAGTTGCCAATAACAGTTTGGGACAACATTTATTTTATATTAGCTCCTGGATAGTAAGCAGTACTTTTGCGATTGCTTATCCCTAGAAGCTTAGAAAATGGCTGCTAATCCCTACACAATTTTGGTTCGTCAGTAAGATAGTTATAAATCTTAAATGTACTTATTATCCAAATCATTTCAGATAAAGCTACGAATAAAATTCTGCTATTAAGTAAAAATTCAAATGTTCGTATACTATATATTTTTAACATAATTATACTAATAAATCGCACTGTATACAGACTTAAATGGTCATACTAAGGTAAACCAGTTCGTAAATAGCTATATCTGCCTTTATTGTGGATCGCTAGACGATGTCCTTGAGGCAAGATGTTGTTTTACGTGCACTATTCCAACATTATTATTAAAACCTTCCTTTCGGACACCTCCAGCTCTATAGCTAGTACAAATAAGGAGCCGCAAGCCCTCCCTCAGCTCAGTTTAGTCCCTAAGTGCATACAGTATGTGCCTTTTCCTGAGACGCTATCAAATGGCGCCAAGCATGCGGCTGGCGTGTTTCGCTACGACTGCGGCCGGCCAAGGCCGAGCTGGGTGGTCCAGCGGTTAAGGTGCTCGCCCCCGACCAAGCTCTAGCTGAGGTCGTGGGCTCGAGCCCGGAGGCATAAGCGAAGCGCCTGAATAGAGATTAAGTTCTCTTGGGGCGCTATACAAATGAATTATATATATATATATATATATATAATTATCGTGAAGGGGTGAAACAATACAGCGCGGAAGTCTTTCTTTAGTGCCCGTCTCTTCGTCTGGCTGCTCACGTGGTGCGTAACAGAATTACAGCAGCATCCGCAGACCGCGCTCCTCACGTCTGGCGGCTCACTTTGTGCCTCTCAAAGAGGAGTAAAATAGCATCAATACCTTCCTCGACGCTTTGAGCTATCACGATTTCTGCCGGTTGGTCACTGGAGACTTCAAAATGGCGGGGGGAGTTTTCAATTTTTCACAGGTGGACTTACGCAAGGTAAGGCTGCTACCGCTGCGCATGTCCAATTGGGCCGCATGGAATGACTTGTCACACGCTCAGTAGATAAGGAGTTCGCAGCCTTCGAGTATCGTAAAAACTTTGTGAAACTGTCTGAGGCCAATGAGGTCAAAGCCAGTCAAAGCCCGTGTCTTTTTTCGGAGCCAATATAACGAAGATAATTAAGTGTCGTGACTTTCCGCAGACGCAATCACTTGTGAGGGTAAAGCAGCTTGGAAGCTGCTTTGTTGCAGTGCTTTGGAGTTTCCTGGGAAGCCATAGATATGTAAAAATGAACAGCGGGTTAGGAAAATGTCGGAGAACTACGGCACGATTGGCTGCTGAATGTTCTTGAAGTTCAGCTTGATTTATTCGAGGAGAAACTCGATGCTCGAGGACTCGCACGAGGACTCGCACGAGCGCGGCGAGCACTTCCGCTTCGGGATTTACATAACTTTGAACGCTGCTATCAGGGACTGTACGATGAGAACACGAGGGAAAGGCTACACCATCTACGGGCTGGCTCTTGAAATTGATTTACATCATAATCGTAAATGTAAAAAAGCACTCACTTCTGTATATTCTATGGTCACACTTTTCCGCAGCATCATCATAAAAATGTTTAACCTATCAATTTTTCACAGGACTAAATTTGATCAATATGGTCGGGTGTAAATAATTCGTCCTGTTTTTAACGGAAATGCGAAAATTTTAGATGCGCCACTGCCATAGCCATAAAATCAAATTTTGTGAGAAACAATAAAAATTGTCTAGTTTTGAGGCATAAGCTCATAATAACTCCTAACACGAAGGAATTTTTTTTACATTAGGTCATAATATAACTGATATGCCTAACATTCCAATGTTTAAGTAAGGCCTACGAACACTAAATCTCTCCCATCCTGGGTAAAGTCTGTTTTGACCCCCCCCCAACCCCAAGGGTGTGGGTCACGATTTGTGATTGCAAATCATTATAACTTCAAATTTTCTAATGAGGACGAATATATGCCTGTCTCGCAGCAATTCGATCTACAGCGCGGCGCGACGCGATTTTGAACTGTCAGATGACAGAACGAGTATCGAAAAATGTGCAGCGGGATTATAAATTACCTAATTACCCGTGAGCACCACTTAGGGCTTATGCACCTATGTACCACTTATGTTCAGCTTATGTGCACCGCTCAGCGCTTCTGCACCAATGCACCTGTTGGTGTTTATGCACCAATACACCCCTCAGTGCTTCTACGCCCATGCACTCACCGATCAATGATTCAGCAATATCGTGGTTCGCACTATTTAAAACCAAGAATGCAGGCAGATGCTTGCGTGATACGACGTTTTGGGTTCATCTGTTTCTGGATAATCGCATGCCTAGCATGGCCGTATGGCGAATGAGGAGTAAATCTTAATTTTTCTGCATGACTCTAGCTTGTGTTTATTTTACCAGACCAACTACTCGGCAGCAATCTCGAGCGAGGCGCAATCTAAAACACGCGGCGTAGACAGAGCCAGGCTGGTAAAGAAACCAAGTAGACCCCAGAGAAATGAGATTTTTAGGAAATTCCTAATTATGAAAGTAAGTTAATGCTGCCTGTTATGGATGCATCCAAATGTGCAAAACGCGTCAAAATTTCAAAAGCAAGCCAAAGTCATTCAAAGTGATGTAAAACTAACTTGAAGCAAAACGAAGCGACCGTAAACTGACGTACAAGTGACTGGCAGCCATGAAGTAGATTCGCTTCGCGATTGGATGTTGATTCGTAATGGGCGGATGCCAGTGCAGTTTGAGAGAAAGTGGTGTAATGTGGCAGTTGCGACGTGTTGACGACTGACAGGTCTTGCATCGAGCTTTGCAAGATAGGCAGTCGTGTTAATGCACAAGCAAGAAGTTGTGCAAGGAGGGGATCTACGCGGGACATCACAAATGGTGCATGAAATAACTTAGCCGTGATACTTTTATGTCTATAAAATCGAGAACTTTTGCAATATTGTGCTACCAGTGAGTCGCTATAATTAGGTAGACTAACCTCTAAACTTGGAGTGCAATGGCCTCAAATGCGATGGAACGTCTTGAAAGTCAAGGTCTGTAAAATTTTTACTGATAGGCCGTGCAGATTCGATGGAAATAAAACCTACTGTCGTGAATCAGTGTTAAAGAAGCGGCGCTCTGTCTATCTGCTCGTTAATGATGCATTTTCAGTTTCTCAAGCAAAGTTAAACGCAAAAATAAAATGCAGTGCATCTTGCGAGCGCACGATTTCGTCCGAAGATCAACGGCGAAGATAAGCATGCCGTCGAATACTTTCCTGCCTACATAAGAATAAACTAGAAATGCTTGCGCCGCTTCGATGCACTGTACAGATATTTTACTGAGAATCTAAAATTCGAGTGAATGCTGAAGCCAGCGAAATTACACTAATTTTGCAAGCCACTGAAAAGTAGTTATCGCTGTAAGCGGGTGTCATAACTTTTGTGACTTATGGATTTCTGTAAGAGGGCATCATAACTTGTTGACTTGCCGATGTTTTAATTATGGGCTTATTAGAAATCGTGATACTTTATTTCTACAGTTATTAAATTTATACCTGAAAGACAATTAATAAGTCAAAACATTTTGAATGTTTCGAACGACCGACCACAGCGGCTATACTGTGGGTTCTCCCACAGAGCCTGGTATATGGATAATCATCGGTCGCTAATTGGGTTCACACCCTAGCCTCGCGTGATGCAGAAAAGGTTCTTGGCCGCCGTCATTCGGTCGGTCTACAATCACGTTCTCGCCCGATCCGCACGCACAAGCCTTGCACAAACAAGGCGGCGGCGTCGAATTCAATCAACGAATAAAGAGCAAAACTAGTTCTCATTCCAAGGCCCACAAGCCCGCCCGCCATTGCGTGGCTCCTTCGTACCTAGCTGAACTGCTGCATGAGGTATAAACCATCGGTTGCATTGACGGTGCTAGCTGCTACTGTACCGAGCGTCGAGCGCGTATTCTGAGCGCACGCGATTCTATTGGTCATTCTGAGCGCACGCGATTCTATTGGCTGGCGAGCTCCATACTCGACGTCGGGCTGGTAGAGCTCCTGAAACTGCTCCCTACTCAGCAGCATGTCCTCAATCTCCACCATGTTGTCGCCATTCAGGTGTGCGACGACTAGCCCGTCTTCTTGATCACTTTGATCCCCTTGATTGCTCGACGACGCAGCCTCGTCTTCGAAGCGTATTTGAAAAAGCCATGAAAAAAGGGTGAAAACGGCGAATGACTCGGCGACGTTCTACGTAGTACGCACGCGTGCACTCGAGCTCGCTGGCTTCGCGTACTGTGGCGCGCCACAGCCGGGGGACTGAATCGTGTCCTTAACCAACTCAGCCGCATCGCATTGAGCAGCACGCTCAATCAGGAGGGGCAGGTGTGGGGTTTGGGAGCTGCCAAGCGGTAAAGCACTCTCGCGGTTCTGACCGCAGTCAACGCATCCGACGCTTCAACTACGTCTTCGACGCTGCTTAAACAAGCTTAAATCTGCTCTGCTTCACCTTAGGTACTTCTACGTCGATTCATCCATGGACTGTTCATCCCGCACGATTCATCCAGATGAAGTTTCCATACAGAGGACGATTAATCTACGGACGATTCATCCACTGACTGCTCAAGCTGACAAGAAACCCTAATTAAAGGTATCCGCTTCAACATTTTTCCAGTGCAGTTCTTCAGCAATTCATAATAGCAATTTTAAATAGTATTCTGGATGAATCGTCTATGGATGAATCGTCCTCGGATGAATCGTCCGCGGATGAATCGACCTCGGACGGACGAATCGTCCGGACACCGTATGTCGGCGCTAGCTGTCGTACAAGGCTGAGCTATCGCAAAGCCGCAGAAATCGCGGGAAGAAACGCAGTTACGTACCGAGGAGTGAGTCATCTTGGCCGTGCGCGGAGTTCAGCAGAGCGAAGACGGCGAGGGCAACCTGCAATCACGTGAGCGGCTTCGGCGCGTCGGCTGCAGCGGCTGCTGCTCGCGGAGAGTAGATAGACGTCCCTCGATCTCGCAGTGGCTGCCGGGAGGAGCTGCCAGGAGCCGGAGCTCAAACTCCTCCCAGCTCCAAGAGCTCCAAACTCCTTCCACCTGGCCGCTGTGCATTTTCAGTGCGAATCGCGAAAGCGGCGTTGAACCAGGTTGCCAGCCAAGAACCAGAACCGACCAAGACCAAGAAGAACCAGCCAGAACCAACCATGTTGCCAGACATTGAGTTGAGCTGAGACTTTCGCTTTTCGCCAAGCGAGGAGGTCACCTTCGAGGATCGGCCGATCGGGGCTCGAGAGACTCGTATTTGCATAAAACGCTCAGCGCTCGCATAAAAGCGGCTGCAGTCACGTGGGCTTCGACTGGCGGCGTGATTACGCCTCGGGAACCCAAACGTCAGCGGAAACAGCACAGCGTCAGCGTCAACGTCAGCTGTCTGAGGCCGAAATATTCGATGCAACGGCAACGATTGACAGCCACACTTGTTGGGATGCCAACGTACGTTTCTTGACCCGGTGCTAAGCTTCGAAAAGAACTTCTACGAAAACTGACAGTGGACCATCTAAACTTTAAGGATTATTTATGTCAACGAAAAGTGCTTAGGCACTACATGGCAGAAGCTCAAGGCACGCACAACAATTTCGTGTTATCGTTTTCTTCTCTCTTGCTTTAGATAAATGACAGTGGCGTTTGTGGCGAGGTGCTTGTTTTAGCTTAAAAGCACCTTGACGCTTGAAATGCGCTCTTAGCGATTCTTTTGGTCGTCATACCGACGAGTCTGTCTTCTTCTTCAAAATAGAATTACAAACGTTCATACATCGTTCGCTATCAGATGAGACTAGGACGCCAGTCTGAGCTAGCCGCTCGGGCGAAAGCACGAGCGAGGTCAAGGCTGCTGGCGAAGCCATCGTGTGGTTGCCAAGTCGCGCTCGCGTAGGGGCTCTCAAAACACATACCAGCGCTTTCATGATGAGTGCAGATTGACCACACCTAGCTGCCACCACCTCATGAGTTCACCAACCGTGTGCGGCGGCGGCGGCGGCGGCGGCGGCGGCGGCAGATGCCGAAACTCTCCCAGATGCTGACACTCGCACAAGCACAAGTTCGCGAGCTCACGTAGCAAGATTTTTATCAGACCAGGCATTGAATCCCACATGCTTGACGCCGGTAATGGATCAATCAGTAATGGCTACCAGCAGTTGGCCGCACAAATAAAGATTAAGTTCCTGGTTGATAAGCCTCTAATAAAGCCTGGGGGAACTGTCAGCTTTTTTTGGAGGCGTACGCGATTACGCGAGCACGCGATTGGAAGAAGCTTGCTTGTTGCATGCTCGGTATTCTAACGTTTAGGCGCTGAAAATCGAGAGGGATTTCAGCAGAGTTTGTGGAATTAAAGCCAAGTGACCCGCGAGCGAGTCTGTGACGCTACCTGTACCGGATTGATATCTGGACCGGATATTCGGCGGATGCGCGAGAGCCGCTCGCTCGAAACTTCGTCGAATCGCTCATCGCTCGAGGAAAGGTTCCTTTGGTGTACTTGCATCTAGCGGCAATGTGGCGCAGTGTTGTGTTCCGTGACGGAACTACTATGACTCGGCGAAGCGAGTCCACAGGCTGCGGTGAGCTGCTCCTAATTGCTGCTCGTAATTAAAGAAATGCAGAATTTTGATCTGCCTACTTGCACTCGCAGGTTAACTTACTTGCAGTACATAAGGTTGACGAGCGGAATATCAGAACAAGGCGACAAACTTTGAGACCTGCCCGTGAAATATATCATCCTCGCATCGCGAGGACGTATGACATAGCATATCGGAGACGGCCTTGATATGCCCTTCCCGTTTTCAGACTTACTGACGTCAGTGGGTGTGACGTAATTGCACTTCGCCTCGCCGTGCTAAAAATTGTACGAAGAAGTATATTGTGAACTTTACCAAGTATCGGTATAAATGAACACGAAAGTATATGAAAGAGTGCGTTTGTGCCTGTAAATTAGCGAAGAAAAGTATTAATAATAATAATACACTTGATAAAGCGCCCTCAGAGAACTCAATCTCTCTCTAGGCGCTTTGCATTTGCTGCAAAGGGAAACACGATTGAATGGTAAGTAAAATCATGCTTGATAAACGAACAAAATGAATAACATGGTTAGTGGTGACATGCACAGGGTCAGCATGCAAATGTGGTTAGTGGCAGCATGCACAGTGTCAGCACGCATAAGCACATCAAGGACGAATCACAGGGACCCACTAAATGCTGTCCTAAATAGGTGTGTTTTTAAGTTCTTTTTAAATGTGGTCAGGTCAGGGCATGTTCTGATGCAGGTCGGGAGGGAGTTCCAGGCTTTGGGAGCGTATGAACTAAATGCACGGTTTCCAAAGGATTTGAGGTTTGAGGTTCCAAAGGATTTGAGGTATTGTGACGCGGAAACTGTTTGGCTAGCGATTTAGCAGTAGCTCGTAGCTAGGATCAAAAGCGGCTGTCTCTCTGCGGTCGCACAACTTTCTGATCGCATGCAACAATGAAAAAGTTGGAAGGCAGCCTCAGTCAAGAGGTCACAGAATGAAAATTTAATAGTAAGTAATTTGAATAGCTCCATAGGAGAAATTAATCTCTACACACTAACTGTACAACTGGCGGCAAGAGAATCGTTTGTATGTATATAGCACGATATTAAGCATGCAAAAACAATCGGGTATAATGCTAGGGGCCTACTAAACTTAGTCTACTAAAGCAAACATTAAAAAATAATCACCACTGGCTCCTAAGAAATACCTTAAAAATTTTAAAACTATTAAAACAAAACCTATACTCAGTAACATCCACTGAGTCGTGAGCAGATACGCACGCAAAACGCACCGTAGCAAAAAAAAAGTTCACACCGGTCAACAGGTCAGCTCGGGTAAAAAAATTCACTCGGATCAAGAGACAGGTGGTTGACCGAAACAGATGCGTCTTTATCTGAGACTTGAATGATGCAAAGTCATTTCAGGCAGTGACCCACCGGAAGTGACCAGGAAAATGCGCCCCAAAAGCTTGGTGCTTACGAGAGCGAGATGAAGACTCGATCGCCGACAGCTGAGCAGAAGGGCGAGATTGATTGCGATATGCTGAAGAGCGGGCGGTGAGAGATCGCACCAGAGGAGCAATAAAGGTCAAGTAAAGAAAAAAAGTGGAGGCGCTAGAGGGGGGTTAATGGGCCCCCAAGCGAGAATGACGACCTTGAAATGGATTCGCTGGTTTCTTGGGAACAAGTGAACCTCAGCAGCGGAAAGAGGTGATGATCAAGCTGCCCTGCTGACGACGGACCAAAAGAGCTGCGGCAGAGTTTAGTGCAAGTTTGCAGATGATTATTGAGAATGTAGAATCTGATGGTATTTCTTTCTTTAGTCTTGCCCTATTCCACGCTTCTGTCGTCAAGCCTAAAGAGAGCCACAGAGATTTTGAGATTTCAGGCAGATGTTGCTGTCACGCTACATATTGTCCTAGAAACGGTTGTATAACATTTCCTCCCCTGGACGTCTCCCCCCCCCCGGACATTCCTCCCCTAGGTGGACCTTGTGACATTTCCTTTACCGGACATTCGCCCCTCCCCGGGTAGGACATTTCCCCCTATGTTGATGAATGTATAACTAAGAATATATATATATATTTGCATGATCAAATGAAGTTCACGCTCTATTGAAATAAAATCAACTCAGTATAATTGGAAAAAAGAATAGATGGATTGGAAGGATGGAGGTTTCTAATGGAGCGAGCGGCGGCGGCAGCTGTGACTGCGGCGGTTTCGGCAGCGGCGGTTGCGACTGCGGCGGCTACGGCGGCTGCGGCGTCGGCATCGGCGAGCTATACAGGTCGGTTCCGCGGCAGTTCGGTCCTGCACGACGCCACCGGGCACGTGCTCGTACCCGTCAAAGCGGGCGCCTGCTACGGAATGCAGCGCGCTCCTGCAAATGAGCGCGAAGCCTCAGAGGACTACTGTGCCTAACTCGATCTCAAGAGATCTCGTTAAGCACTGTCCTGCTCCTACGTTGCATTGATCTGCTGCTGCCATGCATAGCTAACGTCATTAGCCTCAGGTCATGTTCCAGCACCTTTCAAAAAAGCTGTAGTCAGGCCATTTCTCAAGAAAGTGACACTAGACAAAGAGAACTTAAGCAACTACCGCCCAGTCTCCCTTCTACCATTCCCATCAAAGACACTCGAACGGGTCGTGGCGGACCAACTGAACTCTTGAAACTTCCAACCTTGCTAGTAAGTTCCAGTCTGGCTTTAGAGCTAATCGCTCCACAGAGTCAGCATTGCTTAGGGTGTACAACGACCTACTTAGGAATGCAAAAATGGGTAGAGTGTCTCTGCTTGTTTTGCTCCATCTTTCGGCAGCTTTTGATACCATCGATCACAAAGTTCTTCTAGAGCGGCTCTCATCTGGCCTGGGCATCACTGGCACTGCTCTGCAATGGTTCAGGTCCTATCTCAGTGGAAGACTCCAGAGTATTGACGTGAATGGACAAAGATCATCCGAGGTACCTCTGAAATATGGGGTGCCTCAGGGCTCCGTGCTAGGTCCGGTTCTTTTAGCGGTTGACACTCTCCCTCTTGCTGATGTGATTGCCAAGCACAATCTAGGCTTTCACTTCTATGCGGATGACAGTCAGTTGTAACTTTGCTTTGATCCCTCCCAGCCTTCTAGCACCTCAAATTCTCTCAACTCACTTGCTGCATGTATTGACGACATCCGCACATGGATGGCAGCAAATTTTCTGAAACTAAACGATGATAAAAAAACTAACTTACTAGTTGTGGGCAAACCCAGTGTGATTCAGAAAATGGAAAGGCTGACGCTCAAAATTGGCTCTGCCAGCATATCTCCAGTTGAATTAGCTCGAAATCTAGGTTTCATGTTCCAAATTGACCTCTCGTTAGACGACCACACCAGCTCCTTAGTCAAGTCTCCCTACTTTCAGCTACATAAAATTGCTTAAATTCGGGCTTGTTTATATTAGGAAACCACGGCTAAGTTGGTCCATGCATTCGTGACATCCCGTCTTGACTTCTGTAACTCACTGCTTGCTGGACTACTGGCATGTGAAATCAGGCAATTACAGCTGGTGCAAAACTCTGCAGCTAGACTTGTCTGTCGTGAGCGTCACAGTTGCCACATCGCACCAATTCTCCCCGACCTGAACTGGCTCCCAGTCAAGTAACGGATTGACTTCAAGGTTTTGTCGCTCACTTTTAGGTCACTTCATTCTTTGGCTCCAGCCTATCTCTCAGATCGACTCCCCCGCCAGGCCAAGCATCGTACCACCCACTTTTCGGAATCCAACAGTCTACCACTACCTCGTACAAACCTCAAATTCTTTGGAGACCGTGCATTTAAATCGTATGTTCCCAAAGCCTGGAACTCCCACCCGACTTGCGTCAGAACATCCCCTGACTTGACCACATTTAAAAAGAACTTAAAAACACGCCTATTTAGGACAGCATTGAGTGGGTCCCTGTGATTTGTCCTTGATGTGCTTATGCGTGCTGACACTGTGCATGCTGCCACTAACCACATTTGCATGCTGACCCTGTGCATGTCATCCCTAGCCATGTTATTCACGTTGTTTATCAAGCATGATATTATTCCCTATTCAATCGCATTTCTCGTTGCAGCAAATGTAAAGCGCCTAGAAGGAGATTGAGTTCTCTGAGGGCGCTTTATCAAGTGTATTATTATTATATTATTAAGAAAATATGCTGCCATCCATGTGCGGACGTCATCAATGCATGCAGCAAGTGAGTTGAGAGAATTTGAGGTGCTCGAAGGCAGGGAGGGATCAAAGCAAAGGTACAACTGAGTGTCATCCGCATGGAAGTGAAAGCCTAGATTGTGCTTGGTAATCACATCAGAAAGAGGGAGAGTAGTCTCGCGCCATGGAATCCCCAGCACTGAGCCAACAGCTAAGCTAGATTCTGTTGACAGCAGCCAATCAGCTGACAATCAGTAGACCGGAAGTTGCTAATAGATAATCTCAATAGTCTTGGCTTTATGCTATCAGCTTCTTTTTGCACCGCGAAGACGACATTCGTGCCTCCATGAAGCCCTCTCTGAGTCAAGCAATTGTGGAATCACAACCTGTGACCTTCCTTAAAAGGTTTTCCGAGGTTTCTGCATTTCTGCATGCGATGTGGCTACCTTAATAAGGTCTAGTAAAAGAGTTCGTCTCCTGAAGACCCTATTCTATCATCTCTGTGGTTTTCACTGGCAGACCAACTAAATCCTGCCGTAACTGAGATTTTTAATGCTTCTTTCGAAAAAGGGGTCTCACCCAAGTCCTTAAAATCGTCAATCGTTTGACCCATACTTAAAAAGCGTGGATTAGATGCAGAGGTCCTTGCAAACTATCGCCCAGTTTCCCTTCTTCCTTTCTTGTCCAAGATTCTTGAAAAAATTGTTGCAAATCGGCTGGTTAAACACATTAAAAAGAATGAAATGTCAGAAAAGTTTCAATCAGGGTTCAAAAGGCAGAACTCCACTGAAACTGCTCTCCTCCGTGTTAACAATGACATTCTATGTGGCAACGATGACGGGAATGTCACTGCCCTAGCTCTGCTAGATCTGTCAGCTACCTTCGACACCATTGATCACGATGAACTTTAACAATTGAAAACAACGATCGGTCTGGCAGACGTAGCACTGGCGTGGTTTAAATCGTACTTGTCTGATCGTGTTCAATCCGTGTCGTTTGGGGGTCAGGTCTCAGACATGAGAAGGGTCACCTGTGGAGTCCCTCAAGGGTCTGTACTTGGTCCCTTGCTGTTCTCCATTTATACTCAACCTCTGGGGAAAGTTTTTAGGGCCCATGGAAAAGGATATCACTTTTATGCTGACGATACTCAGCTGTATTTGTCATTCAAACCGTCAGAACATGCTGCAGCAACTGATAAACTGAATGCTTGCCTTACCGACATTCAATCATGGATGTCCGAAAACTTCTTGAAACTAAATGACGATAAAACTAAGCTGCTGCTCATAGGACACCCTAAGAGTGTGGATGGATTTAGGGTTTAGGATTTAGAGCTTTGCTCTTCAAATAGGTGATGCTATTGTGCGACCATCGCCACGTGCTCGAAATTTAGGTATTGTTTTCGACAGCTGCCTCAATTTTAAAAGCTTCATTCCGCTTCAGACTGCTTCTACAGCTAGCCATCACGTCCGATCCCTATCTAAGATTAGAAGCTATCTTCCACAGTGGCTTGCAAAATATTTAACTAGCTCCTTAGTCCTGTCTCGGCTTGATTATTGTAATTCACTTTTGGCTGGGCTACCAGAGAAAGCAACCAGGCCACTGCAGCTGGCTATCAATATGGCTGTAAGGCTAGTCTTCAAGTCCCAGAGGTTTCAGCCCATGTCTGCTTTGCTAAAAGAGCTAGTATGGATGCCGGTTGATCAACGGATACAGAGCAAAGTTTTTACGCTGACCAACAAGGCCCGCCACGGCTTGGCTCCTCCATACCTAGCTGAACTGATGCGCCAGCTTCAGCCTTTTTGCACCCTCAGCTCATGTGTGAACAATGAATTAGCTGTTCCATTCCTCCGCTTAAAGACCATTGGCGACAGAAGCTTTAGCTCTGCAGGTCCTAGACAGTGGCAGGAGAATGCAGCAGCTGCAGCAGCAGCAGCAGCAGCAGCTGGGACAGTTGTGCAGCCTGCTTTTAAAAATCCCACATGGCCGTTGAAAAATGCTCACCGTTCATCCACCCTTGTTCTCACGGTCAAAGCAGAAACTCGCTGACGGTCGTGCGCAATTCCCAGTTGATGTTTCTTGTGATTTTGCTTCTGCATCAAAGTATTTTGAGATTTCGTACTACAAGCTTGTCTGCTACCGTTTCAAAATACCAGATGTGACCATTTCGTAACCCTCTACTGTAAAGAACCTATAGGACATGCCGCCCTGATTAGGCCCGAGGCTAAGGGCTTGCCTTTTGAAATGTCTAACATCAAGGTGATCACCTTTTGCGACCGTAGTTGTAGGCTCGAGTCCTGTGGCATTTACGAGTGGCCTAGATGGCGATTCAGTTCTCTTATGACGCTATACAAATTAATTCTAGAATAATAACACTGGTCAACAACCTTTTACAAAAGTCGTGTAACTGAAATAAAATTAGTCATGTCATGTCAGTTTGTATGTGCTCAACACGAATAGGACAGTCACATTGCAAAATTGGCTCTACTTTTTTCTAATCTGTAAAAAATGAATGTGAACAAAATGAATGCGAATAGTAACTGGCCTACGGATAATATCAGTAAAAAGCATGTCGTAGACTGCGTCTTAGATTTCTTCGCCAGTCTCTTGTACAGCTGTTCAGAAGCATTTCCTGGGGAGTGTCCAGCAGCGGTCAGTCAACCAGCATTCTAGTGGACCATTTTCCCTGGTATCTTTGTGCCATTGCTGGGATGTCTTTTTGAAAACGTTCATCCGTGTTCATCACTAGCCACACCAAAGTTTTTTCAGGGGAAAAATACAAATGGGAATGAAGGAATTTGATCTGTAGAGACTAGTTGCAGCCAAGTTTCCGATACTTCATCAGCAGAGGGCCCTCTAGTTCAAGTTCCGCGTTGTTTTCTGCTTGAACACTCACGAGAAAGTTTGTCGACATGAAAAGGAACTCCACGCTTGTTTCGCATCATCACCCTCGATCAGCAAGTTGTTAAACCGGTCGCATTTGAATCACCGCCCTCGAATCTGAGGACCCGCAAAAGCTCCCTCTTTAATCTTCGGTTCGCCGATTAGAGGGAATTGCTCATGCCGGCATTGGAAAGCTGGCAAAGTCCGGCTTTCACGGATTTCACCGAGTTCCTCATCGAACCTAGTTTGATGTGAGGTGGTGGCTGCCGGATTTTACTCGAGGCCTCGACTTGAGCTGGATGCTGGATATTCTTCACTCCGGCTGCTACATTTTCTTCTGCGAGTCCATTCCTTCCGCAAGTAGTGCAATTCCCTCCTTGCCTGGCTATGCTACTCACATAAGAAACACGTGTAATTTGTTTATCTCTCAGGCAGTCCCATTTAAAGGGAAACTACCTTCAAATCCTCATAGAGGTGCCAGCTGTACTTGTTATAATCGATGGGATTCATTAGCTGCTTTAAGCTATCGTATGTCACTTTCATGCAAACAGTATACCTTCTGGAACAGATGGAGGACAGTTTTCATTGCGCAAAAGCACAGCCTTAAGACTCCGTTTCAATGAGTCTACAGATGGTTTCCATTCTTTTGAATCATGATTGTTTTGTAAGGCGTTCATGAGGCCCTCTATATCGGAACATAATACCAGATTACTTTCCGTTCTGAAGTTCCGTCTCCGTGTGCTTGTGGCACTTTTGATATAAAGCAATTGCGACATCGTCGAGAAGAATCCGTGGCTAGAGTCCTGATTCTAGAAGCTCTGCCATGTTCTTGGATAAGTCTAAATCACGAACCAGATCATTTAGTTCTTCCTGTGTTACTCTGTGTGGGTTAATGATGCACCACGGTGGAAATCGGGATCCCTGCATGCTGACGTACCAGGAGAAGAACAGGTCGGCTCAACCTCGTCCTCATCAGATGAATCAAGATAATATTTCTGCTGGGGGTTGTGGAATACGAAGTCCCTCACCGTGTAAAACTGGTCTCAATGCCAACGAAATGATTGGGTAGGCCATTATCGACTTCTTTTGATTCGTTGTTCCGCCGGAAAGAGGAGGAATCAAACAGAAGTAACAGTCATTTATGTGGTTGCTTGGCTCTCTCCACACCATGGGGACTGCAAACGGCATTGATGGTCTCTTGCCATCCAACCACTGTGAAAGATGTGTTTTACATGTAGCATATATGCGGGGCCAAAGGCTGGTCTTGATCACCAACCTTGCGTCAAAAGTAAAGATGATACGCCTTCTTCACTTGAGTAGGTGATACTTTTTCCTCTGGTTGGCAAATGTCACTTCCCCACAGATATATATAAAATTGTCTACGGTGTTAACGCACTTTCGAGTAATTACTGTTCTGTATTATATCTCATGAATAAAATAATAACAATTTAATGTAACAATTGCTTAGACTGTCACTCACAAAGTCTAAAATATTGTATACGCTCAACCTTACTGGCTGGGCTTTGTGACGTCAGCTTACTGAAGCAGCCGCCTGGAAGTAGTATTGGATTGCATCAGACGATGATGCAATCAACTCAGGATGATTTGCGCATGACTGCATAATTTAATGCGATGCAATATTACACCAGTCTAGGTTTATTTAGAATGTTGTTGCAGTCCCACTGGATAAATTGGCGAAACATAGAAAGTGAACTATTTTAAATATTTTTGAAACGAGATCTAATAAATAAATTGTATGGTTCTGTTCGTGTTCAGCACCAAGTCTCTCCTTTGTTAAAAGAGCTAGGGTGGCTGCCAGTTGATCAACGGACACAGAGCAAAGTTCTCACGGTGACCCATAAGGCCTGCCACGGCTTGGCTCCTCCATACCGAGCTGTATTTCTGCACCAGTTTCAGCTTCCTCGTGCCCTCAGGTCCTGTTTGGACAGTATGTCAGCTTCTCTATTTCTCCACTCAAGGACCGTTCGCAACGAAAGACTTTTTCTCTGCTAGTCCTAGACTGTGGAAATCACTTCCGCGATTCTTACGTAACGACAAATACTCTCCTGCTGCCAACTATGACACATCCTTTCCAGCCGTCCTGAGCTGTTTCTTCCATATTACCCACTACCTGCTCTCTCTCTCTCTCTCTCTCTCTCTCTCTCTCTCTCTCTCTCTCTCTCTCTCTCTCTCTCTCTCTACTCTGCTATACTTCCCACTTTCTCTTTGTTGCGCGAGATCAATTTTGTTAGCTATCGAATGAGTACCAAAAGCCGCTTAGGCTGTGAGTTCACTATACTAAACTCTCCTGCGTAAAACCAGCATAGTCTTTGTGGCTTTGTGGCTTTGTGGAGTTACAGACGGAGATACATTACAGCACACCTAGATACTAGGGTCTTTTTAAGTCAGTAACGATTTCAATTTTTACTGGTGTAATACATTCTACAGCCCCCTCAGAGAACTAAATCTCTTTCAAGCAACTTTAAGATGCTGTTTCGAAACCATTGCAACGTGATTGGTAGTAACATCCTCAAGCAGCAGGCATAGTGTAAGCAGTTACATGCACACAAAGAACGAATTATATATATATATATATATATATATATATTTCTCAACTTGAATTAAGAGAAAACTTGCTATTTGTAGGCAAATCTAGTGCAACTCGCCAATGGGGCACACACACACACACACACACACACACACACACGCACACACACACACACACACACACACACACACACACACATATATTTATATATATATATATAAATCCCATTGCCGAGTTGCACAAGATTTAGAGAAAGCAGCATGTTGCCAGCCAAGCGCGAATGTCAGAAAATCATGCAGTAAGGGGTTGAGTTTGACGTTCTGACTCACTTCCGACGTGCATCACGACATCCCTTGACTAGATCACATTTAAAAATAAACTAAAAACACATATATGTATCACAGCATTTAGCGGGTCCCTGTGATCCGTCTTTTGTGTGCTTTCGCGTGCTGATCCTATGCATGCTGCCACTAACCATACTTGCATGCTGATCCTGTGCATGGCACCCCTATCTATGTTATTCTTGCTGTTTATTGAACGCGCTACCACTAAACATTCAATCGTATTTCCTGTGCAGCAAATGTAAATTGCCTAGAAAGAGATTTAGTTCTTTGAATGCGCTATATCAAGTGTATTGTTATTATTATTGTTACTATTATTACAGAGGGATCAAATCAGACCGGCGAACCGCAGAAAAGCTATCGTACAAAATGACGCACGTGCATAAAAAATGTATCGTCCTCGTCAAGATAGGATCATAAAGTCAAAAGATCATACGAATCCCGATATTTAAAAAATTCTGAAGTTGCTTAAAATAGAAATCATCAGTACAAGACGCTCATATAACGGTTATCTTTAAACTTAGGCATTCATGGATCACACGCTATTAGTAGTCTATTAGCAATAGAGTGACTCAATTTCTGACTATTATTGCATAATGAATCGTGTGCAAGGTAAGTTACAGCTTGCCTATATATGCTCGCACACTCTGAGGCCAGCAAAGAGTTGTTGCTGTCTTTCAGCCAGTCCATGGTGCTTCTGTATACCATGTCCTGGCTATCGAGGGTATGTACTATTGGCTTTCACAAATTTTATTAGTGATCCCAATGTCGTAGGGCTAGTAAAAATAAAATCCTACTTGTTTCGCATACCATAAGCTTTTCCAGTGCAAATAATGTGATTAGGAGTAGCTGAATTATGTTTCTTTTAATAAGTTAAACCAATTATTCCGCTTCAATTTGATGATATCCTAGGTCGCATAATAAGGCACTTAGTCCTCTTGGGACTGAGTAAGAACTTTTTTTTATAACTTAGTAGTTGATTTAGAACTGATGGTCGACTAAACTATTTCTTTAGCGTGTGTTAATTGGACCCCTTAATGTCAGATAAAGATCTGCATTGTCAGATTCGCTCTAATACTGTTGCTTATTGCTCTGTGTGAAGTATAAAACTAAGGGGTGTTGCAGACGACCCAACAAAAGTAGTAAGGTTGAGTCAAGGGTGGTTTATTCAACAACCTCACTTTCGGAAGAGTTTCGGTGTCAATAAATAAAGCTCTTGGAGTGGACAAAGAAGGATAGCTGTTGCTGCGGGGCGTGGACCTGCTGACATCTGGGTCGCCCTTAGTGAAACTGATTGAATACGGAAGCTTACTGCCGGAGATGGACTGCTGAGTAAAAATAGAAGTAGTCAGAGTACGGTCACAAAACAGTGCTGCGCCATCTTGCCGCGTGACGGAAGTGCGCCATCTCGCTGTGTGACGAACGGACTTTATCGCCAGACTTTAAGAGAGATGTTAAATTCGGCTTGACCTTACAGCATCTGTGCTTCTCTAAAGTTAATTTGAAGGTTCCTGTTGGCTTAAGTGCAACATTCACTTCTAGCATTCCGACCAGACGGCTAAAAGAGATCTGCTGGCTGAACGCAATTCAAGGGTCTGGCTTTCCAGTTGCTCAGCGACACTGGTGTAACGCCCTACGCTCCCGCACGAGACGGCATGCTTAGCCGCTGCTCAAGCGTGTCGCCCGCTCCCGGACGATAGTGTGGAGCGATGGTGCGCAATAAGTAAGTCGCTCCTCCTAAAGCGTCTCGGACGCGACTCTGCCTATCACTGCACGTAGTCGCGAGTTCTTTGGCGTGCGCTTGATTGAGCTACAGAGCGCTGATGGGGAGGGGTATTACCTTAGTTTTTTCGACGGCGCAACGTGTCTAGCACCCATTGCTCAGTCTCATTGTCACGCTCCTCAAAGATACTCGCCAAGGCAACCAAACAGATGCGATTCTACCTACAGAGCGCTCTGACGGGAAACAGAGTACTTAGCTTAACTGCGTCTATTCACTGGAGCCCATAATTCACACAGATTTGAGGGTCCGAGCAAAAAAGCACGGGACTAGCGGCGACTGTCCAGGCCTGAAGTGGCTTCCGCAGAAAGGCCTTGATCTCCGCTTCTCCTTAACCCGACCTTCGCTTCTCCTGACCCAGACCCTGAAAGAAGCCTCCTCCTCTACCTCTTCCCGTACGGAGATGGGAAAACCGAAGGCTTCGCTTTCGCAAAAGAACTAAGACAAATCCTCCACACACACCTCCTCGCCGGAGGCAGATACTGCACGGCGCCAGGACCCCGTGCCGCGACCGCGTGTGCACACAAAATGCGAGCCACTGGCGTAAAGAAGACCGCCGTATTCGGCGGCGGCGGCCGAATTCTCCTACGGTCGTTGCTCCCAGTGCTGGTCCGCGGCCCGCGGTCGCTGGCGTGAGTGCCCGCCCACCTCCCTTCGGAAACCAGTAAAGCGACTCTTGGGCGGGTGGCGGCGGTGGCCTTGAGCAAGTATCGCCTTGTTTGTAAATAGTTGGTTTAGACCAAAGGCAAGGAGTGCCCAGCCAGGGCTCGGGGAGCATTTAGTTTGACCTTTGATACTACGGTGAATAATTATCCTAGTTAATCTTCGGCCGGTGTAATGTAATGTCTTGTGTCTCCGCCTGTAGCTCCACAAAGCCACAAAGACTGTGTGGGCGTTAAGCAGGAGAGTTTCATATAGTGCACTCACAGCCTAAGCGGTTTTTAGTACGCATTCGGTAGCCAACAGAATTCATCTCACGCAACAAAGAGAAAGTGGGAAGCATAGCAGAGTCAGGAGAGCAGTCAGGGTAGTGAGTGGCATGAAGTAGCTGCTCAGCACGGCTGGAAAGGATGTGCCATAGTCGGCAGCAGGAGAGTAGTTGTCGTTGCGTAAGAATCGTGGAAGCGAGGTCCACAGTCTAGGACCTGCAGAGCAAAACATTCTGTCGACAACGGTCTTAACGCGGAGGAATGGAACAGCTAATGTATTGTCCATACATGAGCTGAGGGCACGAGGAGGCTGAAACTGGTGCAGCAGTTCAGCTCGGTTTAGGAGGAGCCCAGACGTGGCGGCCCTTGTGGGTCAGCATAAGAACTTTGCCTTGTATCCGTTGATCAACCGGCAGCCATCCTAGCTCTTTTAGCAAAAGAGACTCCTGGTCAAATCCTGGGGGCTTGACAAATAGCCATGCAGCCATATTCATAGCCATTTACAGTGACCTGAACAGCTGGCTTTTTTTTGGTAGCCCAGCCAAATAGAATTGTAATAATCTAGCTGAGACAGAACGACGGAGCTCCGTTAAATGCGCGCCGAGCGCTGCTCGAGCGCCCAAGCAGAGCCGGGCAGCTCTGTAGAGGGCAGGATGGCAGAGCTGCGCTGCAGAGCCACGCTGCTACTGCCTCCCCTTCCCCTGAGAAAGAAACAGACGTTCGCTGATACAATTCCGCCTCATTTTTTATGGCTGCAGAAGAGGCCCGCCACGGCTTGGCTCCTTCGTACCTAGTTGAACTGACAGGAAGAAATGAGTCTTGAGCAGAGTAACCTTGCAGTGACACAAGGTCATTGCACGTCTCTGTGAGCGCAGCCTAAAGCGAGCTGCAGAATCGGTGCATACGAGCTGTAGGATAGACCTCCAAAATATTTCAATTTAGTAATAGGGACGGTGAAATGACTAGATGCTGAAGAGCGTCCGATGCGAGAGCACGTGACTGAAAGAGCTAGGCGGTCGGATAGGTCAAGGCTGGTGCAAGCGAGTAGGCAACCTGTCAGGCTGAGGATCTTGACAATGACTCTATACTCAATCTGGAGCTAGTGAAGTGATGTGGCAGCTAGGCGTGATTATCGGAGACCAGCAGAGTCGCTGAGTCCTGCAGAGGTCGCACAGAATTAAGAGCGCAGGCCAGGAGTTTTGAATGAAGTGAGTTGCCCTAGTCCAGAAGCTGTGGCACAAACGAGTCAACAAGTTTGGCTTTCGTACTCTTTTATTATAAGGTTGAGGAAAATATTCGTTTGCAGTCTTATAACAATTATGAATGATTATGATTATTCTTATTATAATAATAATAATAATATATTTTTAGAGAGCGCTTCAGAGAACTCAATCTCTTTCTAGGCACTTTACATTTGCTGTAAAAGAAGCACCATCGAATGGTTAGTGGTAGCATGTTCAGTGACAACAACCATAACATGATTAGAGGTGACCTGTCAGCATGCAAATATGGTTACTGGCAGGATGCACGGTGTCAGCACGCAGAAGCACACAAAGGACGAATCACAGGGACCCAATAAATGCTACAATAAATAGATGCGGTTTTAGCTTGTTTTTAAATGTGGTCCAGTCAGTGGATTTCGGGACGCAAGTCTGGACTGAGTTCTAGGCTACAGGAGCATACGAACTAAATCCGCGGTCTTAAAAGAATTTGAGGTTTGTACGAGGTATTGGTAAACAGTTAGATTCTGCAAAGCGGGTGGTATGATGCTTAGCCTGGTTGGGGGAGTTCATACGATAGGTAGGCTGGAGCCAAAGAATGAAGGGACATGAAAGTGAATGACACAACCTTGAAGTCGACGCGTGGCTGGACTGGAAGCCGGAGCAGGTCGGCGTGAAGTGGTGAGATGTTGCAACTGCAACGCTCACACGACATGCAAACCTGGCTGCAGAGTTTTGCACCAGCTGTAAGCGCCTGATTGCACAAGCCGGTAGACCAGCAAGGAGTGGGTAGCAGAAGTCGAGACGAGCTGTCACAAATGGATGGACTAATTTAGATGTTGTATCCCAATCTAAACAAGTCCAAATTTTAGCAACATTAAGCAGACCCTGAATTTGGCAATGTTCCTTAGCTGAAAATTAGTCGATTTGACAATAAAGTGTGCTCGTCATAATGGCGAGTCGTTCTAGAATAGCGCTCCTACGTTACGCGCAGGCGTCAGGGGAGCGATACTAGATGAACCCATCTAGAGAGAGGGTGATATATTCTAGCTTTCCGATGACACTTGGTTTTTCCGTAACAGTTTGTCTTATCCTCGTTAGGCTTCAGAAAGTAAGTGTCCATCCGAATGTGGGTTTCTTCTGCAGTCAGTAAAGGGATTAAGTGAGTCGGATGTCCTCTGCAGTCAGTAAAGGAATTAAGTGAGTCGGATGTCCTCTGCAGGCAGTAAAGGAATTAAGTGAGTTGGATGTCCTCTGCAGGCAGTAAAGGAATTAAGTGAGTCGGATGGGGAGCAAGGTTTAGAAGAGTCGGAGGACTGGTAGCACAGCTGCGTGTCATCTACGTATAAAGAAAAGCCAATGCTATTAATAACAATAGTACATATGTATAATACATTTGTGTCTGGAGATGACATCGGCTAGAGCGAGAGTATAGATAGTGTAAAGAATAAGGCCTAAAACCAAACCCTGAGGAGGTAGCCTACACTTTAAGGGCGGCTCCCTAGATGACCGCCATTTGATTATATCTACACCCCAACGCCCGTCAAAAAGGTTAGACGTAATCAAATTTGAGGATTCATATTTATGACGCATAGCTAGTGATATATTTTCTATGCAAGGTGAGCATGGCAGCTACAAATCGGAATCCACATTGGAATGTGAGCAAAAGTCGAGTCGTTCCTAGAGCTGACTCGTACGTAGCAGACAGCTGACCAATTAGCCGGCTCATCAACTATATCCGTCTAAGATGGCCCTTCTGACCCGGACAGGTAATTCTCGACGAGTCAGTACAGAAAACAGCGATGGCGACTCTTTTTTCTCCCCAGAGCGCCGTTGATTGCAGCCGGTTTGCAGCCTGAGTTTGAGACAGCGTTTCCAAATACATGGCGCATTGCTAAGACTTTCTAAAACGGTGGCTCTACATGCTAGGCTTGCTCAAATTTCTATCTAAGGCGAGACAGGCGTTATATACGCGGCGGCATTCGTACACATGTTGCAGTACTTCTGTTTTTAAATGCCGATGGCACGCGTTTGCGTCATACTTTGACCTTCACCTTGCTTTGTCACACTTCGATGCTTCATTACAGACAGTAGCGCTCCTCTTCGTCGGCACTCAAGTTTGCGCCCAGGTGCCTCCGTCAGGTAACAATGTGTAGTGTGTGTGTGTGTGTAGTGTGTAGTGTGTGTGTGTGTGTGTGTGTGTGCGTGTGTGTATGTGTATGTCTGTGTGTATGTGCATCAAATCACGTGTCTTCAAGCAGATTTCGCCGTCAGCGCTGCCAGCCATCTAGTTTGATTTATGCAGCCCATACCTGTACATACCTGTCACTCTGCGAACTAAGCGAACATTGACTAAACCAACTTCGCCGAAGCTGCGTATGCGCGTCATCGTAAGTCAAGGTCATCATATGTGCGCGTCATCGTAGGTCCCAGACTGTGGAACTCGCTCCCACGATTCTTACGCAGCGACCGCTACAGTCTCCTGCTGCCGACTGTGGCACATCTTTTCCAGCGGTCCTGAGCTGCTACATCCATGCTACTCACTATCTCAACTGCTCTCCTGACTCTGCTATGCTTCCCACTTTCTCTTTTTTTTTGCGTGAGATGAGGTCTCGTTGGCTACCGAATGCGTACCGAAAGCCGCTTAGTCTGTGAGTGTGCCATACAAAACTCTCCTATGTAACACCCACATTGTCTTTGCGACTTTGTGGAGCTACAGACGAAGATACATGACATTAAATTACATTACAATACATGTGCTATTGAGGGTTGCATTGTAGAATCCCGCCGGTCGGAAAATGACATTAATTCGCATACGCAAAGAATGCTCTAGCGACACCGGATCACTGCGGTTGAGGGTGATTGTTGATGAGAACTACGTATGTGGCCCGCCGCTATGCAGATTCTTCCAGAATTACGCCAGAGGTTCTTCAAGGTTACAGAAAATTCTAGAAGACCGAGGAATAGAAATTTCTAGAACGGCTTGTAATTTCTCGTAAATCGAATCATAAAAATATTCCTAATGAATTCTTGTCGGGCTAATTTTCCCTTACACTTGTTAGACTAGCTTAGTTACTAATTAGTTACGCAAGCCCAAACTACACTATCATTAGTCACTAAGTTAGTTAGACTAACTCATGTTACGCAACCTCTTCCACGAACTTGCTAGCGTAGTATTTTTTTGGTCGTGATGCGCTACTATTATCATATAGCCACTTTTAAAAAGATGCTAGCTATTGCGGTTTATTTTGTGTTTAATCTAATTTTCGGCGATTCAGTTCCAGACTAATTCTTTGTTGCGTGGCGGTGTCTGTAGCGGCGGCTGTTCTAGTGGGAGTCTCTTGTAGACACAGCGGGCGAACGTGCGCGGTAAACGAGTCTCTCTTTATTACTCTCAACGGGCGCATATGTGAGAGCCCAATCAATCGCAGCAGACGACACGAAATATAACCTGAATTAGTGGCCCGACGCTGCGCTGCTCTAATGGCTTAACTGTTGGCCACAGGTGAGGTATGTGCATTAGTGTCGGGCGCTTCGCTAATTACAACAGAAAAAGCCGCAGGCGCACACAACAACTTCCGCTGAAATGTTGCTTGCCTAATGCTGTTGCTATAGATTATACACGATCTACCGTAGCAGTAACCTTTTAGGCGCGAAACATGCTAAAGGAGTAACCAATTTTTAGACCCACTTTACCTATGATTTTTCTATAACTATCATGTCTCGCTTCACCATAACACATTCACATAGATCTGGTAATGTGGGTTTCAAATTGGGCTCCTGTGTCCGACTTCACAGCGACCAGAGTGGACGCTCTGACATTATCGTCCTTTCGAAGGAGTCATGCAATCGCTTGGACCAGAAGCTTCGGGTATAGCCTCAGAGCCCAGTCTTGTTGTTTCAAAATTAAAATAAACCTATTAAATGTATATGCAGTGATTATTTCTGGTCGGCGGTTCTAAATATCCATTATCTCCTGGCTCACAATCACTTGCAGCCGAATTCAACATGGCGGCTTACGGCTCTTCCACCTTCTTCTGCGCATCAGCGGCGGCATGCGACCTGCTGCAGCAGCGGCAGCTAGCAGACGCATTGAAACCGCTTTCTTAGAGCCGCAAGTTGAAATATTACGCAAGATCCGTAACGGAGGCCTTTAAATTGAATTAAATAATTCACTTGTATGGCACCCTAAAATAACTTCATCTCTATTTCGGCGCTTCACATACGCCACTTGGCTCGAGCCCACGACCTCGGCCAGACCTGGATCGGAACGAGCACCTTAATCCCTTTGCAGCAAATTTAAAGACCCTAGAAAGAGATTGAGTTCTCTGAGGGCGCTTTATCAAGTGCATTATTATTATTATTATTAACCACTAGGCCAAACCAGGCCTTAAACATGACCGTCACGTGTACGGCACGGAAGTGAGCACGGGTGTGGAATGAGTAGTCTCCCTGGGATGAGAAAGAACCATTTCGTATAAAGAGAGGAAATCTACTAATCTACGGCTCTCCGTTTTTTATACTTTATCGCTAAAAACAATTGCTATAAGTGATTTCGGCATATTAAGCACCGAAGCAGAGACTCCGTTCTCCTAAGGTGCTATATACCTGTTTTTATCAATTTTGCTCTCGTTATCATTCTCCCTTAGGCCTGTCTGTGCAGTAGCTACGAATAAATCTATTATTTTGGCTGTTATTATGATGTTAAGTTTCGATACGCTTGTTCAACTGGTATTGAGATTCATGTATTATTTGTTCATATATTATATATTGGTGTATTATACTCGTTCATTTTAGACTTTCGTGCGAATGAACACGTTATCAGTTTTTCCGAGTATGTTCTTTCTCGTGATAAACGAAATGCCTCAATATTGATTGGCGACTTGGTCCTCACAGCTGAGCAATTCGAAAATCTTTACGGCAACAAATCCGAAAAGTGAGCACCGACCTCATGACATCCGCATCCTCGTTTTCGCTCTCGCAAGCCAATAGTATCGCTTTTTGGTGCACTCGCCGGATATACGTGGCTGGATGCGCCATGAGTGCTCCTCGAGTAGCGCCGCGCCGACAGTGGTGCAAGCGTTAAACCTCTGCTTTTCTGCGTTTTAGGCGACTTTCGAAGAGATCGGCCATCTTCGATACGTGGCCTAATGCGGAAGTGCCATTCGAGTTCGATGCGGGATTCTCAGGCATGTCTAGGCATGTCTAAGCATGTCTAAGGCGCTCGCTCGTAGCTGCGCCCTCGAACTCTCCGCATCAAACCTCGGGTTTATCGACCTATGAAAGAGAATGTTCTGTATTAGGTCATTTTTTAAGACTAGGTTAAAATGCTATCCGGGGATGTGTAATTTAACGGGCTGTCAGCGAACAGAAGAACTGAGTCCCGCGAGAACCTTCGCGCTCGTGCACCTGCCTCGATCGTGCGTCTTTTTGGAGCCACGACGGGCACCCTGGGTCACCGCCGCCGCGCACAGTGCAGCGTGGAGCAGCGCGCTGAAACGAAGCTGAAACTGAAACTGAAATTGAAACTGAAACTGAAACTGCCCGTTCCAAAGGGGAGTGGTGGGGTCGTGCCGATCGTGCCATTCTTCTTTACTTCTTTACTTTTAAACCAACCATTATTGTAGTTAGAGAATCTGTTCCCGGCCCTCTAAATACGGTTTTTAGTAACATTAGAGCCCTCTGGACATGAAATAACACCCCTGTAATCACAATTGCAACCGTATTACCCAATATACTAGACAAAATAAGAGAAAATAAGACCTATTAGACGTTATAAATAGTATCATTAGTAGAATTTACAAATACTATTATTATTTTATATTTAATTACGCTATAATGGCCAATCAGTGAACAGCATGCTAAGATTGGCTGGCTTGGTTTCACCACACCCGATTTTTTGGGTAAAAGTTCTTGCCCACACACAACGAATGGTCGAGCGGCTGCACTTGGCCTTGAAAGATTTGCGGGGGTTCTCGGATACATGGGCCTAAAGTTCTCCATAGGTAGATTAGTTTTAATTTTAGTCATAATACACGGGTTTATACTTGACTCAGACAACCGAGCGCACGCTCCATCATTTTCACTGTCTCGATCAACTTTCTAATAAATACATTTGAAAAAGTCGCGATAGAGTAAAAAAGCGGCGAAAGTCGAAGAGCGAAGTGGCTTCGAGGGACGACCGGAACTCGCTAGCAATTCCCTAGAGCCCAGTAAGCTCGGCTCTTTGAACGCAAGCGACTGAGATGTCACGCGCAGTCGCAGCGATGTTTCCGCTTGAACGCTGTGCTGCAGGCCGCCGCGATTGCGGCGGCATCGACAGAGGCGCAAACCGATAGGGCAGCTTTACTGACAGCTTTGCTGGGCAGTCGGCGAATGGCGCCGCCGCGAAGGCGTGGCGCTTCTCTGAAAGAGCTGCGCCCAGCAGATGTGCTGCTTGGAAGCGACGCGACGCGATCTCTTTAGGGTCGCGCAGCTTCAGCGACCGCCCCGCCCACCGCCGCGACGACTCCGATTAAAACTAAAGTTCGACTAAACTGGAAATGAGCCGTCGAGCCTTCTCGCTCCGTTATTTATGTGGCGTATCTATAGGGTACTTGCATACATATTTTTTATCTGCATACACCATTTGTTTGGCTATTGATTCCTCATATAGTATTTTGCTTTTGGCGTGCTTAGAAATTTTTATTTATTCGAATAGAGTACAGTTCCAGAAATTGGGATAGCGTATTTTTTCGTAATCGAAAAACTGCAAATTTCTAATTTTTTATTTGATCGCATCAGCATAAGGAAAATTTAGCAAACAAGGTTTTTCAAGTTTTGGTGAGTCATGATGGCGCACTATGTAAGGCGGTCGCTCTTCGCGACCTCAGTCCCGAGGTTGTGGGTTCGAATCCTGCAGTGGGCGATTTCTTATTGCCGCTGCAAGCGGTGGTGAAAGCCGTAAAGGCTCTTCTGTTGCTACGGAACTCCCTCCCGACCTGCGTCAGAACATCTCCTGACCTGACCACATTTAAAAGGAACCTAAAAACACACCTATTTAGGACAGCATTTAGCGGGTCCCTGTGATTCGTTCTTCACGTGCTTATGTGTGCTGACACTGTGCATGCTGCCACTAACCACATTTGCATGCTGACCCTGTGCATGTCACCCCTAACCATATTATTCATTTTGTTTGTTTTCAAGCATAATTTTACTTACCATTCAATTGCATTTCACTTTGCAGCAAATGTAAAGCGCCTAGAGAGAGATTAAATTCTCTGAGGGCGCTTTATCAAGTGAATTATTATTATTATTATTATTATGCAAAAAATGCTGTTAAATAAGCTAGTATTTTTCCAACTGGGTTTTTCAGTCGCGATCTGCATAATTAACATTAATTAATCAGCAAGTCTGTCCAAAAATTGATCTCCAGGTTCGACGCAGAGCCTGACAAGGCAATCCGCTAATGCTGCAGGCATTACTTTCGCCACCGGAAGCCATTTTTTGGTCCCGCCCTTTCGTTTGTGCTCAGCTTCCGCCGCTCGTAGCGCTGCACAGCTGGGAGGGCGGCGTGACTATAAGCTTCCGGGGGGGACAGCTTCTGTCTGCTGCCGTCACGTCTCTCATTGGCCTACGGCAAAAAGCGCACGTTAATCCGTATGCGTTCAATTATCCCGCGTGAATCCCGTCCGTCACCTTCTCGTAATTTAGCGGACACTGCTTTCCCCTAGTCTGGTATGATTGTGCAAGGGTAGTAACTAGTGCGCCGTGTTGCTGACACAGCGTTCATGCTGAACTGTTGAACTTCCAGCTAAGCAGCAGCAATTTATAAGCTCGGCCATGAGAATCTGGGAATCGAATACTTGCGTTCGGTTTCGGCGAAAGCGTCCTTCCGATGTCAGCTACATTTGGTTCACGCATTCCGCAAGGTATGTGAGTATTCTAATAGTTGCGGTCTTTTGTGCAATGTGAATTTGAGAGCGCTCATGAATAGGATTTTACTTCACTTCGCCGTACAACTCACTGACGGTTTTCAATTTCTTTGCAACTCAGCTTAGAACAGCTAAAGTTTTTAAGGCGTTTTTCGTTTGAATAATATAATTCATTTATATAGCGCCCCAAGAGAACTTAATCTTTATTCAGGCGCTTCACGTATGCCTCAGGGCTCGAGCCCACGACCTCAGTCAGACCTTGGTCGGGGCGAGCACCTTAACCGCTTGACCAAACCAGCTCGGCGACTTTAGCATATGAGTTATGGCAACTTTAGGCATTAGTTAACCACGTTATTCATGTTGCTTATCAAGCATGATATCACTCACCATTCAATAGCGTTTCTCTTTGCAGCAAATGTAAAGCGCCTAGAAAGAGATTGAGTTCTCTGATGGCGCTTTATCAAGTGCATTATTATTATTATTATTGCCATTGTTATTATAGAAAGTAGTTACAGCAAGAAGTAGACGGCACTTCAAAGCACGACGCTGTATTCAAAATAAAGCTATTTAACAGCAGCTTATTTGCAGCCAACCTCTTGGGCCGAATTCTTGCTTCGCGAACAAAATACATGCACGGGAAATCTCGCGAGTGAGTTCATTATTAGCAAGTGTTTATTTTCGACTTTTTGTCCGAGAGGCGTCCAGCTAAAAGATCAAACAACTGCACTTGAAGTAATTCTGTGACTAGTAACCCCGGTTAAACAGCCACTTCCACAGCAGGATGAACTGCGAACGAAGAAGTTATCAAAGCCTGTAAGCAAAAGGGTCAAGTAGGGGCAGCAACCAGACTAATACTAATATGGGTACTCACATTAGAGTATCCGTATTAGATTAATAAAATCGAGCTACGTTTCTGGGATAAATGATTTCTACTAGCGTTTTTAATAATCATCTCGCTGCTTAACTACTTTTTCCGGTTGTGCAGGGAATTTCGTAAAGGTGGTTTCAAATAATCTTCAATAACTCATATGCCAAAGTTGCCATATGTTGCCTAACGTCACCATCAAAAGATAAAGTGCATTGTGTTTTACACACGACGAACAACGAAGAAAATTAAAAATGTAATGATATGTAATAATAATAATAATAATAATGTACTTGATAAAGCGCCCTCAGAGAACTTAATCTCTTTCTAGGCGCTTTACATTTGCTGCAAAGGGAAATGCAATTAAATGGTAAGTAAAATCATGCTTAAAAAATAAGCAAAATGAATAACGTGGTTAGGGGTGACATGCACAGGGTCAGCATGCAAGTGTGGTTAGTGGCAGCATGCACAGTGTTAACACGCATAAGCACATCAAGGACGAATCACAGGGACCCACTAAATGCTGTCCTAAATAGGTGTGTTTTTAAGTTCCTTTTGAATGTGGTCAAGTCAGGGGATGTTCGGACGCAGGTCGGGAGGGATTTCCAGGCTTTGGGAGCATATGAACTAAATGCACGGTCTCCAAAGGATTTAAGGTTTGTAAGAGGTATTTCTAGACTTTTGGATTCCGAAAAGTGGGTGGTATGATGCTTGGCCTGATGGGGTAGTATATCTGAGAGATAGGCTGGAGCCAAAGAATGAAGTGACCTAAAAGTGATCGACAAAACCTTGAAGTCAATCCGTTGCTTGACTGGGAGCCAGTGCAGGTCGGCGAGAAGTGGTGTGATGTGGCAACTGCGACGCTCACGACAGACAAGCCTAGCTGCAGAGTTTTGCACCAGAAGTAAGCGCCTGATTGCACATGCCGGTAGGCCAGCAAGCAGTGAGTTACAGAAGTCAAGACAGGATGTCACAAATGCATGGACCAACTTACACGTGGTATCCTTATCTAAACAAGCCCAAATTTTAGCAATGCTGAAAGTAGGCAGACTTGATTTTGGAGCTGATGTGGTCGTCTAACGAGAGGTCACTTTGGAACATGACATTCTATAGTATGTGCCCAGCTTTAACCAATTGCAGTCTCAGCTAACTTGTTAAGATGTGTAAAATCGTAAAACAAATGCTGGCCAATTTTCTGAGAGGTCTCACTTCCTAGAACGGTTAAGCCGACGGTTCAGCCGACAAGTTTTCAGCCTTCTTCACTGAAAGGATTGTGCACATTCGCACCTCCATAAAGCCCCTCCGACTAAAGCAATTGTTGAATCTCAACATGTGACCTACCTTAAGAGATTTCCAAGGTTTTTGTATCCGACGTGGCTCCCTTAATAAGGTACAGTAAAAATTGCTCGTTTCCTGACGACCCTGTGCTATCTTCTTATTGGTCTTCACTGGCAGACAAACTTAGCCCAACCATAACTGAGATTATCGCTACTCCGGAAAACAGGGTTTCAATGGTACATTGACCCACACGGCCCTCCGCCACGGCTGGGGTCCTCCATACCAAGCTAGACTGTGCACCAGCTTAAGCCTCCTCGTGCCCGCATGCATAATGAATTAGCGGTTTTATTCCTCCGCTTAAAGACCGTTGGCGACAGAAGCTTTTGCTCTTCAGGTCTAAGACTTTGGAACTCACTTCCACAATTCTTACGCAACGGCAACTACTCTCTTTCTGCCGACTAAGGCACATCCTTTCCAGCGGTCCTGAGCTGCTACTTCCATTTTTACTCAGTATATCAAATGCTCTCCTGACCCTGCTATGCTTCTTCCCATTTTCCCTTTGTTGCGCGAGATTAATTCTGTTGGCTACCGAATGCGTACCGAAAGCCACTTAGGCTGTGAGTGCGCTAGACAAAACTCTCCTGTGCAACACCCACATAGTCTTTGTGGCTCCGTGGAGTTACAGGCGGAGATAATACACAACAGTTCCTCTATCTTCCTATTCCGCTAGCTGCGGTCGGTTGAAGTAATTTTGTCAAGTCTGCTGAGCTGATGCTCTTCTTTCCTTAGATCTTTTTTAAAAGTGACCAGATTTAATAGAGCATGCGACTATTGCCCTAATCACAGCCCCTGGTTCTTAGCCCACTGTTAAGTTACTCGCAGTAAACGATCCAGGTCGCAGTAGGTTTGAGTTCCGCAGCAAGCAATACATTATTCACCACTGCAAGCCTTTAAGGCTTCTTCTGCCGCTATATGAATGAGTGTGTTTGATCATCTAATTTTTGCATTGTCAACTTTTCAAGAATTCTCCAGTAGAGAAAATTAATATGCTCAAAGGAGCTTTACGGGTTTAATAGGTTTTGGGAAATGCGCACTGTACAACCGCGGTATAAAATAAAACGGTCGCAACCTAGCAGCTTAAGCGTTCTGACCTCTATCAAAACTGATTTATCCTAGGATACAATTTTAATTTTTGTAAATTGTATAACAAAGTTTAGACCATGTTAGCAGCGTAGCAGCATATCAGAGAGCACCCTCCCTCAAGCTTCATAGTGAAGAAAAAACTACTCCCTTGGAAAAACTCTACAACATTCCAAAAAGGTCCCGTCCAAGCGCTCTCCGTAGTAGTTAATCTCTGAGCAGCTTTTAATCTTTAGTTAACCTCAGATCATTTCAGGCCGCTTTCCTTTCGTTTCGTTTTTTATCGGGTCAGCTTAAGAGTCCACGTTGCAATGAGTGACTTGATGGACTCGCTGTAGCTGTGGCTCCACCGTAAAAATAAATATATAAATCCTAGTTGATTAAACAGCCTGTTTTGTATAGCGACAGAAGAGCCTTTAAGGCTATAACCACCGCTTGCAGTGGCGATAAAGGATCGCCCACCGCAGGAATCGAACCGACGACCTCGGGACCGAGGTCATGAAAGCAACCGCCTTACCTAGTGTGCCATCACGGCTCACGTACGATCCTCTAGTAGAACTCTGCTCTGCTGTCCTAGTGATACCTGCACGGCTTCGCACATACCGCTTCACTTTAATCGCGTCGAATTGTATTGCATGCCGACACTGCGCGTGCTGCCACTAACCATATCCTGACTTCTTCATGAAACGTCGGTGAGTCGCGATGGCACTTTTGTCCTGGGGCTATACGTTGGGTGAGTTAGCGTCGCTGGCCAGATGTTCAATCCTTGCAGCGGCAATTTGAGTTTGATCCTTGCAGCGGCTGCTACGCTTTCCTTGGTTACGGTCCTGGAGCACGCTATATCGCACTCTCGCCCACCTGTGCGACCGAGGTACGTACACGACTCTCGCCGACTCCGTGTTTTCTCTGTCTGCTGATTCGCTGATTCGCCGTTAAAGGTACGTCACCTTTTTAAAAAAGATGCTTCAGAGTCCCTCGTCAGTTTTTCTCGCGATGTACTTGCTTGCGTAACCTCATTCCTATTGCGATCGTATTTTCGTCTCGAGATAAATCTTTGAGCATCTGATTTCGCGACCAAAACCCGACTGATTATCCGATGGCCTTGCCGTTAATTTACAAATAATAATAATAATGTACTTGATAAAGCGCCCTCAGAGAACTTAATCTCTTTCTAGGCGCTTTACATTTGCTGCAAAGGGAAATGCAATTGAATATTAAGTAAAATCATGCTTGAAAAACAAACAAAATAAATAGCATGGTTAGCGGTGACATGCACAGGGTCAGCATGCAAAAGTGGTTAGTGGCAGCATGCACAGTGTCAGCACGCATAAGCACATCAAGGACGAATCACAGGGACCCACTAAATGCTGTCCTAAATAGGTGTGTTTCTAAGTTCCTTTTAAATGTGGTCAGGTCAGGGGATGTTCGGACGCAGGTCGGGAGGCAGTTCCAGGCTTTGGGAGCATACGAACTAAATGCACGGTCTCCAAAGGATTTACGGTTTGTACGAGGTATTTCTAGACTGTTGGATTCCGAAAAGCGGGTGGTACGACGCTTGGCCTGATGGGGGAGTATGTCAGAGAGATAGGCTGGAGCCATAGAATGAAGGGACCTAAAAGTGATCGACAAAACCTTGAAGTCAATCCGTTGCTTGACTGGTAGCCAGTGCAGGTCGGCGAGAAGTGATGTAATGTGGCAACTGTGATGCTCATGACAGACAAGCCTAGCTGCGGCGTTTTGCACCAGCTGCAATCGCTTGATCGCACATGCTGGTAGGCCAGTAAGCAGTGAGTTGCAGAAGTCGAGACGAGATGTCACGAATGCATGGACCAACTTGGACGTGGTATCCTTATCTAAACAAGCCCGAATTTTAGCAATATTATGAAGCTGAAAATAGGCAGATTTGACTGTGGAGCTGATATGGTCGTCTAACGAGAGGTCGCTTTGCAATATGACACCTAGATTTTGAGCTGATTCAACTTGAGATATGCTGGCGGAGGCAATTTTGAGCGTCAGCCTTTCCAATCTCTGAATCACACTGGGTTTGCCCATAACTAGTAAGTTGGTTTTGTCATCGTTTTGTTTTGCAAAATATGCTGCCCTCCATGTGCGAATGCATGAAGTGAGTTTAGAGAATTTGAGGTGCTCGAAGGCTGGGAGGGATCAAAGCAAAGGTACAACTGAGTGTCATCCGCATAGAAGTGAAAGCCTAGATTGTGCTTGGCAATCACATCAGCAAGAGGGAGAGTTTAAACCGTGAAAAGAACCGGACCTAGCACAGAGCCCTGAGGTACTCCATATTTCAGAGGTACTTCAGATGGTCTTTATCCATTCACGTCAATACTCTGGAGTCTCCCACTGAGATAGGACCTGAACCACTGCAGAGCAGTGCCAGTGATGCCCAGGCGAGATGAGAGGCGCTCTAGAAGAGCTTTGTGATCGATGGTGTTAAAAGCTGTCGAAAGATCGAGCAAAACAAGAAGAGACACTCTACCCATGTCTGCATTCCTAAGTAGGTCGTTGTACACCCTAAGCAATGCTGACTCTGTGGAGTGATTATCTCTAAAGCCAGACTGGAACTTACTAGCAAGGTGTGAGGTTTCGATAAATGAGTTCAGCTGGTCTGCCACGACCCGTTCCAGTGTCTTTGATAGGAAACAAAGAAAAAAATAGCCCCCAGCTTATTTAAGAATTACGGAGTTTAACATAAAGTAAGTGCGAATTGTCTAGCTAGGCTATTCTCACTCGATCCGATCAGTGAAACTTGGCGTGCGGATAATTTGACAGACAATGCAGCTGTAAACTGGGCGTGCCGTCTGGCACTAGCATTCCAGGATTTTCGCTCCTATAGAATTATTGTTGTCTTGTTTGCCTGTCGTTTCTTACAGTGTTTCTTGTACGCCTGTTGTACAGAATATTATTATTATTGCCATTTTACTGGAAGCAATTTTTATATCGCTACTACTCCATCTACAGATCTATGCTCTTTCAACCAAAGCATGTTTTGAAAATTCACTGCTTTGCTCCCATTTACACATCAAATACATTTACCATGTCAATAACATTTACTTGTAAATTTACTGTGTGAGTAACAGAGCCTTTTGAAGTCATAGCAGGCAAGCGGTTCGGCAAGACCAGGGTTGGGTGGTCAATTTGTTCAGTTCCACTAAAACATGTTTATAGCGCATATGCAGCAATGCATAGGCAAATAGAAAATACCCGGATGCCGGTGTTCGTGCAGACGTCACAGTTTTAGCGTTCAGCATGTTTAGCTACATGTTGCGTAGTGCAGCTAAGAACATAGTTTGGATAAATAAAGTGGATTAAGAAACCTCTGAGTGTGCACACTTGTAAAGCACCTAATTTGGACACTGTTCTGCATACTTGCAATGAGTACACCAGGTCGGTAAGGCAAATTGTATAATGTATTTCACCAGTGTAGTTGTTCAGATTTCTAACATGCAGACCTGTGTCGGTCAGATTAGAAATTTCAGACTTATTAGAACGAGCGCTCACAGCGTCCACCCGCCCGTCGGCCCTAATGATCCAGTGAGACTTCGAAGCATGTGCTCATCCACTGCAGCCGGATATGCTTGCTCGTCTGTCGGCCGGATATGCTTGCTCGTCTGTCGGCCGGATATGCGAGCTCAGGCGCTTGCAGTTGGTGCACAACTCGACAGCGGGGCTCGGCTGTCGTGAGTGTCGCTAGCTACCACATCGCACCACTTCTCGCCAACCTGCACTGGCTCCGGGTCAAACAACGTATCGACTTCAATGTTTTGTCGCTCACTTTTAGGTCACTTCATTCTTTGGCTCCAGCCTACCTATTAGATCTACTCCCCCACCAGGCCAAGAATCGTACCACTCGCTTTTCGGAATCTAATTGTTTACCTATACCTCTTGCAAAACTTCAAATCCTTTGGAGACCGTGCCTTTAGTTCGTATGCTCCCAAAGCCTGGAACTCACTTCCGACTTGCGTCACGACATCTCCTGACTTGATCACATTGAATAAGAAAATAAAAACGCACATATTTATCACTGTATTTCGTGAATATCTGGGGTCCGTATTTTATGTGCTTATGCGTGCTGACACTGTTGCATTCTGCCACTAACCATACTTGCATGCTGATCCTGTGCATGTCACCCCTAACCATGTTATTCTTGTTGTTTATTGAGCATGCTACCACTAATCATTCGATCGTGCTTCCTTTGCAGCAAACGTAAAGTACCTAGAGAGAGATTGAGTTCTCTGACGGCGCTTTATCAAGTGTATTATTATTATTATTATCTAATCTGTTCAGGTTCCACTTATTTTAGCAATTCATACTTATCCTCTTGCTGATGTAATCGCCATGTACGATCAAAGCTTCTATCTTGGGAATTAGTACTTGCAATACTTGGGTTTTGATCCAACTTGGCCTTTCACCTTAACCTTCATCTCACCTTTGTCTCAATCTTTCTGTCAACTATGAGCAGCGTCTTTAATCCTCTTGTATTATTAAATAAATAAATCCAAGCTGATTAAACAGCCCATTTTTGTATAGCGACAGAAGAGCCTTTACTGCTATCACCACCTCTTGCAGTGGCGATAAAGGATCGCCCACCGCAGGAGTCGAACCCATGACATCGGGACCGAGGTCGTGAAAGCAACCGCCTTACCTAGTGTGCAAGTGAATGCATGCAGAACCTTCTGAAGTTGAATGGCAATATGGACGACCTAATAACCATTGGTCAACTTTTCCTGGCTTTACTCAGGAAGTGGATAAGCGCAGCCAGTACATTCCTTACCAGTCTCGGCGTGGGATTTTGTTGCCCTGCTCTAAGAATTTCACTTCGCCAACTAAGTTAATCAGCTTCACAGTCGAGTCAACCTACTCTAGTTGGTATTTCAAAAATTGAAATTTTGGCGCACTTACATAAAAGGTACGTTGCATAGATAACGAGTGTGCTTGAGAAGACCTGTTTCAGCGTCTTTAGATCTCTCTTAGCAGGCATTTGGCATCTTATCTTGTCTATCATGGACATCGAAACTGGCACACACTGCACCTCTTGTGGCCCAGGAGGTTAGGTGCTCGCTCTTCACAAACTAGGTCGTGGGTTCGGGCGATCCTGTGTTGCCAACTTCGAGTGGTGGTGATAGCCGTTAAGGCTCTTCTGCCGCTATATAAATGAGGCTGCTAAATTAGCAAGCATTTCTTTCTTACCCATTCTTTCCCATTGCTTACCTGTAGTGGATCCCCTTTGAGTAACGCATCGATTTACACGGTCATATCACTCACTTGCGTATGCCTTCATTTTTTTTATTCTGCTTTACTGAACCTTTAAAATGACGTCTAACCTATCTGAAATACTTGGCCTTTCTTTGCTACTACTCTAACTCTACTCGCTCAGCTGCGCCAATGACTCTGGAGACATATTTGGAGCCTCGCTTCCCTCTCAGCCTGGAGCTCAGTACCAACTCTACCAACTAGCTATGCTGGCATCCTCTGGCCTGACGACATTTACAGCGAATCTATAACTTACCTGCTCTTCATTTAGTGTGGCTTGTCCTCAGGCGAATCGTTCCTTATTTTTATGTGCTTGAAGAAATTGTGAATTTTCCTATAACTATCCAAATTGGTCCATCCATTTGTGACATTCCGTCTCGACTTCAGTAATTCACTGCTTTCTCCTCTACCGGCATGTGCAATCAGGCGCTTACAGATGGGCAAAATTCTGCAGCTAGGCTTGTCTGTCGTGAGCGTCGCAGTTACCTCATCTCTCTACTTCTAGCTGACCTACATTCGCTCGCACTCAAAATACGTATGCTCCCAAAGCCTCACTACCAATGTACGTCACGACGTCCCCTAACATGACGAAATTTAAAAAGAAGCTTAAAATACACCTTTTATTACAGCATTTGGCGGATCTCTGTGATTCGTCCTTCGTGTGTGCATGTACCTACTTAAGCTGTGACAGCTGCTTGCAGATGTTACCACCAAACATTTTGTAAAGTTGTATATGCAGCATCTGTAAATTGCCTAGAGAGAGATTCAGTTCTCAGAGGGTGCTATAAAAGTGTATTATTATTATTATTACTGGCCGCCTGAACGCGCTGGCAGCCAGGGCTACGCAGAGCACCATCAGAGGGCCGCCATATATGACCTTGACCTCGTGGGCGCTTGTGCTTCTCCTGGCAGTAGCAGGATTTGGGCGACGGAGCAGCGTCTCAACTCGGCGAGCGCTGCGCAAAGAAAGAAGCGAGCAAATGCCAAAGGTTAAAGTTAGAACTAACACGCTTTGCCTGGCAATCAAGAGGCGTGCGATCTCTGAATCACCAACTGAATTCCCACCTTTCGATTTCCCACGATAAACCGCGGAATAGCCTCTGAATCTCAAGGGCTGCTTCACTGTTACTGTCGAAAACAATATCCTAGCTATATGCATAAAAAATATATAATAAATCATCAAATTTGTTTCCGCTGTGTGTAAATGTATTTACTATGTAAATACGTTAACTATTAAAGGTACTAACAGGCTACTCCATATAGCATCGTCAACGAATGACATGTAGTTCCAAAATGGCTGCGGTCTTTTTGAATGCACTGTCTATGTGAGCTTGAAAGTTTGCTATTTATGAGTCGCACTTGCACAACGTAGCAACCATTAACCGTTAACGGGAACACTCATTCCGCCCTCATCCGGCAGCGGTAGATAGTACTCTTTCGGACCCATTATCTTTTACGCGGTCTATAAAGTAAAGAGATATCGGAGCGAACACAACTTTTAGCCTGAGACTTATCTTAACCCTAGATCACTTGTCTAATGAATGTAGCAGTGCCTTGACTAATTCTTCACGAATGCTGAGCTTGTTAACGTAGTCATACAATGTTAGCCGAAATACAGTGATAACTTTGCATTTCAAATCTTACAGCTTTTCTGTTTAAATGCATGGATTTCTTTTGTTAGCCTTATGCATTAAGAGAGTACTTTTCGCGAATGGTAACTACTGTTTTTGTGGTAATTTTTTTTAATCTGCCTTATGCTGCCTTACCCAGATATTATATTATATGCAGTGCACATTGTTTTGAATGGCGCGAACCTTCCATAGCACAGCGAGTCGTTTTATTATTCCTCCTTGTAGATGTCGGCCATTTTGCACGAACTTGGTCACTCGCTGGGACTGGAACACATGCATACACACCCGGACAGAGACGACTTCCTTGAGGTCTCTACCTGCTGCATTAACTAATGAAATGAGCAAAATAGTTGCTTTCAACTCAAAAGCGCTGGAAAAAATATTTTGCCTGCTGATTGACGCAATTGCACCCTGTGTAGATAAAAACACTACTTAGCTGCCTCTGAGTTTCTTCCATTTTGATTTTGTTCGATTGAACATTCTATTCTTGCGTTTTCAGGTGCGGTGGAATAACATCTCTCCGGACTTCGCACCGGAGTACCAACGTCTTCGGCACAGTGAGGCAAAGGCACACGGTGTGCCCTATGACCCTACGAGCGTGATGCATTATGGACTGCAGGTACGAAATGGTGCTTAGAGCTGCATCAACTGCCTATCTGGACAGCTTTTACGTAGTTACTATTGGAATGGCGTAGCCGGGATCGGGTCGGGGCCGCCATCGAAATCGGATCATGGGCCGCAAGGTCTGCCGGGTTAGCGTCGGTTGAGGTGCCATAAGGTTAGTCAGTCCTTCGTTAGATAGGCCCATCAATCTTTGCATAGAAATGTTAAATAATAGCGATGTATCTGCACACGCTTAGAAAAACAGTCTTTATCTGCATTCGTCTGATTAAAAGAGCTTTTTTGCCCACAAGGTTTAGGGTTTAGGGTTAAGGCTTAGAGTTTAGGGTTAAGACCCACGAAATTTGCATATTGTTCCTATAATGGCAAAATGAACTCTGACAGCTGAGTTTTAAAATTTAGTTTATTGAAAATTATTGCTGCGCTTATAAGTACATCCATGTGTCCCGGACCAACCAGTCGGGGCTGATTTGTGCCGGTGCTAACCAATGGTAATAGAGACCGCGAGAAAATTAATGCGAATGGCGAGATATACCATATACTAATTACTAATATTAATTTTTCATATGACCTTTTAAAGATTGCGGTTAAGTTAGTTTGGTCATTAAATTAATAAAAAAAATTGATTTTTATTTTTATTAATTAAAATATTTTTCTACATTAAGTATGAACTGCTGCAAGATTGCCCGCTGGTGGGGTTGGCCCTACGATCTATCACGAAAAAGCTAGCGGAAGCCCGCCTGAAGAGAAACTTGAAACTTCAGTCTGTTTTTGTGAGATTAAATATGCCAGCTGCTGTCTCCTTGGGCAATTTATGAGTCTTGAAAAAGTGAAAAATGTAGAAGGGTAGCTGAGTCAGGAAGGTAGTTAACAAAGTACATAAGAGGCTTAGAACTGTCAGAGTAAGGCGGCTGAAAACAGCGTTCCAGAGAAGAATCAGAGTTTGAAGAATTTGGCGCAAGTGAGAAAATTGATGAAGCGAGTTTCGCATAGCATAGGACCCACAGAGCAAAAGCCTCTGTCGCCAATAAACTTTATAGGTAAAAAACTATACAGCTAATGCGCACGCTTATTCTAATCTCTGAGCTAATACGCACATATAACATTTCTCGTCTAATCTAATGTATCATTCTGAGAATAAGCTGGAGTGGTGAGGTCGTAATACAGTCGCAGCATTTCAGCTTGGTGTGCCAAAAACTTGGCCGCGATAGAGCTTGGTAGGCTCAAAGGGTCAAATCTTTTGGGTTTAAAGCACAACAGTTTCTTTGCGTCTCCCCAATTTTTGGATGCCAACTAAGGTTCTTTAGTTGAAGAATTGAATGCAATTTATTTTATTGAAAGAGCGGCCAAGTGACCGCATTAATCAACATCAATAGCAAAATACCCGTTTCGTTCGGCAGCTCGGCAACTACTGAGTAACAGCAACCTAGATTATGGTTAACTGGGTAGTTTGAAAGATTTATGAACTGCCATTTTTTTCAAGACCCGATGCATGTCAGGAAGCAAGTTCGACTGACCCACAGCCGTGGATGTGCCTCTCTGAATGAAATTATACTTTCCGGCTGTGATCAAGAAATAGTTAAAGCCATTATTAGCTTAAGTATTGAAGATTCAAGGCTGTTTTTTAGATGATCCGATTCATCACCCGTGTACAGAGTGTTTAGCTGTAATTCTAGCAGGATTGATCAGGATTGTAACGTAGTTCAAAGGGAGCGCCATCGGGAGGCCGAACCTACGTCATGGGAAATTAAAGGCACGAGTCATGCTAAGTCACCTAATTCGACCTACAGGAGATCAGCTAATAGGTTAGCTAATGCAGCAACCTCACTCATGAAAAGGCTGTGCGGGTCATTGCAGCTTACAGCGCCCGATAAACTGTTGTTCACAGCAGGACTCAAACCCAAGACCTGGTCTATTAAGCGAGAGCTCAATACCTAATGTTGGTCTAAGGCACATTAATCTTCTTCGGTATATATGAGCTGCTAACCTGACTACTCAATTTCAATTTATACAGGGCGCCATAAGGAACTGCAGCTACACTTCGGTCGTTACTGGTAATAAATACACCGGGTATAAGACTGTTTCACAACCTTCATACTCTTGCTATTCGATGTATCCTCTTGACGCTCGAATGGTTAGCTTCACTGGAACCAGTCACAGGCTATCGCGTTGTTCAGACATATCTCTTATAAACAAAATGTATTGCAGGTAAGAGTTTTTGCCTTTTCTATCCGATGCAAGCTCTACAGCCATTCACTATTGTATCTCATCATTTTGTCTTTCGCAAGCTCTGCAACAAGCTAATAGTCTATCTTATAAGTTTTTCTTGAATCGGTAGCTGCGTTTATTTCATCTATGCTTGGCTATATTTAGAGGCTTAAAGATTGAAATATATATTAGTGGTCACTTTGTTATAACTTGAAGCGCCATCTTGATTTCCACGGCGGGCATCAATTGTAGCTCAACAGCTCCACAGTGTCGCCAATTTATCAAGGCTAAGAAATCCAGTTAATAATAATAATAATGCCCTTGATAAAACGCCCTGAGAGAAATCAATCTATTTCGAGGCGCTTTACATTTGCTGCAAAGGAAAAACACGATCAATGCACTAAAGAGATGCCTGGCACTAGCTAAAAGCTATCTGGTACGGTGCACGGAGCTGCTTAATGGCGAAGTGTTAGTGACAGTATAAGCTGAGACAGTTGAAGAATTGTTATTGCTGCCGTTTCCAATAATTTCCTTGTCACACTACTACTAAGATGCTTACAGTTGGTCCCAATTCCGTAGTTAGGCTTGTCTTCCGCACTGACGCACCGTCTTCTCATTGGGAAGTGAATTGGCTTTAGTTTTCAATAGCCATATTTTATGGTTCGTGATTTTAGTGATCTTTTCTGCCAAACTGGAATAATTCTTTAACAGGCTTCGCATTGTACCACTTTCTATTCTGACTCAAGCCGTAAGGCTGTGCTATTATAAAACTCTCAGATCCTTTGCCGCCTCTGCCGCCAATTCCTACGTCGCGTTAACTTGGCCCCGTGGTTAAAGTGCTCTCGCCTCGAACAAGGACAAGGTGAATGTATTTGACGACCGAGGTCGTTGGCTCGAGCCCCGCGGCATATGTGAAGCGCTAGAATGGAGATTAAGCAATCGTAGGGCGCAATACAAATGAATTAATTTTTTTTGTAACTTACCAAAGCTAGGAGTACCAACTGGCATCCCAACATCCCCTGACCTGACGTGCAATTGACATTCCACGCCTTCAGTTCACAGGCTCCCAAACCGAGGAACTTCCTCCTGACTGGCCTCCTGAACTCTTCTGGCTGTATTAAATTCAAAAAAAAGCTGAAAATGCACCTATTCCATACAGACCGCATGCATAGTTAAAAAGAGATGTGCTGGCAGAGCCAATTTTCAGCGTTAAGCTTTGCGATTTCAGTGACGATTTTGGTTGGCTTGTGACAAGTAAGTTTGTCCTGACACCATTTAATTTGAGAATGTTTACTGCCTCCCTTTAGCGGATATCAGCAATACATATAGCAAGGGAATCGAGAGTATTCGACGAGGATGATGGCTGGGAGGGATAAAAGCAAAGCTAGAAGTGAGTGTCATCTGCATATAAGTGAAAGCCTAGATTGTGCTTGGCGATCTTTTCGACAAGAGCGAGAGTTGAAAGTAATAATAATAATAATGCACTTGATAAAGCGCACTCGCGGAACTCAGTCTCTTTCTAGGTGCTTTACATTTGCTGCAAAGGGAAACACGATTTAATGTTGAGTGATATCATGCTTGGTAAACAACATGAATAACGGTGACATGCAAAGGGTCAGCCTGCAAATGTGGTTAGTGGCAGCTTGCACAGTGTCAGCACGCAAAAACACATGAAGGACGAATCACAGGAACCCACTCAACCCTGTCCTAAACAGGTGTGTTTCTATGTTCTTTTTAAATGTGGTCAGGTCAGGGGATGTTCTGACGCAGGTCGGGAGGCAGTTCCAGGCTTTGGGAGCATACGAACTAAATGCACGGTCTCCAAAGGATTTGAGGTTTGTTCAAGGTATTGGTAAACTTTTGGATTCCGAAAAGCAGGTGGTACGATGCTTGGCCTGGTGGGGGAGTAGATCTGAGAAATAAGCTGGAGCCAAAGAATTAAGTGACCGAAAAGTGAGCGACAAAACCTTTAAGTCATTCCGTTGCTTGACTGGGAGCCAGTACAGGTCGGCGAGAAGTGGTGTGATGTCGCAACTGCGACGCTCACGACAGACAAGCCTAGCTGCAGAGTTTTGCACCAGCTTGAATCGCCTGATTGCAAATGCCGGTAGTCCAGCAAGCAATGAGTTACAGAATTCAAGACGGGATGTCACGAATGCATCGACCAGCTCGGACGTGGTATCCTTATCTAAACAAGCCCGAATTTCAGCCAAATTGTCTCGCTGAAAGTAGGCAGATTTGACTGCGGAGCTGATGTGGTCGTCTAAAGAGAGGTCACTTTGGAGCATGACACCCAAATTTCGAGCTGATTCAACAGGAAATATTCTGGCAGAGCTAACTTTGAGCGTCAGCTTTTCCAATCTCTGAATCACACTGGGTTTGCCCATAACTAGTAAGTTAGTTGTATCATCGTTTAGTTTCAGAAAATTTGCTGCCATCCATGTGCCGATGTCATCAATACATGCAGCAAGTGAGTTGAGAGAATTCGAGGTGCTCGAAGGCTGGGAGGGATCAAAGCAAAGTTACAACTGACTGTCATCCGCATAGAAGTGAAAGCCTAGATTGTGCTTGGCAATCACATCAGCAAGAGGGAGAGTATAAACCGTGAAAAGAACCGGACCTAGCACAGAGCCCTGAGGTACTCCATATTTCAGAGGTACTTCAGATGATCTTTGTCGATTCACGTCAATACTCTGGAGTCTCCCACTGAGATAGGACCTGAACCACTGCAGAGCAGTGCCAGTGATGCCCAGGCGAGATGAGAGGTGCTCTAAAAGAACTTTGTGATCGATGGTATCAAAAGCTGCCGAAAGATTAAAACAAGCAGAGACACTCTACCCATTTCTGCATTCCTAAGTAGGTCGTTGTACACCCTAAGCAATGCTGACTGTGTGGAGCGATTAGCTCTAAAGCCAGACTGGAATTTACTGGCAAGGTTGGAAGTTTTAATATATGAGTGCAGCTGGTCCGCCACGACCCGTTCGAGTGTCTTTGATAGGAATGGTATAAGGGAGACTGGGCGGTAGTTGCTCAAGTTCTCTTGGTCCAGTGTCGCTTTATTGAGTAGTGGCCTGACTAGAGCTTTTTTGAAAGGTGCTGGGACATGACCTGAGGCTAATGACATATTAATGATGTTAGTTATCCATGGTAGCAGCAGATCAGTGCAACGTCAGAGCAGGACAGGGCGTAACGAGATCTCTTAAGATCGAGTTATACTCAGTAGACCTCTGATGCTTCGCTCTCATTTGCAGAAACGCACTGCATGCCGTAGCGGGCGCCCGCTTTAACGGGTACGAGTACGTGCCTCGTGCATGGCAGCAGCAGATCAATGCAACGTAGGTGCAGGACAGTGGGAATATGGTCCAGAGGACTGGTTGTCTTCTTTGATTGGCATACGAACTTCAGGACTAGATCACTAGTGACCTGCTTAAATGTAGACATTGAGGTGCAGCCAGGAATCGGGGGACAGCATTGTAGGGGGAGGCTGTCATCACAGGGATGGACTCCCTGATTGTCTATCTTCTGCACCAAGAATTGAGAGAAGCGATCAGCTAGGTCATCACAAGGATCATCAGGTAAGGAGCTAATCTGGGAGCGGTTGAGGAGATGGTTTATCGTTTGCGCTTAGTAGACCTGGCTAGTTTAATGTCTGTGGCAAACCATAGGCCGTCTGGGCGAGGGCGCACAGTGCGCTTAGTCAGAGGTGCAAATTCGTCGAGCGTGTCAGCTTATGTCGTGTTGTAGCTATCTACCAATGATGTCAGATCGGTGGGAGGACTGAGCAGCAGAGGCGAAGCACATTTTCTCGCACGGACAGCATCGATGTCAAGGGTCTCGAGGTTTCGCGATTCACAGGTTATTTTAGAGGAGGAGGTGGGCACACACTGTAGATTGAATGAGCTTGTGGTCAGATAAGCAGGATTTGGTAATAATTGGTGATGACAAAGTGCAGTTGCATGAGAAAATCTGGTCGAGTGTGTGACCCTTGATGTGAGTAGGGCCATGCACATGAGCCACAAGAGACAATGAGTCAGTCAACGCACAAAATTCAGTGCTGAAGGCGTCACATAAGTTATCAAGGTGAACGTTGAAATCACCCATACCGAGGAAGAATCGATTTCTTGCACACAGAATTGAAATGAGATCGGAAAAATCTGAGATAAATGAGGATTTGGTACCTGGTGGACGATAGACTACTACCACTATCGTTAGCTTGTTTTCGGGTGAGACCAAGACAATTGATTCAAAAGATTGCTTCGAGGGTACTGCAAATGGCTTGAAGTTGAATTTCGAGCGCACGATAATAGCAACTCCACCTCCAGTTTTGATTGATCTAGGGGTGTGAGCGAATGAGAAACCAGATGGGGTGGCGTCTTTAATTGTCGGGCAGTTTATCGATTTACCAAGTTTCAGTTAGGGCGAGCAGGTCGATACCTTTTCGGAAATAAGGTCGCTTATTACCAGAGGTTTATTGCACATTGAGCGAGGATTCCAAAGGCAAGCGTTAAGTCTTGCTGATTGAGTTAAAAGAGGCCTGATGACCACTAAGTTAGCGAGATTCACAGTGACGCATGTGGGAGAGCGTGCTGAGCGGTTCGAGACAATGCTAGGAATACCGAACGAGCGGGTACTCAGCTCGCAGTTCCCGCCCAACGAGCGGCGTCTGAGCTGGCGGTTCCGGCCACCGCGGCCGCCGCTCCGGGTGCTTTTCTTTTGTTAATGTATAGTTCATGAATCTTAGCAACAGCATTAACATCTAGGAATGCATTTGATCTACGATGACGAAGCGATAGCAGCTGCTGACGATCATAACTAACATGCAGGTCACTAGCCGCTGGCGTAGCTAAGGCAGCCGCGGCTGCGGGAGACCCAGCAGCCCGAAGTGATAAGCGTTTAGAAATTCATAGGCACGTAATTTCTAACGCGCTACGGTCAAATAATAATCAGAATAACTTTAAACGGGTCTTAGCTGTATCGTTTCCGTATACGACGTTCGTAAGAACTTCTGCTTTCGGAAGAATTATGCATCGAACGCGAACGCACGTTAGAGCGCTCTATGTCAGGAGGCGAGGATGTGTGACAAGAAGCTGCCCAAGCACAGAGCTATGAGGTACCCCGTACTTTGGTGGTCCCTCGCATGAACTTTGTCCGCTCACATCAATACTCTGAAGTCTCCCACTGAGATATGCCTGAAGCATTGCAGTGCAGTGTCAGGGATGCGCAGCCGAGATGAGAGGCGTTCGAGAAGGATTTTGTGAGCAATAGTGTCAAATGCTGACAAAACATTAAGCGAAATAAGCATATCGACTTTACCTAAGTCTGCATTCCTGAGAAAAAAAAATGTCGTGATACACCCGAAACAATACTGACTCTGGAGGAGGGATTAGCTCTAAAACCGGACTGGGACTTACTCACTAGGTTCAAAGTTTCAACATAAGATAGTTAGTCTCCTCAGTTAGCGTTCAGTTAGTCTACCACAAGTCGCTAGTTAGTTGACCTGCTCAGTTATTGTTCAGTTAGTTTGCCACAAGTCGTTCCTGTGTCATTGATAGGAACGGTAGAAGGGAGTTTTGGTTGAGCCTGCCTTATTGATCTTGGTCTACTGTACTTTCTTAATGAGTTGCCTAAAGACAGCCTTCTTGAAAGGTGCGGAGACATGAGGTGAGGCTAAGGAAATATTTTATTAGGTTATTAATGCATGGCAGCAGCAGATCTAGGAATCACAAAAGTAGGGCATTGAGAATAAGGTCTAGAGGACTAATATTCTTCGTTGACTAAGAGATGAATTTCAGGATGAGGTTACTCGTGGCCTGCTGTAATGTATTAATAGATATTAAAGTGTCGGACGAAATTGAGAGAGGTGAGTCCTGCGGGGTTGTTGAGGGACATGAGTTCAGAGCGCGATGCTGCTAACTAAGGGATTGACTCTGTGATCTTGTCTCTCTCTCTCTCTCTCTCTCTCTCTCTCTCTCTCTCTCTCTCTCTCTCTCTCTCTCTCTCTCTCTCTCTCTCTCTCTCTATCTCTCTCTCTCCCTCTCTCTCTCTCTTTTGACAACAAAGACGCTAGAGAAGCGATCAGCGAGATCACTACAAGGAACATTGTGTAAGGAGCTAACATGGGAGAGGTTAAGGAGATTTTTACGGTAGACATCAGCATATTTTTGGATTTTGCATCAGTGAATCAGTCATATTTTCATAAAAGATACACTTAGCCTTTGCAAGGATCTGCGGCGCGATCTACATTAGTCTTCGTATGACTGACGATGGACAGTCAGTTCTGATCTGCTGTTGCTTTAACGAGCTTGCGCTTAGCAGATCTGGCTAGTTTAATGTTTTCGGTAAACCATAGGCCGTCTGGGCGAGGGTACACATTGCACTTTGTCAGAGGTGCAAACTCGTTATGCATGTCAACAAGTATCGTGTTGTAGCATTCCACAAATGATGGCAGGTAGGAAGGGGGATTGAGATGAAAGGCATACACTGCAGACTGAGTGGTCAGAGGAGCAGAATTTGGTAAATTTAGGAGATGGTAGCATGCACTTGTGGGAGACTATTTGATCGGGTGGGTAACGCTCGATGTTGTGAGTGGGGTCGTGTTCATGAGCCACAAGAGAAAATGAGTTGGTCGAGTCGCAATATTCGACACTAGAGGCGTCAGCTAAGTAATTAAAATGAAAGTTAAAATCACCAATAACGAGAAAAGATCGATTGATTTCTGGCCCACAAAATCAAAATGAGATGATAGAAATTTGATATACAGAAAGACTCGGTAACTGGGAGGCGATAGATTGACAGCAACCATTTGCAGCTTTTTTCTGAGGGGCTCAAAACAAGTAATTTGAAAGGCTACTACGAGGTAACTGCAAACGGTTTGAAATTGAGGCAGGAACGCGCGACAATTATGACTCTTCCACCAGTTTCAATTGATCTGTGGGTACGGAAGAAGGAGTAGCCTATCAGGGTGGCATTCTTTGCGGTCAGGCAGTTATCCGATTTCACCCAGGTCTCGCACAAAGCAAAGAGGTTGAGATTATCGTCAATAGTCATGTAATGTTAGTGGTTATTAGACATTGAGCGAGAATTCCAAAGACAAGCGTTAAAATCGGCCGCTGGCGCTATAGCAGGTCCGGTGACCATTAAGTTTGAGTGATTTGCAGCAGCGTTTGATGTAGATCTCGCAGGGCGGCAAGAGACCATCGTTTTCCGGCGATCGCATCCGGCTACGCGTGGGCCTACTTTTTGGTAATACTCAGCTCACGGACCCTGCAATCAAAGATTATTATTTAATAGAATTATTATTAATACACTTGTATAGCGCTCTCAGAGAGCTGAATCTCTTTCTAGGCACTCTGCAGATAATGTATAAAAAGCATTTACCAAATGTTTGGTGATAACATCCGCAAGCAGCAGGCATATTGTTCACACGAAGAAATAATAAAATTTTAGCCATATTTTAAAAACTTGGGCCAAAGTAGCACTATGTAAACAAACAATGTAACTCGGAGGTACCTGTTGAAGGCAAACTTTCTCCTTTATCTGCAGCTGCATCTCAGCCAACAGTTTAATCAAATAGCCTCGTCTTTGATGTATAATTGTGCGTTTTTACAGGACCGCACATTTTTCCCTAATTTTTTTATGCATGGAAGAGAGTGCCTCCGGCCTACTTTTTCAGCTGAATAAAACAGTTACACGTAACTAAATGCTGAGAGCTATGTATGACTCAAGGAACAGCATCCTATTTCGCAATAGAGTATAATCTTGACTTCTGCAACTCACTGCTTACTGGCCTACCAGCATGTGCGATCAGGCGATTGCAGCTGGTGCAAAACGCCGCAGCTAGGCTTGTCTGTCGCCATTACTGAAGTTGCCACATTACTCCACTTCTCCCCGACCTGCACTGGCTACCAGTCAAGCAACGGATTGACTTCAAGGTTTTGTCGCTCACTTTTAGGTCCCTTCATTCTATGGCTCCAGCCTATCTCTCCGACATACTCCCCTATCAGGCCAAGCATCGTACCACCCGCTTTTCGGAATCCAACAGTCTATAAATACCTCGTACAAACCTTAAATCCTTTGGAGACCGTGCATTTAGTTCATATGCTCCCAAAGCCTGGAACTCCCTCCCGACCTGCGTCAGAACATCCCCTGACCTGACCACATTTAAAAGAAACTTAAAAACACACCTATTTAGGACAGCATTTAGTGGGTCCCTGTGATTCGTCCTTGATGTGCTTATGCGTGCTGACACTGTGCATGCTGCCACTAACCACATTTGCATGCTGACCCTGTGCATGTCACCCCTAACCATATTATTCATTTCGTTTGTTTTTCAAGCATGATTTTACTTACTATTCAATTGCATTTCACTTTACAGCAAATATAAAGCGCCTAGAGAGAGATTAAGTTCTCTGAGGGCGCTTTATCAAGTGAATTATTATTAATATTATATTATTATTATAATCTCTGTTCTTTATCTTTGTAGTATTCAGCCAAACTTGCAGGCTTGCATCTATGACGATGTCGCAAACCGGAGGTCATCCGATGATCTCCGGAGGAAGCTTGAGAGAAACAAAAGAGAGCTGCAATTGATGAAGAAGCCTTATCAAACGTTCAATTAATAGTTGAATGCACGTCCGAATATTCACAATATCTTGATTCTACCTGATCTACTTCAAATCAACAGAATTTAGAAAGACATGTGTCGCCATTATTCTAATTTCACAGGCTTACAATAAACTAGGCACAACCAAAAACGGACTACTTTTTGCAGCATACCCCAGGACTGCAAAACAAAAATGTAACTGACTTTGAATAAAATCTGTACGTGTCATGGAATAGCATACTATGTAAACAAAAGGTGCAATTGTGCATGTATTTTGCTAAATATTAAATATAAAAGTTCAGTTATGCTGTAAATAAACAGTTCAGCTAACGTAATGTTGTCTTGCATCGGAAAGTAAATGGTTAGTAGCTCTTTAGTTTTGAATACTTCTTAGATACGTTAAAGCATAATCGTCTTTTAGGGCGCTCTGGGTAACCAATAGTGTGCATCAGGCAAAACAAAAGAAATTAGAGAAATATTTCGGAAGGATGAGAACATTTGAGGGCCAGATAGAAATGTATTAGCATCAAATGGTTTCTGGCGATCTAGTCAAAATGTTACGAAAGTGTTTCAACAACCTTTAACCAAATTATTACTGAATTTTTCAGAGACTTACTCAAGATTACATCCGCATTAGGTTATCTACTTTATATTCTTTAAAGCACGAAGTATAAGGAGGTGGATATAAGAATAATAATAATTAATTTTTATAGAACCCTCAGAGAACTCATTTTTCTAGGTACTATACAGATGGAATCATGAGGACCCAGAAAATGCTACCACAAACAGGTGTGTTTACAGCTTATTTTATGTTTCGCTAAGTTAGGGGATGCCGTGACGCCAATCGGGAGTTATTTCCAGACTTTTGGATCGTTCTATAACTCACTGCTTTATGGTCTCCCGACCAACCTGTGCAATGAGGCGCTTACAGCTGTGCAAAACTCTGCAGCTAGGCTTGTCTGTCATTAGCATCGCTGTTGCCACGTCACACCGTTTCTCGCCGACCTGCACTGATTCCCGGTCAAGCAACGCATTGACTTCAAGGTTTTGTCACTCACTTTTAGGTCCTTTCATTCTTGATCTCCAGCCTACCTTTCAGATCTACTCCCATACAAGGCTAAGCATCGTACCACCCGCTTTTCGGAGTCTGCTGACCTACACCTCGTAAAAACCTCAAATCCTTTGGAGACCGTGCCTTTAGTTCGTATGCTCCCAAAGCCCGGAACTCACTCCCGACCTGCGTCACGACATCTCCTGACTTGACCACATTTAAAAAGAAACTAAAAACGCATCTATTTGTCACAGCATTTAGTGGGTCCCTGGGATCCGTCTTTTGCGTGCTTATGCGTGCTGACACTGTGCATGCTGCCACTAACCACACTTGCATGCTGATCCTGTACATTTTACCCCTAACCATGTTATTCTTGTTGTTTATTGAGCATGCTCTACTAACCATTCGATCGTGCTTCCTTTGCAGCAAATGCAAAGTGCCTAGAAAGAGACTGAGTTTTCTGAGGATGCTATATCAAATGTATTTTTATTATTATTATTAGATCTACTCCCCACCAGGCTAAGCATCATACCGCCCACTTTTTTTAATCTCATCGTTAACCCATATCTCATGCGAACCTCAAATTTTTTGGAGACTGTGCCTTTAGTTTGTGCACTCTCAGAGCCCTGCGGGCACGTCCGACTGGCTTCACGTGACTAAAGCTTGAGATTGACCCCAATGAGGAGCCAACTACTGAGTCTTCGAGGCAATCAGTTTTTAAAATGTAACGCTCCGTGCTTAAAATCGCAAAAGTCATTCAAAAAAGGTAAAATAGGGAACGTTATTTCAGAAAATGTCAGTAATATTCGTGAGGGTCTATTTTGTGAGATAATTTCAATGGTAGCCGAGTTTGACTAGTTAATCAGGACTCGGCAGTGCTCGTGTCTTTTTCTTCGGCTTACAGAAAGCTGCATAAATGAATCATAACGTGTATATTTCGGAGCGCTGCCCAGAAAGCCTTGGCTAGCGTTCGGCGGAAGCTCTCATTTTAAGGAGAGCTCCTCTTTTAGTCTGCCTATTTTGGTTGGTTGACATCCGATGACGAGTCCATTTCAGCCTGACCTGCAATTAGAAAATAGGCATAGTACATAATAATGATAATATCATTAATACATTTGTATGGTTTCCTGAGAGAACTAAGTCTCTTTCCAGGCACTTTGCATATGCTGTAAAGAAAGCATGATCAAATGATTAGTGGTAGAATGCGCAATGTCATCATGTATGACAATGTTAGAGGTGACATTCACATGAGGAAAGAGCCCATGCTTGCCTTATGCGTTTCTTGAGCCTATATTATCCGACATAATTTAACATCATGTATTACTCAAAAAGATGTAATTAAATTAAATTATCTTCAGTGTGAGCTAAGAAACGTACGACTATGAAATCAGTCTACTTCATTCTAACTGAGACAGCGCATTGCAAGCCCGAAGCAGCTCATGTGCGGCTCAATTTCGTACAGCACATTACCACTAACCATCATGCATCGCGCTTACTTTACAGAAGAGGTCGGCAAATTCCGGCCTTTAGGCCATATACGGCCTAGCTAGTACCCCTGTACGGCCTTGGCCTTTGCGACTGGCCTTCGCTTGTTCATTCGTCTCGCCAAGTCCACTCAGTCGGCCTGCGGGATTTTAGTTTATTTTAGTTTAGCGGGATGGGCGTAGTTTCTTCTGGCGTGCCTTCTTGAGCTCCTGAAGTAATCTAGAAGTCCGAAATTTTTTGCCGAGCCCTGCTTTACAGCCTATGTAGAGAGCCTAGAAAAATTGCTAAGTTATCCGAGGGTGCAAATATTCAAATTTATTACTACCGTTATTGTTAAATAATATACAAAGGGTTTTCCAGCTTAACCGGCATTTGCCTCGCGTCAGCAAGGAATAGTGTTATGAACGGATACAGCAACTTCCAAGTCAGGACATAACTAGGCTGCAAAGACAGTGCTCCTAATGGCGCTATCGCTGGCCGTGGCACCACGAATAACCACCGAAGCACCGAACCCAGGGTATCACGGCTTGCGTACTGTACGTGCAGCACTAATGCATGCCTGCATTAGTGCGCGTGAGTTTGTGTGTGTGTGTGTGTGTGTGTGTGTGTGTGTGTGTGTATTTACTTTATATGTATACATATCCAGTACAGGTATACGTGTATCTGTGGACTCACGCTACACGCGCTGCATAAATTAACGAGCACGTCGAGTACCACTTCCAGCCATAAATTAGCTTATGCCATTGCATAGCTTCACACCGACTCTCAACTCACCGACCGTGAGCAAGCGGGCCACGCTGGGCTCGGTACAGTCAATCCGTGCGGTTGGCAGACGACATGCGAGTCACGTGACTCCCCGCTCCTGTCCTTCGACGTGCGAGTACGCGATCTCGGTTGAAGCTAACTCAAAAAAACCCTCATGGTTACTAGTTAAACATCCTGTTATATTGCTCCTTCGTCAGCAGCATATCTCCGACCTGGACCGAGTCCACTTCGCCAATCTCCATCGGGCCGCCACCCATCTTTGGCACCTCAATGTATTTACCATCAGTGTGGTAATCCGTCGGCGGCGGCGGCGGCGGCGGCGGCGAGTCGTGCGACATCTCTTTGAGCTGCTTCTTAGTCATTAGATTGTCGAGGTCGGCCTCTTCGACGAAAATGAAATCGCTGACATTTCTCTGCGGCGTCTCATTGAATATTTCTTCCTCGTCACGCGCATCCTCCCCGACGTCGTCGTCGTCGTCGTCGTCTGGAAGTTCGCCTCCGCCGTATCGTTCTTCGCGGGTCCAGATAACAGCAGCGGAAATCAGGTTGATGCACATCAGAATCTGAAGTAACTAGTAGACGCGTGCATCGGCTAAGAGAATGCGGCGGTAAATGAAGACGCAAATGCGCGCCATCAAAATTTGAAGGCAAACTTCTTACGCGCCTTAGAAAGGTAAGACCGGATGCAAAACTTTTGACGCTGACGCTGACGCTGCCGTCTGCCGACAGCGCGCGAGAGCAAGACGAGCTAGAGGAGGAGCTGAGCTGAGCTCTACTCTCTCGAGCTAGCGAGTCCAGCGAGCATTACAGCGAGCATTACAGCGAGCATTACAGCGAGCGCTGCTCTGGCGTCCGCAGAGTGGCAGCAGCGAGCGATCGCCTTCTCTGAGCAAGCGTTGCACTAGCGACAAGTTCATAACGTTCATAACATTCACAGGTTCATAACACATCTCCGAAGAGAGTGACAGCCTCAGAATTGACGCATGAAAACGGCTCTAGGGTATTTACGCGTCGATTGCATGCATGCATTTTGCGATTTCGAAAAGTTATAGAGCATTGCGATTCTGCAAAATATGAAGATAGACTTACGGGCTGCCAAACTAATTGAATACTATATTCGAATGGAGTCAAAGCATCCCTTGGCGCAGAACATGACCGTGGCGAAAGATAAGGAACGCTAGCGTGCGATGCTTCATCGCTTGGCTTGCGTGAGCCTGCGGCGTGCAAACAATATCAATTAGCCATTTATGTAACACCCTGGGGAACCACAGATTGTTTCGATAAATTCAGTATACATATTTATTTCATTAAATAAATTATATATATATATATGATCTGTTTCGATATTATTGTATATACCCTAGTTAATTTGTTGCAGCATTCTAGATTATCGCAGTGTGCCAGATTATCAGCATCCAGCTTATCGCTGTCCTCTGGTGCATCACTGTATTCGCACTTTCTCCATGAGGTAACGATCGCAACCATGTTTTAAATTAATTGCTAGCGTTACCGTTTTGTAAAACCTAGTTATTTTGAAGAATTTAGTGTACCTATATAAATCGCCTTTGTACATACCGTTTTTTTCAATACGGCCGATTACTCGTCACTATGGGATTGAGCCATAAGGTCCTTTCATTTCTCACGACAATCCGAACCTTACTTTTCCGCTTGTTAATGTAAAGCTTTCTATTCTGATTTAAAACTGGAGAATGTAACAGTATTCATCCTATAAATCCGGCTGTACATTTAGAAAAATAGAAATTAGCGCATAAATTTAGGGAGTTTGAAAAGCTTCTCTACGACATATGATAGTGGAGTTACCATCGAAGCGTCTAGTAAGGCCTAAGAATTTCGCGCGGTCATTTTACCCACAACCAACAAAGCATTAGCTTTGCTGTGACAACTGACAACATGCGGTTAGTTAATTTACGCGACTTAAGGGCTTCGGAGCCTTAATATAGCCAGCTTCTATTAATTCGTAATACTTTGATTGGCTGTAATACTTAAGTGCTTTAAATCGGTTTGTCCGGATAATAGCATTGCCATATACGCTTGCATGTGTCTTTTAGTAGCCACAAAAGTAAGCCACTGTGATATACCGTGAAACTACAATACTGTGCCTCTTATGAAACTAGGACGCTCAAAAGCTCTAGTCAGGAGCACTTACATATGCGTGGTTAGCTTGAGGGAAAGAACTAAAATCTATAGGTTTGCCCAAAATCGGCTCTTCCAGCATATCTCCTGTTGAATCTGCACGAAACCTAGGTGTCCTATTCCAAAATGACCTTTCATTAGACGACCACATCGGCTCAACAGTAAAGTATGTCTACTTTCAGCTATATAACAATTCTAAAATGTGGACTTGTTTAGACAGGCATGCCACATCTAAATTGTTCGGTGCATTTGTGACATCCCGTCTCGACTTCTGAACTCTCTGCGTGCTTGTCTGCCGGCCTGAGCAGTCAGGCACTCACAACTGGTGCAAAACTTTGCAGCTGGGCTTGTCTGTCGTGAGCGTCGCAGTTGCAATATCTCACCATTTCTCGCTGACCTGCACTCTCTCCCAGTCAAGCAACGCATCGTCTTCGGCATTCTGTCACACACTTTAGGTCCCTTCATTCTTTGGCTCCAGCCTATCTCTCAGATCTACTGCCCCATCAGGCTAAGCATGATACCACCCACATTTCGGAATCCAACCATTTACCTATACCTCGTGCGAATCTCAAACCCTTTGGATACTCTAGTTCGTATGCTCCAAAATCCTGGAACTCAGTCCCGATTTGCACCACGACATCCCCTGACTTGATCAATGCGTAGTGGTAGCATGCTCAATAAACAACGAGCATAACATGGTTAGATGTGACATGCACAGGGTCAACATGCAGATACGGTTAGTGGCAACATGCACAGTGTCCGCAAGCATAAGCAGCACACAAGAGGACGAATCACATGGACACATAAAATGATGCGATAAATCGATGCGTTCTTAGTTCCTCTTTAAATGTGGTCAAGTCAGGAGATCTGCGCTCTCGCTGCGCTCTACCTGCAGCCAGTGACCAAAAGCTGACTCGGTGTGCGAGAGCCTCATTCTCAGTCTGCGACAGAGGGCGCTCTGCTCTGCTCGCTCTGGTCTCACGCAGGCCGCCCCACTCGACTAGGCCGCTCGAATCCGCCGCTTTACTTGGCGGCGATTGGGCCAATCGAATGACGATCGTCGAATGACGCGACAAAGGGCTCGCGATCGTATTGGCTGCCGTTTATTCAACCATAGCGTCTCCGGCTCCGGCGCCTCAGCTCTTCCACTCGCTGCTAAGGAGCGCGTACGATTTGCCTTTACTTGGCTGTCTACTTACGCGTTGCTCTCACATCTCTGTCAGTAAATCCGCAGACGCGCAAAGGGCGGCGTTACGCTGCTGAGTATTTCACGTCACACTCAACCCTTACCCGGCCTCAGGTTAATTAACGGTCACCGTGTGTTTTTTTATACTTTAATAGGCATCGTCGTTCACGCAGTGGCTATCTAAAGGCCCTTCGATGTCTGCTCCTCGGCGAGCCACTGAATTAGGAGGCCTGGTTTGGCCCATAGGTTATTGTCACTCCTAACCATATTATTCATTTTGTTTGTTTTTCAAGCATGATTTTACTTACCATTCAATTGCATTCACTTTGCAGCAAATGTAAAGCGCCTAGAGAGAGATTAAGTTCTCCGAGGGCGCTTTATCAAGTGAATTATTATTATTATTATTATTATTATAACATGCTCGCCTGTAAAGACCGAGGAGAAGTTGCTTACCTCAGACGACTGTGGTCGCGGGCTTGAGTATAGCTGTTCGACCACTTGCCAATAATATACATTAGCCTAGTCTGGAGAGAGCCGGGTGAAATTGTTAGCATAGTAATTGTTAGATAATCACTAGTCACTTCCGTGAGCAGTCCCTATACTGTGATTATGTCGCAGCTTTAGTCAAGCAGGACTAAGGCATGACCAGTATTACAATCATTATGGCTACCTAGGACGTCATTAATCATGCGATATTACGTACGAGAGCAATCGGTCGTGCAGTGGGCTCTGCAAGGTGCTTAGCTCTCATTTTTATAATAATTTTGAACTAAAGGGAAGAAAGAAGACCATGTAATCCTACCCAGACCTATTAAGTACCGGTTGAACGCTGGCTTAGATTTAAATAGCTTTGGAAAAATCTCTTTATTGAGTGAATAATAATAATAATATTCTTGATAAAGCTCCCTCCGAGAACTAAATCTCCTTCTAGGCGCTATACATTTGCTGCAAATGGAAATGCGATTGAATGGCGAGTGGTATGATGCTTGATAAACTACACGAATGAAGCATTAAAGCCCACTGGACTATGACTGGGGGTAACCGGACAGTTCGTCGCGGACAATTCGTCTCAGGACAATTCGTCTCAGGACAATTCGGAGCGGACAATTCGGGACCAAAAAACGGGTAATTCGTCGCGGACAATTCGGAGCAGACAATTTGTAATGTATTCATTTTTATATTTTAAACGCAGTATAAACACGCTTTCAATTAGTGAGTACATAGTTTTGAAATCTAGATGCCTTCAATTAACCTAGACATTTAATTACACAATAAGTGAGTACATAGTAGCTAAGGGGATCGGTGTATATAATCATGACTGAAAAGGTCAGTGGACAGACACCTTTGGAACTTTAAACTTGCAAGTCCAGAATCATAGTCTGGGAGACATTATGGATTGTAGTTAGTTATTTCGATAGTTTTAGTTTTTTTAAATGTGATTTTGTGAAAGAGTTGCTGGTATTTGCTATGTCTTTTTTGTAGTAAGCTAAATAAACTTTACTTTATACGGTATTATAGTTCCATTAAGCATGACTAATAAAAAAAATTCGTTTAAATTTCAAATAGATATGTTTTAAATATCCTGCTCCGAAATGTCCGCTCCGAGTTGTCCTGCGCCGAATTGCCCTAGAATCCACTAGGTAAGGCGGTTGCTTTTCACGACCTCGGTCCCGAGGTTTTAGGTTCGAATCCTGCGGTGAGTGAATCTTTATCGCAGCTGCAAGTGGTGGTGGTAGCCGTAAAGGCTCTTCTGTCGCTATACAAAAAAGGCTGTTAAATCAGTAGTATTTTATTTTATTTTTATTTTTATCGTTCTGCCGTCTTCACTGGAACACATTGCACAGCTTTCATATCCACCACTATCTTTCACATCCTGCCACTCTCCGCTACGCTCCGCGCGAACTCCTTGAATCGTGCATTCTGCAGCCTTGTTAAGGCAAAGATTTACAAGTTGTCCTCAGAGATCCTGATACGAAAATAAAGGCCTATTACAAGAAATCCTGCAAATCTCACTAGTCCGTACTGAGGAAAGGGGAGCAACTAACGCCCAGTCATGGTTCTAGGGCAATTCGGCGCAGGACAATTCGTCACACTGGACGTAAGTTGTTACCCTTTCCTCAGTACGGACTAGGGAGATTTGCAGGATTTCTTGTAATAGGCCTTTATTTTCGTACCGGGATCTCCGAGGACAACTTGTAAATCCCTGAGAGCAAGGGAATGAAGGAACCTAAAAGTGAGTGACAGAACCTGAAATTCGATCAAATACTTTTCTAGGAAACAGTGCCATTCGGTGAGAAGCGGCTGTCCAGGCCAGCATCGCGATTTTAAACCGGTCGCATATTTGTAGAATGAGGTCAGACAATGACAACTACTTGAGGCTACTTTTCGTATCGCATGAGCGGCGGATATAACTTTCCGTATTGAGGCTTTTTTATTGCTTCACTTGATCCATCAACTCCTAACTAGCATCATAATAATAATGATAGTAATGCATTTGATTTATCATCCTGGGAGAACTCAAATCTTTCTCTTCGCGCTTTACATTTGCAGCGTGCAAAACCACTTAGAAGTGACTCCTCTTTAAAATTCATGCCGCGTGGAGACACGCTACACGGTTTATGGTGTAGGTTGTACAGTGTTTGGGCTTAGTATTTTTTTTACGGATCATGATTTAGGGTTCAAATATTTTAAGCTTATAGAGGTTTCGGTTTACGATTTAAAGCCACGGGTTATCATGATAATAATAATAATAATATTGCACTTGATAAAGCGCCCTCAGAGAACTTAATCTCTTTCTAGGCGCTTTACATTTGCTGCAAAGTGATATGCAATCAAATGGTAAGTAAAATCATTCTTGAAAAACAAACAAAATGAATAATATGGTTAGGGGTGACATGCACAGGGTCAGCATGCAAATGTGGTTACTGGCAGCATGCACAGTGTCAGCACGCATAAGCACATCAAGGACGAATCACAGGGACCCACTAAATGCTGTCCTAAATAGGTGTGTTTTTAAGTTTCTTTTAAATGTGGTCAGGTCATGGGATGTTCTGACGCAGGTCGGGAGGGAGTTCCAGGCTTTGGGAGCATACGAGCTGAATGCACGGTCTCCAAAGGATTTGAGGTTTGTACGAGGTATTTCTAGACTGTTGGATTCCGAAAAGCGGGTGGTACGATGCTTGGCCTGATGGGGTAGTATATCTGACAGATAGGCTGGAGCCATAGAATGAAGAGACCTAAAAGTGAGCGACAAAACCTTGAAGTCAATCCGTTGCCTCACTGGTAGCCATTGCAGGTCGGCGAGAAGTGGAGTAATGTGGCAACGGTGACGCTCACGACAGACAAGCCTAGCTGCAGAGTTTTGCACCAGCTGCAATCGCCTGATCGCACATGCTGGTAGGCCAGTAAGCAGTGAGTTGCAGAAGTCGAGACGAGATGTCACGAATGCATGGACCAACTTGGACGTGGTATCTCTATCTAAACAAGCCCGAATTGTAGCAATGTTATGAAGCTGAAAATAGGCAGATTTTACTGTGGAGCTGATGTGGTCGTCTAACGAGAGGTCGCTTTGGAATATGACACCTAGATTTCGAGCTGATGCAACTGGAGATATGCTGGCAGAGCCAATTTTGAAAGTCAGCCTTTCCAATTTCTGAATCACACTGGGTTTGCCGATAACTAGTAAGTTAGTTTTATCATCGTTTAGTTTTAGAAAATTCGCTGCCATCCATGTGCGGATGTCATCAATGCATGCAGCAAGTGAGTTGAGAGAATTTGAGGTGCTCGAAGGCTGGGAGGGATCAAAGCAAAGGTACAACTGAGTGTCATCCGCATAGAAGTAAAAGCCTAGATTGTGCTTGGCAATCACATCAGCAAGAGGGAGAGTATAAACCGTGAAAAGAACCGGACCTAGCACTGAGCCCTGAGGTACTCCATATTTCAGAGGTACCTCGGATGATCTTTGTCCATTCACACCAATACTCTGGAGTCTCCCACTGAGATAGGACCTGAACCACTGCAGAGCAGTGCCAGTGATGCCCAGGCGAGATGAGAGGCGATCTAAAAGTACTTTGTGATCGATGGTATCAAAAGCTGCCGAAAGATCAAGCAAAACAAGAAGAGACACTCTACCCATGTCTGCATTCCTAAGTAGGTCGTTGTATACCCGAAGCAATGCTTACTCTGTGGAGTGATTAGCTCTAAAGCCAGACTGGAACTTACTAGCAAGGTGTGAGGTTTCGATATAGGAGTTTAGCTGATCCGCCACGACCCGTTCCAGTGTCTTTTATAGGAATGGTAGAAGGGAGACTGGGCGGTAGTTGCTCAAGTTCTCTTGGTCTAGTGTAGCTTTCTTGAGAAGTGGCCTGACTACAGCTTTTTTGAAAGGTGCTGGGACCTGACCTGAGGCTAATGACATATTAATGATGTTGGTTATGCATGGCAGCAGCAGATCAATGCAACGTAGGAGCAGGACAGTGGGAATAGGGTGCAGTGGACTTGTTGTCTTCTTTGATTGGCATACGAACTGCAGGAATAGATCACTAGTGACCTGCTTAAATGCAGACATTGAGGCGCAGCCAGGAACCGAGGAACAGCATTCTAGTGAGGAGGTTGTCATCGCAGGGATGGATTCCCTGATTTTGTCTATCTTCTGCACAAAGAATCGAGAGAAGCGATCGGCTAGATCATCATTACGATGATCATCAGGTAAGGAGCTACTCTGGGAACGGTTGAGGAGATGGTTTATTGTCGACATCAGCATTTTTGGATTGTGCATCTGTGATTCAACAATGTTTCTATAGAAGCTAGACTTGGCCTTAGCTAGGATCGATTGGTACGACCTACAGTAGTCTTCATATGCTTGTCGATGGACAGTTAGTCCGGATCTTTTGTTTGCCTTTTCAAGCTTTCGTTTAGTAGACTTGGCTAGTTTAATGTCTGTGGTAAACCATAGGCCGTCTGGGCGGGGGCGCACAGTGCGCTTTGTCAAAGGTGCAAACTCGTCGAGCGTGTCAGCTAGTGTCGTGTTGTAGCAATCTACCAGTGATGACAGATCGGAGGGAGGACTGAGCAGCAAAGGTGAAGCAGATATTCTCGCACGGACAGCATCGATGTCAAGGGTCTTGAGGTTTCGCGATTCACAGGTTATTTTAGAGGAGAATGTGGGCACACACTGTAGATTGAATGAGATCTGCATGTGGTCAGATAAGTAGGATTTTGTGATAATTGGTGATGACAAAGTGCAGTTATATGAGAAAATCTGGTCGAGTGTGTGACCCTTGATGTGGGTAGGGCCATGCACATGAGCCACAAGAGATAATGAGTCTGTCAATGCACGAAATTCGGTGCTGAATCATGTTGATCATTCTGAAATTAGCATTCTGCCCGTAGCATTCAAGCTCATCTTTCTATGCTAAATGTACTAGCTGATCTCTGCTGTGAGCACTTTATACGCTGGAATGAAAACACATCAATTATGCAGAAGCACTCAAAGACATTTCACGTGGACGGAGCTAATGTTATGAGGAATATGCTGGTTTTCGCATCTTAAAGTTAGCGAATGTCGTTACGTAAGTCGAAAGTGAGTTCCAGGTTTTTCGACCAAACTAACAGAAGTAATGGTCACGAACGTGTCATTCGAGGCTGAAGAGCGAGAGGCACGACGCTCAGTCTGAGAATGAGGCTCCAATGTGAGCACGATACAGAGGCGAGCGTGCGATAAAAAGGCTGGCTGGCGGAATGGAGCTCCTTAATGGGGGAGCCAGCGAAGTTCGGCGAGAGGCAGCTGTAGTGTTTGTAGCAGTTTCAACGTTCACGTGCGTCCGATCAAACTAGCTGCGGGGTTTTTCGCCAACCGTAAGTGCCATAAAGGCACGGGCTGGTAGATAAGTAGGAAATTGTGAGTTATAGACGTGGAATTCGGACGTCCCAGATGAATGGGCCAACTCGGCTGGTGTATCCGTACCTCAGATGCCCGGATTTATGCAACACTGCATAGCCGAAAGTAGGCAGACTTCACTGTCGAACTGACGCCTAGGTCACCTAAGCAATGAGTAATAAGCTGGCCGAGCCTATTTAGGTAGTTGGGCTCTTGTAATGCCGACGGTCCGCAGTAGCTCCAGCAAACAGGAACTAGCGGATTTCCTTCCTTCTGTCCGCTAGAATGACGTTGCCGCTCGTACCGGTAACAAATCGACCTGAGCATTGTAGGACAGCCGACGCTCAGCTTTCGGAGCCCGAATACCTGGGGATGTCGTTCGACCCTGGACCCTCCTCCTCCTCCGCCACATCCCTACACGTCGAAAACGCAACCCCTGTCGAATTGGTCATTCATTGCTGCAGGATACTTACTGAACATGCTGACCCTGTGCATGTCGCCCCTAACCATGTTATTCTTGTTGTCATTGAGTTCGCTACCACTAACCATTCGATCGTGCTTCCTTCGTAACAAATGTAAACTGCCTAGAAAGAGATTGAGACCTCCGGGGGCGCTATATCAAATGCACTATTGTTATTATTTCAGTCGAGCAGCGAAACAACGGAGAAGACATGGCTAAGCGAGACGCATGCCAGCGAGGACACATTTTAACATCAAACCCAGCGGCCGCACTCAGAGTCAACGGTACAGACAAGGGAACTTTTTTTAGATAGCTTTGCCAAACTAGTAGTCTAGCTTGCAGCTAACCAAGTCCCTAGCAAGGCCTTCGGCAAGGCAAAGGCGGAAAAGAGTTGCTTATTCGGGTCAAGGATCGAAGGTCAAGGATCGAGCACGGTAACTGGCCGTCGATGCGGCGGTCTTTAGACAACAACTTCAGATGGCCACTTCAAGCCAGAGCGTGAGTCCCATTTGCAGGTACTCGAATATATCCTATGCAATCCACACTAATTTTGTACCGGTACGTCGACCGTAAAATAACGTTGCGATTCTCCAACGTTTAAATGTTACGGTGCATGGTCGTTAGAATGTACCGGCCGATTTCTTCATAAGTTTTTCGTGCAGAATTGAACCATACAGTTCAATATACTTGGCAGTTTATTATCCCCAATCCGGGATGCTGTACCTTCGCCCAGCCGATTTCAGGCGGTGGATTCAAGTGCTTTGCGTAGATGTCGGCGTCTTGGCAGCATATTTTGCATGAGGCCGCTCCAGCCCAATGCCGTAAGCATTTCCTGTCGATTATCGCTAAACTAGAGAAAACTGCCGCATTCCGTTGCACCATTCACAAATGGTGGTGTTATAGCACGTCCAATTATATGGGCTAAATTGTTATATTCCGGCGGTTTTTTACACGTGCTTCGGTTTAAACGGTTAGTTTAAACTGTTGCCTAATCGCATACCAAACACCAGGCAGAACGAAATGTACAGCGTCAAGCTGAGATCCCACAAAACCATGAGCCATCTCCGGGATGCTTGGTCCCAAATGTCTAAAACATTGAAAGTTACAACACCTTAGTTAGGTTGAAGAACAAGCCGGTGTAATCAAGCTGGATAAGTTCCTTTATTTTAACTTATGAGCACGGCCAAAGCCTCGTTCATACCAACTCAACCCCTCCCTATTCTAACTCACATCAGCTAGCGGTGCGTAAATCCACCAATTCTGACGCACACAATATAGTCCAAATGTTGACCTGCATTAAGGTTGCCACTGAAGGGGTGGCAATCTCGCGCGTGCGTGCGTGCGTGCGTGCGTGTGTGTGTGTGTGTGTGTGTGTGTGTGAAGGTATATAGCTTTCTGTAATACACTGAGTTGCCAGCAGGCTGGAGGCACAGACTTATAGATGAAAGTAGTAGAAACGCTGACGCCCTCGGACGTCAACCGATTGATTCCACTGCACAGCTACTGCAGCTTTCTTATTTTGGCCTTCGACCAGGACTTGTCAGTCTCCGGGAATATTGAGAAGACCACTTCGATGGACCATCGACCGGCGGCAGTCCAGACAGCTAGAGTTTGGCAGCGAGTTTCGGCACTCACGGTGGTCTTCGAGTGACCTGAACACAATTTCGCTCGCTTGTAGATTTCTAATCTGCTAGAAAAAACCAAGCAGGTCAAGCCAATACTGACCAACATGAGTAGCCGAAGAAGCAGTCCCTTGCTGCACCTAAACGGCTGCTATGGTCGAGCTCATAGCCTGGTGCAGTGAGATATCGTGCAATCAAATGGCATTAGCGAATCGAGCAAGCTAACAGATCAGTGGCAACCGAGTCCCACACCACACACGGTCTTAGTCGTGCTGCAGTAAGCTAACACAGAACCGAACCAATATCCTTCACCTACTCCAACTGGCAATGACTTTGCATAGTGCTGAAAGAAAGGATCTAGGTCAGCTTCTACTAGATCACGCTCGGCAAAGCTCAAGCTAAAAGGTTCTTACTACGACTCAGTAGCTCCTAGATCTGCATGGCCTCCTGGATAATCCCAGAAGCATCAATCTCTCTGGGCAAGCCCCAGATGCATGCATAACTCATCCTCTGCCACATTTTGCATTACATATTCATGCAATGCATTAACCAGACATCGGCAGGCAAGCTTCTTGTTTACCGACATGCTCTTCGTGTTTACCGATCAGCTGCAGGCTTCGCAGCAGCAGCAATACCGGCACTCAGTTGTGTAGCTCCATGTTGCTCACTCATACATAATAGAGCTACCGGCACAAGTCCAGTAAACGATGCTAGCTAATGAACAATTAATCATGCATCTTCACTTATAGGCTATCTTTACATCCGGAAAAGCAGCAGCTCATAGCTGAGATATACAGCTATATTCAGAGAGATAGCTCATCACTGACCGTTACTTGATTGCCTGCGGTTTGTTGCAGGCACTGCCCTGCTGCTGGCTCCAGTCGCTGCCTTTCTCTATTGCTCTCCTGCCCATATGTCCTGCGAGCATTCCTTTCTAGCAGCCCTTGGACCTGAATCAGTTTCTCCCCCCCTCCCCGGCCGGCTTCGGCCGAAGCCACACGGTTCTTCTGCTGGTTTCACCCACCACTGCACCTAACATGCTTCTCCAGTTCACAGCTCGATCGGCAGCATGACGGCAGGGGAGCTGGGCGCAGGCATTGCGATCGGCTTCGTTAGACAGGCTCTAGAGGAGAGTGGCAGCACTCGACCCATGACTGCTCTCATAGAAAAGCGGTAGTTAGGATGTAATCCTGGAATAAATGTCGTACAGCTCACTGCAGCTATGGGGGGCAGAAGGCAGGGCAGCCTGAAAAGGTATGCACTGGTGCACTGGCTGGACGGCATTCACCCACCAGGCCCCCACCCACCCCCAACTACCCAGTAGCAGCAACACTGGCCACGGCTTGATAGCCGGACCTTTCCGGCTAGGTAGCCGGGCCTCTCGATAGCCTACATTCCTGACCCTCCGTCAGCTGCTCCTGTGTTGGGCAACAGGCGTCTCTGTGCTGCTCTTTGCTGCAGCTGCTACATAGAAAGAGCATCACACTTGGGCCGGGACGGCTACGACTGCTGCTATGCTGCGACGGCAAGGTAAGCACGGCAAGGTCACAGCACGTCCCAGCCATCTCAAGTGCCCGAGACAGCACGATCTCCGGCAGCTCATTCAGTCGAGTGCACATTGCTAGCACACGCGAGGGGCAGCCAACAATGGTGACTATTTTTCTAGTCATGGGTCGTTCAAACATGCACTAAGAAAATAATCACCGTTCTTAGCTGCCCAGTGTTCCCAGTTCACAATGCAGTGGTCGGCCCTAAGCCATCCAATGTACCCGTGAACAAAAACGGGCCACCGCTCAATTCAGTACCTCGACAAAGCCTTGCTGTGCAAGCTCGCGGCACCACCCTAATTCGTTCAACCGCAAGCTCTCACATATGCAGAGGCCGTCCATGCAAGGTGGGCGCTGCAGCCACGGCAACTCGGCATCATGTCTGCTAGCCGGCTTTGGCCACCGCACACCGACTGATCTATTGCATGCGGGAACCGCTGGTAAAGCGATCAAGCCTGCTCACCTTGTGACGAGCAGCCAGCGACGAATCGGCGATAGCCTCGAGTGAACGATCGGCAAGTTCTTGAACAAGGCTTACAGCAGACGCAGGAGAGCAATGTCAGGCAGACAAATGAGATTTACTAGAGTGACTACTGTTCTAGTCATGATCTGAACACATGAGACTCGAGCAGTAGACACTGCAGTAAACTCTGAACGGCTTGCAAGCATACAAAATCCTCTCCGACTGCGCCTCACACGATGCAAGCGAAGCAGGTCCAGAAAAGAAGCATCAGAGCTAAAAGAAGATGACAGCTTGCAGTGATGCAACAACAGCTGATTATTCTACCTGGCCACCACACCACCACCAGACGGGAAAGCCTTGGGGCAGTGAAATACTTCAGAAGTGGCATTCGACCTGACTGGTTGCCAGTAGACAATATCGAGCATATTGTACCATATTGCACAATATTGTCTGCATATGTCAACCGTCCTAATCACGGCTCGCTAATTTAAGCCTTTGAGTCGAATGTCTTAGTATCAAAGACATCGATAGACATTGGCCCAAGTAAGAGTGTTACACGCTTTTAGAGATTTACATTCATAGAATGGACTTACAGAGAAATGCTCAGATACATGGGTGGTCAGCATTGAAGTACGGCCAAGTAAGAAGCGCGTGCCTGTGAATCCAGACATCCACTCACACTCTCATCGCTGCTGCAAAACACACACCCCTCCTGCTGGGCAAGCCTAGCTGCACAGCAGAACCTACCAGCAGTGGACTAGCAGAGCCTCCGTTTCGAGCAGCAGCAGCAGCCGGTGCACTGGCAGCAGGCTCAGTTGACGATGCATACTCACCCTTGCCCTCGGAGACCACAACATGTGGCACTAGTTGTGCTCGTTAACACCGTGGTGACTGAATGTCTAGTCATGGGCCTCATTACAGCATGGACTGGACATACAGCCACCACTGTGATAACACTCGCCGATCGGAGACCAAAGCAAGCTGCAAATGAAGGCGGCTGTGCGGCAATTTACTACAGCTTAGCACCAGCCACCAGACAATACCAGGCAGCTAGCTGCCACAGCGGCCTCACCAACGGCAGCTAGCGATGGCTCAGCAGGCAGGCGACGAACGCTCTTTAGGACGACGAGTTCTCCTCTAGGACGTGAGATGCTGCAGTAACATGAGACCGTGCTTGTCGCCTTCCACCGCCAAAAGCATCGGTGTCGAATCTTGGGTAGCGGGTCTTGAGCTTACTGCCCCAGCGACTGTGAGACTTGTCGGTAAATACCTACCACGGTTGAGAACAAAGGCCATGCTTTCAGACTCAATACGAGTCATTTGATCAGACTCTAATGGCTAACCGGCAGGCGGCAACGGGTGCATGCGAACAATGTCAGGCCTGAGAAAAAGGAAAGTGCCGACGAGCGGCGGCAGAATCGATGGGTGGCTACAATAAATACACCCTAGTAGAAAAGCACGCGTTCTTCGGCGCTGGCGCTGGGTGCGCGCATTCAGCTTCACACGGCCGCCAAAGCACAGGCAATCAATGCACCAGCCTTGAAGAATAACATTAGCACAGGCAAGGAACCCAGGATTAGCATAGCTGAAATCCAAAACCTACCACGAGGGCAACACAATGCGTCCACGCTGCCTCCGGGGTGGCTCTGAGGAATTGCTGGTGGACCAGAACCTATTGGTGACTAGCGACTCAGAGAATCGTTGCTTTAACTGCCGCTAGCGCAACGCTACCGGTCGGGGACGGCAGCGAGCATCGCTGGGTCACTGGCTTCGCGCGCACGCACTAGCTGACAAACGTGGATATAACGGTGGCGGGAGATTAGCGGCAAGCGTAGATCAATCAACAAACAAAACCACGTAGACAAAGCCCACGTAAAGCTGTGCAAGTAAAAATCCTAAGCCCGAGCCTAAAGGTTAACACAGGTAATACGCCAAAGTTATGCTATACCAGGGCACGCTGCTGAAGCCGATTAGCTAGGCCATTGTCCGAAGCGGAGGCCCACCGTCCGTTACTGCAAGCAGCTACACTAATAAGGATCGCATCAAAAGTCACACCTGAAAATCCCACCGAATAAAATATATAATATTTCACTCACGGCACCTCGTCTCCGAACTTGGATCACCGACATTACGCAGGGCGTCAGCGAACAGACCGACCGTGCAGCAGCGCAGTCCTATGGCGGCACGTGCGAGCGCGGCAATGCGTCCCATTTACGAGACCTCGCCTTACTCACGCCATATATTATTCATTTATTTATTATAAATTATTCTTTGAATATACTAATTTATTATTCTGATAAAATACGAATATTATTATAGTTTTAAAATGTACATGACGCAATTTCTGCAGAAAGCACCTGATTGATCATGGCGTCCGCGCACGCCTGACCTTACGCCCATTTGCGACCGCATCCGGATGCTGTCGTGGTCGCTGGACAGGATTGCTAGAAATGAGCAATGAGAAATCCTGCCATATTATATATTTTTATGTGTTTCATCTGGATTCATTTGAAAGGGGTGTTCTACATGAGCTTTTACAGCGCCTTCTTCGGTGCCGCGGACCGCACGTTTAGCGGCTCAGTATATCCGACGTCTATGTCGATCTCCGTTACCCTGCGGCTATCCGTGTTAGGTTATGCCTTTCTCAACGAATTAAAAAAAAAACCTACTCTTTTACCGCTCATGTGACATGCGACATGGTGCGCAGCAGGCCAAATAACTCGTAGTTCCGGCCGCTTCATTTATCGCATTGCCCCGGTTCGACTCAAGTGTTAATTAGCGAGCCGCGATGGCGCACTAGGTAAGGCGGTTGCGTTTCACGACCTCGGGTCCCGATGTCGTGGGCTCTAATCCTGCGGTGGGCGATCCTATATCGCCTGTTGCAAGCGGTGGCGATAGCATTAAAGGCTCTTATGCCGCTATACAAAAGAGGCTGTTAAATCAGCTAGTATTTAATTTAATTCTTTTTAAGGTGCTCGCCTTGGACGACTGAGGTGGCGAGCTCGAGCACTGGCGCATGTGAAAAAATTCCTGGATGAATAATTTTTTTTAGACGCCATACAAATGAATTACATTTTTAATGAACAAGCTGCTCTAAAACAGAATAAAGCTAAACGATCACTCGTTTACAAGCACATGCTAATTGCATTCAGAATAAAAAAAAATCGTTGCCTTATCTTGGACCTGCTTTTGAGGCTGCGAACGTGAAATTGTATCAGCAATAGCATCTGAACTGAAAGGTGGCTAAGCTTAATAAATAATAAATAATACTAAAACTAGGCTGTTTGTATAGCGCCCAAAGAGAACTTAATCTCTATTCCGGCGCTATACAACTTCATGCGAGAGAATAAATTCCCAAGGGTTAGTGGCATGCATGGAATCAACCATACAAAAGCAAATAGATATCACACTTAGGCGACTTTTCTCAAACAACCATAATAATAATAACAATAATGCATTTGTACAGCGGCCTCGGAGAACTGAATGTCTTTCTAGGCGAAACCTGCGAAACCGGTCAGCCGGACCTACGCCAAGTAGCATGCACTGACTCGTGCACAATTACGCACGAAAAGCGTATCGGTTAAAAAAAGACAGCTTCACTTAGGTGAAGGGAAGACTGACCTGAACGGATGCATCCTGAGTCGAGACTCGAAAAGCACAGAAATCTTTGCTGGTAGTCACGGTAGCCGGAAGTGAGCTCCAGACTTTCGGTGTATACGAGCTGAAGGATAGATCACCAAAATATTTCAATTCAGTTCGACGAGACGGCGAGATTACTATCGTCCGAGGATCATCGTTTGGTGCGAGAGCACGTGACCGGAGGAGCCAGAAGGTCGGATAGGTAGGCCGGTGCAAGCGAGTGAGTCTGGACCAGACTGAATAGTTCGAAATGAATTCGATGCTTGATAATGAGCTAGTGAAGCTCGTGCAGTAGTCGTATAACATATATATAGGTCATATAATTGGAATGCAGACATGGGTAGAGTGTCTCTTCTTGTTTTGCTAAATCTTTCCGCATCTTTTGATACCATCGATCATAAAGTACTTCTAGAGCGCCTCTCATCTGGCCTGGGCATCACTGGCACTGCTCTGCAGTGGTTCAGGTCCTATCTAGGCGGGTGACTCCAGAGTATTGACGTGAATGGACAAAGATCATCTGAAGTACCTCTAAAATACGGAGTACCTCAGAGCTCTGTGCTAGGTCCGGTTCTTTTCACGGTTTATACTCTCCCTCTTGCTGATGTGATTGCCAAGCACAATCTAGGCATTCACTTCTATGCGGATGACACTCAGTTGTACCTTTGCTTTGATCCCTCCCAGCCTTCGAGCACCTCAAATTCTCTCAACTCACTTGCTGCATGCATTGATGACATTCGCACATGGATGGCAGCAAATTTTCTAAAACTAAACGATGATAAAACTAACTTACTAGTTATCGGCAAACCCAGTGTGATTCAGAAATTGGAAAGGCTGACTTTCAAAATTGGCTCTGCCAGCATATCTCCAGTTGAATCAGCTCGAAATCTAGGTGTCATATTCCAAAGCGACCTCTCGTTAGACGACCACATCAGCTCCACAGTCAAATCCGCCTATTTTCAGCTTCATAACGTTGCTAAAATTCGGGCTTGTTTAGATAAGGATACCACGTCCAAGTTGGTTCATGCATTCGTGACATCTCGTCTCGACTTCTGCAACTCACTGCTTACTGGCCTACCAGCATGTGCGATCAGGCGATTGCAGCTGGTGCAAAACTCTGCAGCTAGGCTTGTCTGTCGTGAGCGTCACCGTTGCCACATTACTCCACTTCTCGCCGACCTGCAATGGCTACCAGTGAGGCAACGGATTGACTTCAAGGTTTTGTCGCTCACTTTTAGGTCCCTTCATTCTATGGCTCCAGCCTATCTCTCCGACATACCCCCCATCAGGCCAAGCATCGTACCACCGCTTTTCGGAATCCAACAGTCTGGAAATACCTCGTAAAAACCTTAAATCCTTTGGAGACCGTGCATTCAGCTCGTATGCTCCCAAAGCCTGGAACTCCCTCCCGACCTGCGTCAGAACATCCCATGACCTGACCACATTTAAAAGAACTTAAAAACACACCTATTTAGGACAGCATTTAGTGGGTCCCTGTGATTCGTCCTTGATGTGCTTATGCATGCTGACACTGTGCATGCTGCCACTAACCACATTTGCATGCTGACCCTGTGCATGTCACCCCTAACCATATTATTCATTTTGTTGTTTTTCAAGCACGATTTTACTTACTATTCAATTGCATATCACTTTGCAGCAAATGTACAGCGCCTAGAAAGAGATTATGTTCTCTGAGGGCGCTTTATCAAGTGCAATATTATTATTATTATAACGTGGCATCGTATGCCGTCGACGACAGACAAGACGATTCGCTGGCGATTCGTTTAACACTTGCAGACTATTAAGGGCAGAGGCCGGAAGTTCTTGGTACAGAGACTTGCAATAATCTAGCCGCCACGTCACCATAGTAGTTTTGCTGTCGTACTCATCCAATCAGGTCCTGATTTGTTTATGTTCCTTAGCTGAAATTAGGCTGACTTGACAGTGGAGGAAACATGTTTATCCAGCATGGAAATTCTAGCATCGTAATGCCAGCTTAGTCTTGATGATTATTTGGACTTACAGAGATCGAATTAGCACGTGTACATATACATACGCTAATATTTATTTCCGCTTACAATCTGGCTTTTTATCAGCCATTTCTGAGAAAATTAAATATTCCACGTCTGAGCCCATCCTGATTGATAGAATAATAATAATAAGCTGTTTGTAAAGTAATCTATCTCTATACACGCGCTTTACACATTGTAGCAAGACAATTAATTACCAAGGCTTAACGATATGATCAGTATCAAGCATGAAAAAGCAAACGAGCATCATGTAATGTGATGTAATGTATCTCCGTCTGTAACTCCACAAAGTCATAAAGACCATGTGGGTGTTACGCAGGAGAGTTTTGTATAGCGCACTCACAGCCTAAGCGGCTTTCGGTGCGCATTCGGTAGCCAACGAGACTTCGTCTCACGCAACAAAGAGAAAGTGGAAAGCATAGCAGAGTCAGAGCAGTTGAGGTAGTGATTAGCATGGAAGTAGCAGCTCAGAACCACTGAAAAGGATGAGCCATAGTCGGCAGTAGGAGAGTAGTTTTCGTTGCGTAAGAATTGTGGACGCGAGTTCCGCAGTCTAGGACCTGCAGAGCTAAAGCTTCTGTCGCCAACGTTTATTAAGTCATGCTTAGGCGAGCGTGCACGTGACCTAACGTAAAGATACTCACGGTCCCCAGCTAGTAGGACATCTGGCTAGTATCATGCACTAACTCAGGCAAGCATGCTAAGTACGCAAGAATAAAAAACTTTGAAAAGGCAAACCCCCTGGTTCTCGGCCAAAGGTGACTAGTGAAGATGTCTCTTTAGCTGACACTTTTATGACGGGATGTTGTTGCGGTTAGTATCGGTTGCAGGAAGCGAATTCCGTACTTTCAATGCATACGTGGTGAAGGCCAAAGGTCGCCAAAAGATTTCGATTCAGTGCGAGGGACGGCGAGATTACTCGACGCTGAGTAGTTTGAGTTGAGCGGTCGAGCTGAGTAGCTCTGAGTAGCTGCGTATTTTGCTGGACTAGAAGGCTTTGCTCTTCTGCCGAGCTGGTTAGGCCCAGTGGTTAAGGTGCTCGCCCCGACCAAGGTCTGACTGAGGACGTGGGCTCGAGCCTCTTGGCATATGTGAAGCGCCTGAATAGAGATTAAGTTCTCTTACGGCACTATACACAATATTTATTTTTTATATTTTTAATAGCTGATCCTGTCGTGCGACCATCACCATTTGCTCGGAATTCACGTGTCCTCTTCTGCAGCTGCGTAAATTTTGAAAGCTTCATTGAGAAGACTGATTCCACAGCTAGCCATCACGTCTGCTTCCTATCTAAGATTAGGAATTGTCTTCCACGGCGGCTTGCAAAAACTTTAACTAGCTCCTTAGTTCTGTTTCAGCTAGATTATTGTAATTCCCGTTTGGCTGGTTTGACGGAAGAAAGCGAGTAGGTCACGAGGCAGAGCTGGCGATGGATATGGCTGCTGCGAGGCAAGTTTAAAAATCCCAGGGGTTTAACCATGTGTAACCTTTACTAGAAGTGCTTAGATGGCTGCCGGTTGATCAACAGGTACAGGGCAAAGTTCTTACGCTGACACATAAGGCCCGCCATAGCTTGCTTCTTCCATACCTAGCTGAAATGCTGCACCAGTTTATAACAAAGGCCTCAGCTAAAATCTCACGGCACTGAGTATGCATTCACGTCGGTTTTATTTTCTTTGACTCCGTTCCAAATAGGGCGTGCCGGCTTCCAAACCGAGGCAGATTGAGAGCAAGGCCGCAAACACAGCGCTCCTAACGGCGCCTGTCCCGGCCGCGAGAGCGACAACTAGTTTCGAAGCCGCAATCCTATTGATCACGGCTAGCGACCTGTATTCGACAGCAACCAAAGGTTAAGACACCAAACGGCAGTCGAGAAACTCTCGTACGGCCAAAGCCTAGGCACCAACCGGCACCAACCGTTCCGGCCAAACTGAGCGTCAATTTTGTGCACGGCTTCGGTTTCCACGCTGCCTAACCACGCACGATCGTATATCCGGTTTGTAAGGCTTTTAGAATTCAGCAACCGCGAATAATTAACGCGTCGGTAGTCGTAATCAGGCTAATTTAGCACGCCGCCGCTGCAACTCCCCCGCCTCCAGCGCACGATGATGTCGTAATTCCGCCGTCGCTGCGACCGTATCTGCTGCTGCGAGGGCGCTGGAGGGACGCGAGTGGCACGCCCGGCCGCCCGGCCGCCGCGCCGCCGCCGCGCCTCCGCTTTCGTCTGCCGATCGCTCGCTCCGCCCAGCGGTTAACTCCGTTGGGGCTACTGCCTGCGACTGTCCTGTGCGACTCTGCCGCTGCCGCTGACAGGAGGCCCGCGATCGGTAGGCCGGCGCCAGTCGTTGGGCAGCTTGGGCGAAGCTTCAACGAACCCGAGCGAGGACTCTGGGAAGGTGACTTTGAAGAGCTGCAATCTTTTGGGTGAGGACTGGGGCGCGCGCGTCTGCGCGTCGATGCGAATTGAATCGCTCAGACTGCGGCACATTGCGCGGCGTCATCGGCTCTTTCTTTGCAGCCGTCGCCTTCATCCGCTGACTAGACGAGCGAGCTGCAACCGCGCCAGGACCGAAACGGCGACCTTGACCTGTGCGGGCAGCTCTTGCTCGGATTTGAGAGCAGATGCGCGAGGAATTGCGAGGGATTGCGGTGCTACTCGCAAGTTAAGAAAAGCTTAAGAAACGTTAAGAAACGCACATCGCACAACTGACTTGCAGATCTTTTCATTCATTCATTTGCATTTCCCTTTGCAGAAAATGTAAAGCGCCTAGAGAGAGATTGAGTTTCTGCCGAGCTGGTTTGTTCTAGTGGTCAAGGTGCTCGCCCCGACCAAGGTCTGACTGAGGTCGTGGGCTCGAGCCCCGAGGCATATGTGAAGCGCCTGAATAGAGATTAAGTTCTCTTGGGGCGCTATATAAATGAATTATATTAATATTTATTCTCTGAGGGCGCTTTATCAAGTGCATTATTATTATTTTTTATTCCGACCTGAATCATGCCTGCTGCTCGAGAGTCAATTAGCGGTAATTACCATATTATGAATATTAGAAACCGGGTGTCTCATACTCTTGGGCTTGGATTTTATGCAAAAACTCTACTACGTGTACTAGTCAGTAAAACCAGACCTCGGTTACGAGAATGTATTTTTCCCTCGCAACTGCGCTTCCATTTATTGACCAGATTTATTTATTTATCATTTATTTATTATTTTGTTATCCATTTATTCATCAGATAGCTACATTCAGCAATTAAATGATCATAATAATAAAGTAAGCATATAGCTCCCCAAGAGAATGAAATCTCTTTCGGGGCACTTTGATTATTCTGAAAGGGAAGCAAAAAACTGTAATTCATTTATATAGCTACCTAAGAAAACCTAATCTCTATTCAGGCGCTTCACATACACTACGGGGCTCGAGCCCATGACCTCGGTCATCAAATACATTCACCTTGACCTCGGTCGTTAAAGGCGATCACCTTAATCACCAGGCCAAACCAGTGCACCCATTTGACTAGTCACAGCATGCATAACTGCAGACCACTCCGGCACACTAAGAACGATTTCCGCCGAGCTGGATTGGCCCTAGTGGTTAAGGTGCTCGCCCCGACAAAAGTCTGGCTGAGGTCGCGGGCTCGAGCCCCGTGGCATATGTGAAGCGCTCGAGTAGAGATTTAAGCTCTCTTGTGGCGCTATACAAATGAATTATATATATGATTAATGCGGAAAAAGTAAAGGCGATGAGGAGAGGGTATTTTTTCAACTTCTTTTGAATGTCGTCAAAAATCATATTTCAGTCGGTATTGATGTCCCGGCTGTGGAAGCTTACGAACTTTAGCAAAGTTACGATTTCCAATGGATCTGAAGCTCTCTAGAGGCATCGAGTAACCGTGGTAACGAGTAACAGAGTGTGAAGGACGAAAGTGTTGCGATAGATGGCTTTATTAGGCAGTAATTCAGCTGGTTAGGCCTTGGAGCTAGCGGATCGAGAGACCAGGACACTAGCGACAGAACCTTACTATAATAATAAAACACATGTATAGCCCAGTCGCCTTGAAGTACTCGATCACTTTCTAGGCACTTTACATATGCTGTAAAGGAAGCATGATCTTACGGTTAGTAATAGCATGCTAAATGTGAACAAGGACAACATGATTGCACGCGCCATGCACAGCGTCAGCATGCGAAGCTGGTGAGTAAGTGGCAGCATGCAGTGGCAGCATGCAGCGTCAGCACGCATAAGCACACAAAGAAAGACTCACTAGGATCTACTAAATTCCGCGACAACTAGGTGCGTTTGAGCTTTCTTAAATTTCGTCAAGTCATGGGATGCCGGTAATAACAAGAATAAGACATTTGAAGTCAATGCTCTGATGCTTGATGGGAAGACAATGTCGCTGGGTAATGAGGCAGTTTCGACGCTCGTGACAGACAATCCTTTCTGCCGAGTTTTGCCCCAATTTCAGGCTTCTTGTTAGGCTAGCTGGAAGGCCTACTTTTAGTTACTCTCAGAGGTCTAGTCTGGGTTTTGCGAATGCGTGGACCAGCTTGGTGAGCCGCAATGGCACACTAGGTAAGGCGGTTGCTTTTCACGACCTCGGTGCCGAGGTCGTGGGTTCGAATCCTGCGGTGGGCGATCCTTTATTGTCGCTGCAAGCGGTAGTGATAGCCGTAAATGCGCCTCTGTCGCTATACAAAAGGAGAGTGTTTAATCAGCTAGTATTTTGTTTTTCTTGGGTGCGGCGTCCTTATCTAAATAAGCTCGAATTTGTGCAGTGCTACATACGTACGCGAAAGGAGGCAAGATGTGCGAGCAAGATGTGCTCGCTACGCAGGCCTTCGTGTGTCCAGATCCATCTGAGGAATGGAATCCATCTGAGGAATGGAGAACATGCATTACTGTTCCGTTCGGCTATCCATTGCATACGCAGCCGCGTTGAAGCTGCTTGAATTAAATGATGATAAAAACCAGCTTACTAGTTATAGGCAAACCATGTGTGATTCAAAAATTAGAAAGGCTAAAGCTCAAAATCGGCTCTGCCAGCATGTTTCCTGTTGAATCTGCACGAAATCTAGGTCTCCTGTTCCAAAGTGGCGCTTCTTCGGACGACCACATCAGCTCCGCAGTCAAGTCTGCCTACTTCCAGATACATAACATTGCTAAAATTCGGACTTGTTTAGACAGGGATACCTCGTCTAAATTGGTCTGTGCATTTTTGACATCCCGTCTTGACTTCTGTAACTCGCTGCTTACTGATCTACCGACCTTTGCACTCGGGTGCTTACAGCTGGTGCAAAAATCTGCAGTTGGGCTTGTCTGTTGTAAGCGTCAAAGTTGCAAAATCTCATCACTTCTAACAGACCTGCACTCTCTCCCAGTCAAGCAACTCATCAACTTCAAGGTTTTGTCACTCACTTTTAGGCCCCTTCTTTCATTGGCTCCAGCCTACCTATCAGATCTACTCCCCCACAAGGCTTAGCATCGTAGCACCCGCTTTTCGGAATCCGGCTGTTTAGCTATACCTCGTACAAACCTCAAATCCTTTGGACACCGTGCCTTTAGTTCGTATTCTCTTAAAGCCTGCAACGCAAAAGGAAGTGTCTTGGACGGAAAGGAGCCGGAAATGCAGCGTCACGTGGAGGAAGAAGCTGGCTGGGCAGCATTAAACAGCAGCAGCAGCAGAAGCAGCAGGAGAGGAGAATTGCAGAAGTGAAGTGTGCAGTCTAGGAGTCTACTTGAGCATAAGTATCTGCCTCAATTAGGTAGTTGGCATGACTCAATAAACGTGTCCAGTGCCTACAAAGAGACCTAGAAAATCCAGTTATCCGGGGATTTTTTTAAATCTCTTACTATTTTTATAGCACAACCCCTGCAGTGGATGCACACTCTGCTATCTGACACAATGGCAGTACAATGCTGTGGAGTCAGGGCTGTGCACCCAGCTTGCAATCGCAGAAATACACTTTTACTCACACTCGGTACATCGTAATTGTGGCTTAAGCACGCAAGTAGAAATTTAAAGCCTAATTTTCAAAGCCCTACTTTGAGCGTCAAACGAGACGAGGTCTCGCGATACGAGATAGACTAGGAGCGAGAGATACAGTCACGTCGTCTCTCTTCGCCTGCCGCGCTCTTGACATTTAACTGTACGGACGTTCTCGGAAAGGCGGTAAGAATTGAGTAGTTGCCTTCACGCTTTGAGTCCAACTGTAGGAAAAGTTACGTATCTATCGCTATTGCTTGGTGTTATTAACTTAACCAACGGTCACTTATCGTTTAATAAATTTTAACGAAGAAGCAGCAGCGATTATTAGGAGAACAAGAGTATACTGCTGAAGATCCGTGCCCTAACATGACCGGAAGCATAGCATGACCGGAAGCAGAGGAGCAACAGGAGCAGAAGCAGCGGCTGCTATTTGCTCAACTGTTTGAGCTCATGTGTCGAAATTAATTAACGAAGGAGCCGCGCCAGGCTCGCATCTGGCCCGCATCCCTCTCGTGTATATCGCCTGCTTCCCTGCGGCTTCCGGCCGGTACCGAAAACTTTTTTTTTTCAATCTCATCGCAGGCCCTTGGATCCTAAAAGTAATAACAACAATAATTACACATTTTTATAGTGTCCTGAACTCAAGGAAATAAGAGAAGAAATAAGTTGCTGATGTAAGATTTCACACGTATCGGAGCCGGCTCACTATTCAAAGCGGCTCCACTGCTTGATACGGACGTCTCCAACCAGTGAAGATAGAGGTAAGGATA